>OX336424.1:32923290-33397455 GCA_946903255.1 Schistosoma spindalis | reverse complement strand
AAAATACACGCAAACTTCACCCATTTGTCGTTATATTAGTATAAATTGATTGTCATTGCTGTTGTTGTTAGGTTATTAGAAACACATGGATAAATATGATATAGATTCCCATGGATATTTACCGTAGTAACTAAAACACTAAAAAATATTTTTTTTAATACGGGGTTCACTTGTGAAACTGATCTGTGATAATAATCTGTTGAAGTAGTGATATGTTTAAGATATTGATATTGATGTATATTCATGTATTTGGTTGATTATTGATTTGTATTCCTAAATCTTAAAAGCGGAAAATTGTAAAATAAAGGTAAACTAATGAAATTTGATAGAAATGTCTGACCTAACTTTGGTTATAATTGTGAACAGATGTTTGACCATATTTCTAATAAACAAACAGAGATCTAACCACTTATATATATGTATAGTCCTGTATAACTATTATTTTCTATAATCACTAATGCATATAACTCGAGGATAGATGTCAAAAATGTTAAGGATTAGTGATTAGATCAAATTTTATTTTGTCATCATTTGACAACTAAACGTAAACACAGTAAAGAAAAGAAGCGGTTTTTGAAGCAATACCATTAAAACAAACATGTGTAACAAATACTATTATTATTATTATTATTATTATTACTATTGGTTAAGCATCATTATTAATCTTCTCAACACATGATTCATTCCCTCCTTATTATGTCTTACTAATAATTTTTCATATAATATAGTCTTCCATCAAACTTTTGATCGGAATTGTAATTGCACTATTATTTCTCTCATCCTATCTGACCCATAATTATTCGGATCTTGGATCTTAAATTTTCACTTGACATATATTCAGATTCAAGTTCACATTCTATATGAATCATATCAACATTAACAATTTTATTCTATTTTGTTTAACAATCCTAAATTCACATGCTTTAACTTTAAAAGATACACTGCCGCAATTTATTTGTTTATTTATTTATTTAAACACATTGATACAAGGAGGCACCAAATAGATATGCGTCATATAAATCATTCGATTAGTGTGAAGACTGGGATACTGCCTGAGTGCCCAAACCGAAGCATGTGGTTTTCCTAGGGGACCACACCCGGAGCCTTTGACCCAAAGGTCTGAACCAAAAGGTAGTGGAGCAACATAGCGAGATGCAGTTCCATGGTAGCCGGTAACCAACACTAGGTTCATACGCCATTTGTTTTCTTAGGATCCTGAAGCCCATGTACACCAATGGTTTTTTAACGAGGGTTTTCCAACTCCCCCAATGGATCCTCCATATCCACCCTAAACCTGAATATTTTTCGAATTATTAATTTGGATATATATTTGTAAAACCTCAAGAGAATTTATCGAAAAGAATATTCTTCTTTCATATATTAGTCTTTTAAATACTAAAGTATCTGATGGCTGTCTGTAATTTATAAAATGATGGAGGATAAAGATTTATGAGTGTCCAAGAAAAAAGGTTGATATTCTTACTTATGGACTTTTAACTATTTACCTCCCAAATAGATTAATAGTCATTATTAACCGGCTTTTATGTTGATGTAAGAATAAATGTTAATTAAATGATGATTACATGATCAATGTAAATAAATGATTCTTAGTATCCTACCGTGTCGTTGAAAGTAAAGAGATTTTCTCGTTTAGTTATTTAGAGCGCATGAGATGGTGGGGGAAGTCGTAGTGATCTAATACGAGTATTGATTAACTCGCCTAGACTATCTGGTACCAATGTCTGATGGCTGACCAATGACATATTAAATGTGAGAAAACACTGGGGATTAACACTGAATGACCTTTGGTCCGAAATGCATTTTCTCGCTCTCTCTTGCTGGATAGCCGGAATAGAGAACAATTCAGCAAGCAAGCGACTTCTAATTTTACAGTTGGAATTTATGAATCCGTCATACAATTACATAGAGCGAGATTCCAATCACACATCAATAGGATTAAAAAATTATAATATGGGCCCCAACATATGCCCCCAAAGTGGAAGATGATTGAGTGATAGGTCCGTAATAAATTAGCAATAACTTAGGAAAAGTAAAATACACAAAAATAATTTCTGCGACCAACAAAGGCTTACACGTAAGCGGAATAAAAGAATATAGAGTAATGAACATGGACTCAGGTAAGGTAAACCAATTTATTGTACTATGTTAAACCACACACTATTCGTAAACCACACGGTTTGCCAATCCCACTTGAGTTGTCGCTCACAAACCCCATGATTCCTTCATTCCTGTTGTTATTTTGATTACTTTCTGTTTTCCTTTATCTTCTCTTTGTTTTCCTTTGCCGTCCATTAGAATTCCACTTCAATTCCTCATGCATACTAATTATATTAGTCCGTATAAGTAGTAAACACCATAATGGTAATTTAAGTATTAAATGTTAACTTCAGAAAGAAAAGTTCCGAGAGTTGCCTTCTGCTTTATATTTATCCTTAAATGACACTTACAAAATGATAGCACTTTATCATTTCTTTGACATGTAATGAAATACAAAGTTTACTTCGAATCATTTTGTTACAAGACAAAATTCTGATCATTCTCAATTCATTCTAATCGCTTACAATTATTATTAGAATAAACACTTTGAAGATTATTATGACAGATATCTACAAAATCCGTTTCTGTCATGCTCTCGTTGAACTTCAAACAAAATCAGTCATTAATTTCCCGAAAATGTTCAATTTCGAATTCCAATTTAGCGTGAATTAATTTTGTAACATTTTTACGTTTTTCAGTGATTCATATGTTATCCATCAGAAGTTTTTCAACGAAGAGTTATAACTTAAGTATCATGGTATTCACTGTCTTAGTGATTGCAATATCAAAATTGAATAATACTGTTCTATCTTAAAATAAATTGATCATCTTGAAAGTTTATTTTTTGAGCATTTAATTGAGGATCTTTAGGTCCATCTTTAAGTCACACCGGAATAACATTAGTAGTAGTTGTAGATACTAAAAAATAATAACAAACATCATCAGTAGAGTATTCATTTAGAAATATAGACAATAAATAACACTTTTAGAGTAACACTAATGTGACAGAGTTAGATCATATAGAAATGCATGTAGTACATTATTTGACATACTAACAAACATTATTTAGTAATTAAAGCTGAACTACTTACAAGTAATCAAATATTCAATTGTAATTGGATTAAAGAGATCAATTTATTTTTTTAAATTTCACATGTATAACGAATTCATCTGTTTTTTTATTGTGAGAAAAGTAAGGTGGAAAACCATGGTTGATATAACCATCAAGGTACTGACATTTTCAATAACATGCATTTGCTATTTCCGCGAGTTATTGTTTTCGCCAAAAGTTAAAGATGGGTTTTTTTATTATTGGATTTATTTATGGTTATTAGTCAACCAAGTTTGGGAACTGTTTTCACTATTTTGTTGCGACAAATTTTTCTATCAAAGTCAGAAAAAGTATCACACACTTGAAAAAATGACATTGCACTTTTTTAGTGCAAAACTTCATGAGTAATATTTTCTACATTTAGATAGAATGATTTGATAACTAAAGTAACACTCATAGTAATATCCATTGTAAAGTAATCTATAAGGTAAATATAAGTGTTGTTTACACGACAATAATTGCTATATATATCCTTATATATATCCTTTGAACATTTATTCACTTGTTTGAATCAATAGGTTTAGCATACCATATGAAATCAACGTATACAGAAGTGATTCCATGTGATGATATTGGGCAACTATCTAGCAATTTTACCAGGTCAAATTACTGTTCAATGTCACTGGGATGAAGGACTTCTTGCTGATGACTAGTGTTTATTTCATTACACATGTCACGATACTGATATCTGAGATTAGAAGGTGGCCACTTACTAAGGAACAAGTAGTTAACTGTTCAAAACTATTTTTGTAACAGTAGATAATAGGAGAACAGATTAGGTACGTTTATGACATGTATTACAGCAATGCAATGCAACGACCGGGAACTTTTAGTTCTTTTTAAGTGAACATCCTGTTGATTTATGAACGGTGTATTTAAGGTCACATCCTGTGCCATGACGAATTAATTATAATCATCTACAACTAGAGAAAGTAAAATGGAAACAAAGAGCACGGAACAACAAAGCAGTAATTATATTAAATATATAATTAATTACATAATTAAATTACAATTAAATATATCAGTTGGATCTACCAATAATGCATGTATAATGTGACTCAGTAATATACTGTTCATGTTAGATATTATTCAAATTAGTTAGGTTTGTCAGGGACGGTGTTCACGTAAAGTAACAGCAAGTAGGTGGTGAATTTAGTAACAAGAATGGCTCAACATCTAAAGTGGAATAAGATACACTTACAGGTACTAGAACACTTAATGAATTTTCAGAGGAGCAGTATGCATCAATGCAGCGAATAAAGAGTGGGAGTGATTTTATCCTACGGATAGATTATTCCCGAGTCTGGAAAATTTACAGGTAAAGCAGTTCATGTAGAGAGATGATTTAGGATGGGTTTGCTTCACTAGTGAAAAGCAGTTACGGATGTCGTAATGAGAAGCTTCTGCATATTGAATTACTTGACTGGATGTAAAGGATAGCTTATCAAGTATTTTGAAGGAAAAGATAAGATTTAGTTTGAGTCTCGTCTCCATGAAAGGGCGAGCCCAAGTTTATTACTTCTAGAATTATAATTCAAGGTACAATCAGTTTCAAGAATTCGAAGTGTGAATCATCTCTGCACTGATTCCAACTTTAATCTATCTTTTATGTGCACACTACTAAGAATAAACGTGCAGTATTCTAGGAGTGGTAGAACACAAACTTTGTACATCAAAACACGTGACTCATTGTTATAGAGGTTTTGAGTTATGTAACTTTTAAGACGTTGAGACTCGGAAATCTATTTCAATACTTGTTCTGTAAACGACAAATCGTAGCAGTATCTAAGTCCTAATGTGCATACTATTATTGGTAAGGTTCGAAATATTGCTTTATTAGCATTGAAAAGTGAATTTTCGGTTAATAATCGTAGGTATATGTGCATGCCGTATGTAATTTTCCTGATATAAGTATATTTCGATAGGTTTTTATAGAAAAGGTGGACGAAACGTGTCTCTTAAATGCCACTGCTAGCCATAACCCGTCAATTTAATAAAATTTGTCACAATATGGTTTATATTGATGTATTACACATAGAAGGCACATATATTTACCACGGTTAAGCAAACATTCAACCCTCGATATTAACAACAGGATAATTCAAACCTTATTAATAAAGATGATCAAATAAATTTTAAGTCATACATATTTAGAATTAATATAATTTACCTGACTAAAACTGACAAAGATTAACTACTCAGTATATTGGCACATATGGACCGAAATATTGAATTTAAGTTATAAACTAGCCGAATTCGGATTAACTAAACGAATACTGATGACATTGTTTTAAATAGTAACCGAGTTATTGAATTACTTTCATGATTTACAGTAGTATATTTATAGAATTGTAAATTATTTTTAAATACTGATAAAAATTTCCATTCAAGCAATAAAGTTTATTATCAGAAGGGGTTTTGTGGAGATTGTAGTAATTTTAATGGTTAAAATCATGAGTTAGTTGAAGCTAGACCACCATGGAAAACCTGGAACACTGGACGGCCTTTTCGTCCAATTTTGAGAATCCTCAGCAGTGCGCATCCACGACCTCGCCCCCTGCGAGATTCAAACCATGGTGGTTTAGCTTCAACTGACTCGGGATCTTAACCATTGAAATTACTACAATCTCCACAAAACCCCTTCTGATAATAATCAACATATGCTCACTAGTGACTGGCTTCAAGAGGTATATCCTGGAGTTCTGGTGAGAAGTAGTGACCAGTGAAGTCCAACCAGGTCTGTTGTGAGATAGTAACTCACTGAAAACAATGGTGGATGTGTCGCTCAATTTCGTGGATTGGTTGAAGTAATACATTAAAACCGTTGGATTCAGGCTCAATGGTCTAGTGGTTAACTGCTCGCGCGCGAAACCAGTAAGTCCTGGGTTCGAGTCTCCCAGGGGGCGAGGTCGTGGATGAGCACTGCTGAGGAGTCCCATAATAGGACGAAATGGCCGTCCAATAAAGTTCAGTTTATATATTAAAGATAATAATTATTTGATAATGTTCCTGTATTATTTATCTGTTTAGATTATGTGAACTTTGAACATCATCTGTAACAAATATAATCATTCCATATTTTATTTCATGTGTTGTTTTATTATGATTAATTTATACTATTTATATTACTGATAAATCATTTATCAACTACAGTTAAATAAGATGGAAAATTATTGAATTTAGGATACTTTATATTAATCTTTCATAACAAATAGTGATTTTTGATTAATCATATCACAATGAATGTTGATATTTTAAAGAAGAGTTTTGACACCATCTGATGTCATCCGTAGAAACATTGTAAAGTAATAAGAATTAAGAAAGTTTCTTTATCTTAACCCGAAACCTCTCAACAAATTCTGGTAAATAACATACACAGTTATATATAATATATCCTTGTGAACCAGGGTAATTCTACATTGGTTTTCAGGAGAACCAGACACTGTACAGACTTTCACGTGACAACCCAAACAGTATATAATTTTAAATGTCATGATTTATTTTAAAGAATCATAATCTAGATTGGGTAAGATGATACCAGTTATTGGTAGGAATTACTGTTAAGTTACACAAATTAATCATAAAAACCCACTTAAGAACATCTGAATATTGTAAATTATTGTATGTGAATTTCAGTGACCCATTTCTAACATGAAATTGTACTCTATTATAAAGTTATCGACAATTTTTATACCAGTCTAGTTTTAATGAAGTGTTCCTAATTTGTATATATATATATATATATATATATATATACAAATTAGGAACACTTCAGTAAAACTAGACTGGTATATAAATTGTCGATAACTTTATAAATAGGAGTACAATTTCATGTTAGAAATGGGTCACTGAAATTCACATACAATAATTTACAATATTCAGATGTTCTTAAGTGGGTTTTTATGATTAATTTGTGTAACTTAACAGTAATTCCTACCAATAACTGGTATCATCTTACCCAATCTAGATTATGATTCTTTAAAATAAATCATGACATTTAAAATTATATACTGTTTGGGTTGTCACGTGAAAGTCTGTACAGTGTCTGGTTCTCCTGAAAACCAATGTAGAATTACCCTGGTTCACAAGGATATATTATATATAACTGTGTATGTTATTTACCAGAATTTGTTGAGAGGTTTCGGGTTAAGATAAAGAAACTTTCTTAATTCTTATTACTTTACAATGTTTCTCCGGATGACATCAGATGGTGTCAAAACTCTTCTTTAAAATATCAACATTCATTGTGATATGATTAATCAAAAATCACTATTTGTTATGAAAGATTAATATAAAGTATCCTAAATTCAATAATTTTCCATCTTATTTAACTGTAGTTGATAAATGATTTATCAGTAATATAAATAGTATAAATTAATCATAATAAAACAACACATGAAATAAAATATGGAATGATTATATTTGTTACAGATGATGTTCAAAGTTCACATAATCTAAACAGATAAATAATACAGGAACATTATCAAATAATTATTATCTTTAATATATAAACTGAACTTTATTGGACGGCCATTTCGTCCTATTATGGGACTCCTCAGCAGTGCTCATCCACGACCTCGCCCCCTGGGAGACTCGAACCCAGGACTTACTGGTTTCGCGCGCGAGCAGTTAACCACTAGACCATTGAGCCTGAATCCAACGGTTTTAATGTATTACTTCAACCAATCCACGAAATTGAGCGACACATCCACCATTGTTTTCAGTGAGTTACTATCTCACAACAGACCTGGTTGGACTTCACTGGTCACTACTTCTCACCAGAACTCCAGGATATACCTCTTGAAGCCAGTCACTAGTGAGCATATGTTGATTATTATCAGAAGGGGTTTTGTGGAGATTGTAGTAATTTCAATGGTTAAGATCCCGAGTCAGTTGAAGCTAAACCACCATGGTTTGAATCTCGCAGGGGGCGAGGTCGTGGATGCGCACTGCTGAGGATTCTCATAATAGGACGAAACGGCCGTCCAGTGTTCCAGGTTTTCCATGGTGGTCTAGCTTCAACTAACTCATGATTTTAACCATTAAAATTACTACAATCTCCACAAAACCCCTTCTGATAATAAACTTTATTGCTTGAATGGAAATTTTTATCAGTATTTAAAAATAATTTACAATTCTATAAATATACTACTGTAAATCATGAAAGTAATTCAATAACTCGGTTACTATTTAAAACAATGTCATCAGTATTCGTTTAGTTAATCCGAATTCGGCTAGTTTATAACTTAAATTCAATATTTCGGTCCATATGTGCCAATATACTGAGTAGTTAATCTTTGTCAGTTTTAGTCAGGTAAATTATATTAATTCTAAATATGTATGACTTAAAATTTATTTGATCATCTTTATTAATAAGGTTTGAATTATCCTGTTGTTAATATCGAGGGTTGAATGTTTGCTTAACCGTGGTAAATATATGTGCCTTCTATGTGTAATACATCAATATAAACCATATTGTGACAAATTTTATTAAATTGACGGGTTATGGCTAGCAGTGGCATTTAAGAGACACGTTTCGTCCACCTTTTCTATAAAAACCTATCGAAATATACTTATATCAGGAAAATTACATACGGCATGCACATATACCTACGATTATTAACCGAAAATTCACTTTTCAATGCTAATAAAGCAATATTTCGAACCTTACCAATAATAGTATGCACATTAGGACTTAGATACTGCTACGATTTGTCGTTTACAGAACAAGTATTGAAATAGATTTCCGAGTCTCAACGTCTTATAAGTTACATAACTCAAAACCTCTATAACAATGAGTCACGTGTTTTGATGTACAAAGTTTGTGTTCTACCACTCCTAGAATACTGCACGTTTATTCTTAGTAGTGTGCACATAAAAGATAGATTAAAGTTGGAATCAGTGCAGAGATGATTCACACTTCGAATTCTTGAAACTGATTGTACCTTGAATTATAATTCTAGAAGTAATAAACTTGGGCTCGCCCTTTCATGGGAGACGAGACTCAAACTAAATCTTATCTTTTCCTTCAAAATACTTGATAAGCTATCCTTTACATCCAGTCAAGTAATTCAATATGCAGAAGCTTCTCATTACGACATCCGTAACTGCTTTTCACTAGTGAAGCAAACCCATCCTAAATCATCTCTCTACATGAACTGCTTTACCTGTAAATTTTCCAGACTCGGGAATAATCTATCCGTAGGATAAAATCACTCCCACTCTTTATTCGCTGCATTGATGCATACTGCTCCTCTGAAAATTCATTAAGTGTTCTAGTACCTGTAAGTGTATCTTATTCCACTTTAGATGTTGAGCCATTCTTGTTACTAAATTCACCACCTACTTGCTGTTACTTTACGTGAACACCGTCCCTGACAACCCTAACTAATTTGAATAATATCTAACATGAACAGTATATTACTGAGTCACATTATACATGCATTATTGGTAGATCCAACTGATATATTTAATTGTAATTTAATTATGTAATTAATTATATATTTAATATAATTACTGCTTTGTTGTTCCGTGCTCTTTGTTTCCATTTTACTTTCTCTAGTTGTAGATGATTATAATTAATTCGTCATGGCACAGGATGTGACCTTAAATACACCGTTCATAAATCAACAGGATGTTCACTTAAAAAGAACTAAAAGTTCCCGGTCGTTGCATTGCATTGCTGTAATACATGTCATAAACGTACCTAATCTGTTCTCCTATTATCTACTGTTACAAAAATAGTTTTGAACAGTTAACTACTTGTTCCTTAGTAAGTGGCCACCTTCTAATCTCAGATATCAGTATCGTGACATGTGTAATGAAATAAACACTAGTCATCAGCAAGAAGTCCTTCATCCCAGTGACATTGAACAGTAATTTGACCTGGTAAAATTGCTAGATAGTTGCCCAATATCATCACATGGAATCACTTCTGTATACGTTGATTTCATATGGTATGCTAAACCTATTGATTCAAACAAGTGAATAAATGTTCAAAGGATATATATAAGGATATATATAGCAATTATTGTCGTGTAAACAACACTCATATTTACCTTATAGCTTACTTTACAATGGATATTACTATGAGTGTTACTTTAGTTATCAAATCATTCTATCTAAATGTAGAAAATATTACTCATGAAGTTTTGCACTAAAAAAGTGCAATGTCATTTTTTCAAGTGTGTGATACTTTTTCTGACTTTGATAGAAAAATTTGTCGCAACAAAATAGTGAAAACAGTTCCCAAACTTGGTTGACTAACAACCATAAATAAATCCAATAATAAAAAACCCATCTTTAACTTTTGGCGAAAACAATAACTCGCGGAAATAGCAAATGCATGTTATTGAAAATGTCAGTACCTTGATGGTTATATCAACCATGGTTTTCCACCTTACTTTTCTCACAATAAAAAAACAGATGAATTCGTTATACATGTGAAATTTAAAAAAATAAATTGATCTCTTTAATCCAATTACAATCTGAATATTTGATTACTTGTAAGTAGTTCAGCTTTAATTACTAAATAATGTTTGTTAGTATGTCAAATAATGTACTACATGCATTTCTATATGATCTAACTCTGTCACATTAGTGTTACTCTAAAAGTGTTATTTATTGTCTATATTTCTAAATGAATACTCTACTGATGATGTTTGTTATTATTTTTTAGTATCTACAACTACTACTAATGTTATTCCGGTGTGACTTAAAGATGGACCTAAAGATCCTCAATTAAATGCTCAAAAAATAAACTTTCAAGATGATCAATTTATTTTAAGATAGAACAGTATTATTAAATTTTGATATTGCAATCACTAAGACAGTGAATACCATGATACTTAAGTTATAACTCTTCGTTGAAAAACTTCTGATGGATAACATATGAATCACTGAAAAACGTAAAAATGTTACAAAATTAATTCACGCTAAATTGGAATTCGAAATTGAACATTTTCGGGAAATTAATGACTGATTTTGTTTGAAGTTCAACGAGAGCATGACAGAAACGGATTTTGTAGATATCTGTCATAATAATCTTCAAAGTGTTTATTCTAATAATAATTGTAAGCGATTAGAATGAATTGAGAATGATCAGAATTTTGTCTTGTAACAAAATGATTCGAAGTAAACTTTGTATTTCATTACATGTCAAAGAAATGATAAAGTGCTATCATTTTGTAAGTGTCATTTAAGGATAAATATAAAGCAGAAGGCAACTCTCGGAACTTTTCTTTCTGAAGTTAACATTTAATACTTAAATTACCATTATGGTGTTTACTACTTATACGGACTAATATAATTAGTATGCATGAGGAATTGAAGTGGAATTCTAATGGACGGCAAAGGAAAACAAAGAGAAGATAAAGGAAAACAGAAAGTAATCAAAATAACAACAGGAATGAAGGAATCATGGGGTTTGTGAGCGACAACTCAAGTGGGATTGGCAAACCGTGTGGTTTACGAATAGTGTGTGGTTTAACATAGTACAATAAATTGGTTTACCTTACCTGAGTCCATGTTCATTACTCTATATTCTTTTATTCCGCTTACGTGTAAGCCTTTGTTGGTCGCAGAAATTATTTTTGTGTATTTTACTTTTCCTAAGTTATTGCTAATTTATTACGGACCTATCACTCAATCATCTTCCACTTTGGGGGCATATGTTGGGGCCCATATTATAATTTTTTAATCCTATTGATGTGTGATTGGAATCTCGCTCTATGTAATTGTATGACGGATCCATAAATTCCAACTGTAAAATTAGAAGTCGCTTGCTTGCTGAATTGTTCTCTATTCCGGCTATCCAGCAAGAGAGAGCGAGAAAATGCATTTCGGACCAATGGTCATTCAGTGTTAATCCCCAGTGTTTTCTCACATTTAATATGTCATTGGTCAGCCATCAGACATTGGTACCGGATAGTCTAGGCGAGTTAGTCAGTACTCGGACTATATCACTATGAATTCCCCCCCATCTTATAGTCCAATCTCATAGGCTCTAAATAACTAAACGGGAAAATCTGTTTACTTTCACCGACACTGTAGGATACTAAGAATCTTTTATTTACATTGATCATGTAATCATCATTTAATTAACATTTATTCTTACATCAACATAAAAGCCGGTTAATAATGACTATTAATCTATTTGGGAGGTAAGTAGTTAAAAGTCCATAAGTAAGAATATCAACCGTTTTTTCTTGGACACTGATAAATCTTTATCCTCCATCATTTTATAAATTACAAACAGCCATCAGATACTTTAGTATTTAAAAGACTAATATATGAAAGAAGAATATTCTTTTCGATAAATTCTCTTGAGGTTTTACAAATATATGTCCAAATTAATAATTCGAAAAATATTCAGGTTTAGGGTGGATATGGAGGATCCATTGGGGGAGTTGGAAAACCCTCGTTAAAAACCATTGGTGTACATGGGCTTCAGGATCCTAGGAAAACAAATGGCGTATGAACCTAGTGTTGGTTACCGGCTACCATGGAACTGCATCTCGCTATGTTGCTCCACTACCTTTTGGTTCAGACCTTTGGGTCAAAGGCTCCGGGTGTGGTCCCCTAGGAAAACCACATGCTTCGGTTTGGGCACTCAGGCAGTATCCCAGTCTTCACACTAATCGAATGATTAATGTGACGCATATCTATTTGGTGCCTCCTTGTATCAATGTGTTTAAATAAATAAATAAACAAATAAATTACGGCAGTGTATCATTTAAAGTTAAAGCATGTGAATTTAGGATTGTTAAACAAAATAGAATAAAATTGTTAATGTTGATATGATTCATATAGAATGTGAACTTGAATCTGAATATATGTCAAGTGAAAATTTAAGATCCAAGATCCGAATAATTATGGGTCAGATAGGATGAGAGAAATAATAGTGCAATTACAATTCGATCAAAAGTTTGATGGAAGACTATATTATATGAAAAATTATTAGTAAGACATAATAAGGAGGGAATGAATCATGTGTTGAGAAGATTAATAATGATGCTTAACCAATAGTAATAATAATAATAATAATAATAATAATAATAATAATAGTATTTGTTACACATGTTTGTTTTAATGGTATTGCTTCAAAAACCGCTTCTTTTCTTTACTGTGTTTACGTTTAGTTGTCAAATGTTGACAAAATAAAATTTGATCTAATCACTAATCCTTAACATTTTTGACATCTATCCTCGAGTTATATGCATTAGTGATTATAGAAAATAATAGTTATACAGGACTATACATATATATAAGTGGTTAGATCTCTGTTTGTTTATTAGAAATATGGTCAAACATCTGTTCACAATTATAACCAAAGTTAGGTCAGACATTTCTATCAATTTTCATTAGTTTACCTTTATTTTACAATTTTCCGCTTTTAAGATTTAGGAATACAAATCAATAATCAACCAAATACATGAATATACATCAATATCAATATCTTAAACATATCACTACTTCAACAGATTATTATCACAGATCAGTTTCACAAGTGAACCCCGTATTAAAAAAAATAATTTTTTAGTGTTTTAGTTACTACGGTAAATATCCATGGGAATCTATATCATATTTATCCATGTGTTTCTAAAAACCTAACAACAACAGCAATGACAATCAATTTATACTAATATAACGACAAATGGGTGAAGTTTGCGTGTATTTTTCTTTAAAAAAGGTTTGTTATTATTCAGTGAATAACTTTTTAACCACATGAGACAGAAACTGAAAAACCGGATAGAATTATCATTGGAGTAGAAAGAAAAGAAAATGATGATCATGATCATGATGATGATGAAAATAAAGAACATAGTTAGTCTATTTTGTTTTAAATTATGACCTTTCATCAAACTCATATCATGATCATTGTCAAATAGAAAATTCTTTGTTTGTTTTTTTACAGCCTACTCAATGTATTGCATTGAAGTAAAGTTTAATTTGATGCTAATTTATAGAAGAGTTAAACAACAATGTTAAAATAATGCAGTTAAAGATGTCTTTTAAATCTATCAATATGCTATTAAACAATATAAAAATTCACTTTTTATATAAAAATGATCGTTTACACTATCATAGCTTGTTTTAATACTTTTGTTCATGACCAACATTGTTAAATGTTGTTGAATTACAAGACGGAAGTTTCAAAAAGCAAGAGAGAGAAAGATAGAAGATAATTTGTAAAGAATATAAATAATTATAGTTTGTATAAATTAACCATTCAGACTACAGTATAAACTGATTACATGAAATGTTAATTGATATATTAAACTAAGTAAAAAATGAAACTATTTTTCAGTATGGAGTTTTGGATGAGCAATTCTTAAGAGTCTCACACCAGGGTAAAATTGGTGTCCAGTGCTTCCATGATTTCGACGGTGGTTTAGCATTGATCGGTTCAGGATTTCAATGAAAATAAAGTACCACTACAATCCCATACTGAAAACTATCATGAGTTCAGTATTGACTAACTTTAATGGAAAATTTCCGGAGTTCTAGTGAGAATCTGTGATTAGTCGAACTAATCCGTGTCGAGTGCAAGGTAGTTATCCACCAAAGAAAATGGAAGATGATTGTGAAATATCGTGGATTGAATGAGGTTAAACGTTGACATCATTGGATGACAGCTCAATGGTCTGGTAATTAAGCGTTCGCGCACTTGACCAAAGGTCCTGGGTTCGATTCGCGGTTACACTATCGTGGATTTGCACAACCGAGGAGTTTCGCACTAGAAAGAAACTACCATCCGGTGTTTTTAGGTTTTCAGTGGCGGTCTTACCTAGATTGATTCAGGATTTGAATGCAAACTATTTTTTGCTAGCCTATACAACGCAATTAAAGTTTTAAACAAAATCAAAACAGTAATCTAATGCTACTTAGGATTCAACTATTGTCTAGCTGAAGTTAGCTCTTGGTGTAAATAATGTTTGAATTGGATAAAAATAGTACAATCAGAGAGGTGTTTTGTGGATATTTTAGTAGTTTAATAGTTGAATTTACGATTCGGTTGAAGCTAGATCACTATGGAATACCTGGAAGCACTGGACAGTCGTTCGAATCTCGCGAGGCAGGATCGTGGATGCGAACTGCTGAGGAGTCCCACACTAGGACGAAGTAGCTGTCCAATGCTTCCAGATTTTCCATGATGGTCCAGCTTTAAATGACTAATGAATTCAACTATTAAAAATAGTACAGTCATGTTTTCACATATATATTGCTTAGTATTTCCGAAAATAATATTCATTCAGAATAATTATACTTTTTTTAAAAACAACAAATGTATCCTATTAAATTATTTGATCGTATATTAATAAAATTATGAATACATAGATCTCAACAGGTTTTGTTTTTAATGTTATTTTATCATGAATAAACATTGGCTTCATGTAAAATCAGACAAATACCAGATGGTAATTAAATTAATCTTCATTGTAAGTGTAAACAAGGTAATTTTATCAATTTGTCAACTATTCTGGGGGTAATTGTCAATCAATTTTTTGTTATTTCACTTAAAATTTAACAATGACAAAAATATGTGTACTAAGTTCATAAATCAAATTCATAAAATTTCTAAACTGGAAATATCAAAACAGAAAGGACTAAATAAAATTATTCTCATTATTTAAATGAGATTTAATATCCATGTGCATGATTTGTTTGAGATCATAAACCGATTGATGTTAGATCACCATTGAAGCACTGAATGGCCGTTTCGTCCTAGTATAGTGTATGATGTATGCTAATGATGTTGACAGATATAAGTAGTATGTATCGCTAATCGAAAGTGGAATGCCCGGCGGCATAAGGTTGAGAAAAGCGAAGAGAAAGGAATGTGAACAGAGAGTGGTTGGTATGAAAACGAAGGAACAACAAATTCTGAGACAACTGATGTATGTTTTTCAAATGAAGTATTTATCGTATGGTTCTCAGCTTTTACCAAGATATTCTGTGAATGGTTATCCCCAGCCTGTGCTCTCGTTCACTACGGTATGACTCTCTGAGCAGTGTGCATACATGATTCCGCACGCAGGATTCGAATCCAGGACCTGTGATATCGCGCCCGAACGCTTAACCTCTAGACCCTTGAGAGGTTTGATACTAGGACGAAACAGCCATTTAGTACTTCCAGGTTTTCAATAGTGGTCTAACACTAATCGATTCATGATCTCAATCTTATATTATACTCAATGAAATCAAACTGAACTTTTCAATTTATTTTCGATAAAGTTCATCTGACAATAGACATGGATGAATGGATAAGAAAAGACATATAATGTTTAGTATTGATAAGAATTTTTCTTTTTTTCAAAGTGATTGATTTTTGTCTGTATTAATAATCAGACATAGTAAATAACTACAGAGAATATAATTGAAAATATTTTGATTCGATAATATAGTCATATTCTATGTTATTCAATGAAGAGATCATTTCTGTTTATTCATTTTTAAAGTTATATTTCATCAGAGATTGATATTAATTGGAGACTCATTGAAAATATAACGAAGAATAAATGGTATTTTTTTACATCATTTGGGGGATTGTTTTCGCTGTACACATCTACAGAGTCGTGTAGAATTAAAGTCAAGACTATCAGGACTTGCATTGAACATGATACATTTGGACTGTGATAAAAAAGTATTATTATTAATAAAGATAGCATTATATTTTCAAATGTTAAAGAGTTAGAATATAGTAGTAAGTCGTTAAAAGATGTAAATATTAGAAAAATGATAGAGTTCTCCAGCGTTTATTGTTAGTAAGAACAGATTTAAATATGCACTGAAATAAAGCTTTGAAAGTGTCAAAACCTAACCGTTGGTCCGTAAAATGGAGTATATAATCTTGAAGAAATAAGAACTTGCATATTTTAGTATGTACAAATTATTCTTGTCGAAAATCAACGGATTTTATGAATCTGTAATATATTAAACTGACAAACGATCATTCGTTTTTAATCTTTTGGTTCAATATTGGCAATGGATTGGAAGAAATGTTCTAAATGAGTAATTGGCCTTATCTTACTAAATAGGACTATGTTAAATACTGATATTTATCAACTCCAAAATAATTGTTAGTATAGGAGATTTGTGGAGACTGCAGAGTTTTCACAACATAAATCATGAACTGATCTTAGCTAGACTACCACTGAAAGCTTTAAAGCATTGGAGTTCGATCCATGTCGGGTGTGGAACGATTGTCCGATGCAGGGATTTGATAAGAATTGCGCAATGTCATGAATTAGTTGAAGTCAGACATTAGCACCGTTAGATGCCGGCCCATCGGTCTATAAGTCAGGGGTCCACGCGCAAGACCAAAGTTCTTGGGTCCAATTCCTGGCTCCAGAGTCATTGATGTCCACTACAGAAAAGTCCCATATAAAGATGAAATGGCCATCCAGTACTTCCTGATTTCTAATAATGGTATAACTAAGATCATTTCGTGATTTAATCTAAGAAGGTTGCTTAACAAATTGAACCAGTAAGTTATTTAATTAGTGAAATAATAGCATTCAACCATATATTCGTGTTAAGTGAATAAATTGTTATTTTTCGCATAAACATTGCAAAAGTAATTTAAGATGACAGCTTTATCTATTCAAGATGTATTATTGACAAGTTAGATATCATTAAAATAAAATAAATATTCATCAAATGTACACTCAGAATATTGTTAACTTGAGCAAATTAGTAGTTTGAAATGTGTTGACAATACATTATTATTGTTCATATGTCTAGAGATCAGAAGTTATGATCGATGGATTATAATTCATTGTCATGATACTCGAAAAGAATGTCTTCTGATGTGTTCGGATTTCGACGTTATTTACAAATTAGGTATATGAACCTTTTCATTTTCACATTTTTATGTGGTATTCTTCATCGAAATTATCTGAAAATACGTATCATTGAAAGGATAAATGTGAAGAAGTACTTTAGACGGTTAGAAATAATCCTTAGGAGACACTGTACATAGATTGAACGTGAATTCACACTTTTTAAAATTACGTACTTCTACACATAGTCACTATGAGATTTAAACTGATATCAGAAAGTGTCACAGTCATAGATGTGCAGGCAGTAATTATTCTGTAACAAAACTGAACAATTCACATACCCTTTCTTTAAATTACCATGGTGTAGTAAACAGTATCTTGTTGTCTAGCTCTGAATGCTGATTGAATTTTGTCAACTAGATCTTTTACAATAAGGCCTTATCATTATTATCAGTTTACAGAGATGTAAATGCACAAAATAACACTATAATCCAATATGTATTGGTCACATACATAGCGTTCAAAATGATCACCCATAACTGTCCATTTATCAGTTATAAAACTGATATTTTGATCTAAAATAAGTAGTAGTATCATCAGTAGTATTATTAGTAGTTATTGTAGTATTTGTAATAATAATAGTAGTGAGCTTACAATAAATAATAAATGTTGGTTAATTCCATATTTATTTTATGATGTAATTTTATTTTACTTTAATTTTTGAAACCTGGTAAGTTGAAAAATAAAAAAAACATTGTAGCCTGAAGCTAATTTATTCAATGTTCAAGGGTATAACAGAATTGACCATATACTGTACAGTTCTCTTTTTGTCAATACATAATCAAAATGGATAAACAAAGTAAAAACAATAATAGAGGATAATAAAGAGAAGATGAAGAAATAGAAGAAGAAGTAGTATTAGTAGTAGAAAAGACAGAGGTAACATGAGTAGGTGTGAATGTAAAAACGTACTTCATTCACCATATTGCGTTACTTTCTCTTCCATGTCCACTTGTTTGTAAAATGTTAATTTTTCTGTCCCAAGTTAAAGTCAATCATTTGCTTTTTGTAAAAAAATTTAATTTCACAAATAAATATGTAAACAGAAATAGAATGTAAAACAAAACAATAACAACGAATCAACTCCTATTAATAGAGAAAAATCTAGTTGTCTTTTTTTTATTCCACTAAAAACTTTCTTCCTCAATTTTCTGTACACTTTTTTTGTTTGTTTTTTGTTTCCATAATTTATCGCCGATTGTTTTGTATTGTTTTACATTCCATCGTTACTGTACACTTATTAAAAATTAAACTGTAAAAAATAATGAATGAGGAATGTTTTCTTGTCTGATATCCTCAGGCTAATTTAATTTGTTTAATATATATATATATATATATATATATATATATATATACATTAAATAAAAATACCACGCGTCCTACTTAATTGACCCTGTTTCGTATTCAACTTACTTTTATGGGGAGTAGAGGCAATAGTAGTAATGTTAATTTGACCTAGTTTCATATAGTAACGGTAATAGATTTGTTACCATGGTGAAGTGGTATAATGTTAACTTCTTCTTGAAAAAAATACCTACATTGTATAGTTTATATGTAACTTAAGTTGACTAGCGATTTTGAATTAAACGCCCAAACGTAGATCATTTTGAATGATCATTTCATTAGTTCGACAAGTACTGTAAAGAGAATATTTCTATAATTTTAACTTATTTTTAATTCTTTTTTTAATTATATTTACATTACATTGAAGCTAGAAGTGTAAGCCAAGGAACGCATTTTGTCCTTGTATGAATTGTTCAGCTCTAGTTTAAAACAGACAGTTATAACTGCGTCATTTCGGCAATTCTTTCTAGTGTCAACAGATTAATCGTACGATGCTATTGTTTTATATCATTCTAACAAGTCAAAATTCTGTAACGAAATCTTCAGAACTAAAATAATAAGAGATTTGTTAACTGAATAACCACTCTTTAACATACTGGATAGTATCTGTATATGATCCCAGAATATGTCCCTTTCAACCAAGCTTAGTGTAATTCTAATTATACAACCGCTTTTTATCAACTGTTTGAAACCACGCACTATAATTAGTAGAACTCAAGACATAAAACTATGTGGTTTGAACATAAGTTAGGCACTTTATTCATTTTGATATATTATTATCAGTTCATTATAACTGTTCAGTCTAAGTGATTTTATTTATAATGATTAAACATATGTGCTTTCACTAATGATTGCTCCTCTGACATTTATGTCTATTCCATAGGGAATTATGGATGGAAACTTGTTTGTAAATAGTTAAAAAACATACACATGAACGATTAGAGAATTTCCTCTTAATAGACAATTAGTAAACTGTTTTATATATCATTCAGTAATCAGAGTTTCAATTTCTCAAGAGATATAAATTTCAGATCGGTTACAGATATATTTTATTAAACAAGCTCAAAAAAATTTCAGAATTTAAGTTTAGAAAATTTTTTTGGATATACACGACCCCGCAGCCAGGGATTAAACCCAGGACTTTCGATCTAACCCATAAACGTTCAACCTACAGACTCTGAGTTGAAATCTAGTTGTGTTTAAGTGTAACTTTAATCTTAGGTCAATCTCTACAAACCTCTTTACTGGTAAATATTATGTGCTCGCTAGTGATAAATTTTGATAGGAAATTCTAGAATTATAGTGCCAAGTTATGGCTAGTGAATCTCACTTGAGTAGGTTGTGAAGTAATCAGCTATCGAAGACAATGAAAGGTAGTCCAGTAATATCGTGAATAGACCGAAGTTAGACATATACAATATTCAATACCGCCTTGATGGTTTGAACTCTATATGTTCATGCGCGAGACCGGTGTTCTTGGATTTCACCCCTGATGATGGGATCGCATATGCCCACTGCTGAATAATACCATCCAAATACAAAACAAAATATGTCAGCGCTTCCTGATTTTTTACGGATGTCGAATTTGAGTCGGTTGGTGATATCAATAAAATTTTAATAACTCATAATTTTCCTGTTCTTATTAATTGATCAAAATAATTGGGTAGAAAAGGAAATCACTGAAAACCGAAACGTAAACTTAAAAAATGATAAATAATTGCTCACTTTTTATTCCCCGGGTTTTTCTCAGTACTTTCCTTCAATCGTTTTACTAATGTACACATAAATATTAAGTAGGTAGTTAAGAATTCGGTTTTTAGTGCACACGTGATGCTTTTATTTCAGTTAGTTAGTCAGCTACAATGTAGGACCATGCACATATGTGCATCGGTCCAAGTTACCATACCTCGATAGCACAACAAGATGAACACCGAATTCATAGAAGTAGTTAATTCAGTGGTAGTAATATATAAAAGAAAGATTGCATATAAGGACATAGTACAGGAAGAAAGAATTTCACAGACAACCATTAATTTGATGAGACGATTCAATAAGTTTAATTTTGAGCATAATTTCAAATCAACCATCTTATTATTATGACATCATAGTAAATTACTAGGATAGAATTTTTGTGTATACACTTCTGAAGTAATTCACTATGGTGAGAATCGCTTCAAATCGGAAAATGTTCTCAACCATTAGTCCCCCAGTATAATCCCTCACATTTTCAATTTTCGAAAGAAGACCTAAAAATTGAAAGTGTTCACTAAATAAGTACAACATTTTTAACATCTTAAGACTCAATCCACCGGTTATTTACATTATGTCAAATATTAACAACAATTATTCATTGGAAGAAAGAAAACCTTTTAACCTACAATTCTTACAATAAGCTAAGCAATTTCTAATAACAGAAGGGGTTTTGTAGATATTATAGTAATTTTAGTGGTTGAAATCATGAGTCAATTGAAGCTAGACCACCATAACATAAATTTTACCTCTATCTTATCTATTTACTATTCCCATATTTATGGGTTAATCAAAAATGTCATTTTATATTAAAACTAAAAATGGCTTAATAATATCAAATTTAAAAGAAAAAAAAGAAAAATTTTTTTTGATGTATTCAATTTCATTAAGAAATCACATTTCTTTTTCTACTTAAGAATATACCCCATCATCAAAATTATATTCATTATAAGTATCAAAATGACGCTTATTATTATTACTATTCCCTATAGATAACTCTATGAAATATAATTCCATACGTAATCAGATATTTCTATGCTATACTCAAATAATTAACGAAAGTATATGTGTATGTAAAGGGGAAAATTTATACATATGATATCCTATATTTATCTATTACAAGAACATTATAGCAACTCAAACAATTTGAAATGAAATTTTATATTAAAAATTTTCTACATATCTATCTATTTAAATCTTGTCATAATCTTTTATAATTAGATGTTGTCTATAGTTTTTTTTCGTACAACTAATTATTTCTCTTAGTATTCAACAATAAGTAACAGGAGATTTCTTTCTTTTTTCTTCTTCTTCTCCTTCTTCCTCTTCTTCTATTTCTACTTCTTTTTCTTCTTCTTCTTCTTCTTAGTATTATTATTATTATTAATGACAATTATAATCAAGTTACCAACGATCTTGTTCACTGATGAACTAACCATAGAAACTTGTGTAATAAATAATTTAACCAATCCGTTAACTAGTGATATATACATATTTACTATATGTCATTATCCATTACTAATATAGAATTGAGTTTACTTTATGATTTGTAGTTAAAGAGAAATTAATCAATTACTTGTTATCTATTGCTTGGTTAGCAACATTTAATAGGTGATAATCATATTAGACATATATTTATTTTAAATGAATAGATGTCACCCTTAAAACTATCACTATTGTTACTATCTCTACTACTTACATACAAATTCTACTCTTCTACATATATAGTAATGATTATTCGGTAGTGAATGTAATAGAATCTTAAATAGCGGTTGGAATGTGTTTACTTCAAGCGTAATTTGCGTAGAATCTAGCATTTACATGTTTGTGTCTACATACATATGAGAGTTCTGTATGTATGTACTTACAGGTTAATCACACTATATGTATCGTCTTGATTTTGAATAATAGTGAAAAGATTTCAATGTTTAAAGGGGGATTTCTCATCAATTGGACAATGATTGAGAAAAGAGGATGAATCAATGAGAACACATTCTACAACTAAAGTCAAACAGACGGAGAGAAAGAAAGGATGAGATTGAATAAATGAGTGAACAGTTACTAATGTGCATGTGTGTATATGAAGCGAAATAATTAAAGTAACCACACATACACACACACAAGTTTGTTGAAACAATATGAGAGGGAGAGAAACTAAGTCAAGGATTGAGTATGATTTCTTCTACTAGTAAACAAATTCCATAAGTTAATTTCAATCTCTATTTTTAATACTAATACTACTACAACTCTTATCGTGCTTCTATGCATAGACAAATGTAGAAAGATATTGAGGGAACAATCATTGTGAGTGAAATGTGTAGATGAACAACAACAAATTTGGAAACACCTCCCCCCTCATAAAAAAATAAACTCAAAGTAAGAAAAATGAGAACAGATTTTTCTCATTTGCAGATTCCAGCCATTTTTTTCATTTACTTCCTACTCCCTTTGGTACAATGTTTATATATATATAAACATATGTATGTATAGATTTTACAACTCCCTTTTAACTACTTTTTTTAAAATAAGATCTCACACCATAAACCCATATTCATCAAATTGTCTTTCACAATTGTATTTATACTTTGTGACCACAATCGTAGTTAATAAAAGAAAGCATACGACAATAAGAGGATATTGAAGTTGAAAATTCAGTAGACGGATTATTTCAAATTTCATATTTTTTTCTTTGACTGTTAACCATTACTACAAGGACTATAAAGAATCTCTATTATATAACATTTCTAGTAAGTAAAACTTTAAAATAACCCATTAATTTGTTATTTTCGAGTTGCTTTTTTTAAGTTATATTTTATACATAGATTGTTGTAATATTTACTGTGTTTTAGTGTTATCTTATTCTCAGTTATTTACTTTAAATGAACATTGAAGTGATACACAGATAAAAAATTTGATAGTTGAATTAATAAGTCAATTAAAGCTAGACCACCATGTAAAACCTGAAAGTACTAGACGGTCATTTCGTCCTAGTGCAGAACTCCTCAGCAGTGCTCAGCCACGATCCTGCTCGTGGGATTCGAACTCAGGATCTATCATGGATTCACAATCGGACGAAACGGTTGTCCAATGCTTCCAGGTTTTCCATGATGGTTTATCATTAATTAACTAATGAATTCAACTATTAAATTACTAAAATCTTCATAAAATCCCATTCTGATAATACTTTTAAAGTGTTTTATGATAGAATCTGAATTTTTCAGCATCACAAAATAAACAGATAATATTCAACAGAATAATAAATATGTACAAGCTAATTGATGTTGGTTGTAGGACTTATTAAAATGTGTCAAATTATTGATTTTAATCATATCAAAATGAATTAACAGTGTTATACAATTACATGAATAAACAAAATATCAATTTTTAATTTATATTAATTTAAATAAGAATTTACTTATTATTATCTATAGTACTCTTCATTTACTTAACAATTTTTGTTATCATTGAAGAGTATATTACTTATTTACTGCACATATTTTTTCAATTTTTTTAATATTTTATTTAGACAATTCATGTTGTACTTCCTTATTTAACTCAGTTTTTCATAAATTTATTAGCGATTTATCATTATGGCAAGCTGTAATCTTCTAGTCAGTTCATCCAGATAATAGATTGCCCTCTTTATCTATCTATTTATCTATCCATATAAAACTTTTCAATGATATAAACATTGGTTTTTACAATAAACACGGGCAAATCCAGTAGAAAACAATTTCACACTACTGTATTTCAAGTGGTTTAACAATAATATTACTATAGAAGATATTTGACAGATATTTCTGTAGAGTATTTTAAATAAATTAAGTTATAAAAACTCGATTTATAATACTCTGATTACCGAATTATATTGTGTTTGATAATATTGAAAAACTGATACTGTATATGGATTATACTTATTTTCTGACTGATATTTGAAATTAGTTGAACTAACTCCTTAGAATACTCTTACTTGATAGACTTTTAGATTCGTGTATACACCATAACTAAATTTGTAGTAAAACTAGGATAACAGACGAATTATTGCTAGTCTGGAGGTCTGCTTAAATATCTGAACTACCTATTCCTTCGATTTAGATATTACAACAAGTTTTATTGTTTGTTTTAATACATTATTGTGTCTACTAATGGCATAACATATTCAAGCGCGTTCATGAAAAGTTTACGATCTTTCGTTGTACAAATTACAAAAAAATACAATCATAGACATTGTGGTGGCTGGCAATATGCATTGAAAAGAATAAACATTATTCAGATGTCCGTTCCTAAACTGCTAACATTTAATTGGCGATCATTCGGTATTTATCGTCAGGATCGATCAAGCGATAAGAAAAGGGAACTTGTTGAAATACTTTGTGCTGAGAATTCTATATTGTATCAAAAATATAATATTGAATAAAGCCAATAATAATAATAGCAACCTTCAGAATGTTGATTCATTTATTCTACTAAATAAGATAAGAGATTTAACTATTTACTTGGTTCAACTTGGGTTGTTACAATGTGTTTTATACAATGGATCATATAATTTCATATACTTCAGAATGATATTATAATTTTCAAATATATTATACTACTTATTATTTACTTGAGAATGAAATGACAAATAACTGTAAATACTCATTACACTATGTATCTCTAATAGTGAACTTATTCTTTACCTTTTAATATTGTAAATCTATAATATAGTCAAATAATAATACTACTATGGGTTTGGTAACATCTGTCACAATGAGTATATCTCAAATAAATAAAATTATTTCATTACAATCCAGTGTAATGTATTTCGTAAGTTATGGTTTTAATAAATAATAGTAATTATTACACATGTATTAGTGCAGTTTAACTGGTTGATCGGGTTCGATCTGTACTAAGAGGGACCTGACACACATGACATTGATCACCACCCAGTGATCAATCGATTGTAGAATACATCTCAATCATACAAAAGGTAAATTGGGGCCTAAATAGTTCGGTGGTAACGTCTCTGACTGTGAAGCTGGGTGATACAGGGTCGAATCCATCAGATAACATCAGCCCCCTCAATATTATATGTATACGTAACTGACGAGTGTCAAACAGCACGAAACTAAAGTCCAGGGTTTTCTGTCGACTAATTCCAACCACCATCAAATCTCAATAATTTAACTGGAAATCATAAACTTAATTGATTTCACTTTTAAATATGTTTTGAGTCACTTCTATCGTCAAATTTCTATGTTTCTCATTTAAAACGTAAATTTTCTTATCTAAACATAAAAATATAGTAGGATTTTAGGTTTAGTTAGTGATAGTAACCTGGTGTTGTTTGCAATTTACTTTTATTATAGATGATTTTGAGGATTTATATTATATTGAACAACTTGACTTTTTAAGCTTAGTATCAGACGTGGTTTTGTGGATATTATAGTAATTTTAATAATTGAGATCATGAGTCAATTGAAGCTAAACTACCATGGAAAACTTGGAAGCACTGGATGGCTGTTTCGTTCTATTATGGGACTCCTTAGCAGTGCACATCCATGATCCCGCCTCACGAGATTCGATGCTTAGTCGAAAGTTTAAATTCATTTCATTTGAACTATTACAATAAGTCAGTTAGTAACATTAGCAATCAATAATTAGACAATCAAACTCATAACTGAATCAAGTTAACTGTGAAACTTTGTCTAATATTCACAAATGACTAATCCTTAGGATATCGCCTTTGAACTTTAATAGAATACGGATTGTTAGATTCTCTTAGGAATTAACTCTTGTTTGTTGTTATTGACTTTGTTTATCCTTATAAGTAAGATAACATAAAACCTAGTTGTGTTGACATTTAAATATTTTAAAGTTCTATTTTGAGTTTATTAAGGTTAATATAATTATGATCAACAGATAACAACAGGTAAATAATAATATTAATGACAATGATGTTGTTAACATTTAAAGGGTATTGATACTTTCTTTTTAAGAAGTTAATCAAACTAGTTTGTTTATTTTACTAGTTGAATTTATGAGTCGATTAAAGCTTGAACATTACGGAAAACCTAGAAGCACTTGACAGTTGTTTCATCCTAGTATAGGACTCCTCAGTGGTCTAGCTTTCATAGACTCATGAATTCAATTATTAAGTTACTACAATCTCAACAAAACTCCCCCCTTTCTGATAATAATATTTATGATCGAAAAGAAAAAAAGGAATCAAAATGAAGTTGAAAAACTTATTTTAACTTTTGATAGTATAAAAAAGAATTAATGCTAATACGGTCTTTGGATTGAATCGTTAAGTAATTAAATACTAAATGTCAATGAAATCATCTAATAGTTAGTATCTAGCTGTCGAGCATTTTTTAAAAGATGATGTAAAACGTTTTCAAAACAAAAGTCTGTTATGTTATTCAAGTGGAAGATCTATAAAGATTAGTTCTAGTTTAAAATAGTCTTCTATCGGGATTCTTTTTTTTGAGAAACAACTGTATACGATAAACATCGATTAATTCCGTACTACAAGTACTTTTAATAATGTATGAATTAGAGCATTGTTTCATTGGTTAGGATGTTCAAACTTTATCCATTAAATTGCATGTTCGAGTTCGACTTTTATTGTTTGATTTTGAGTAACCGTATAGTATCACTAACCCTCATACTTAGAGTATAGCTTGAACCTATACCTGGAAAACGTGTCAATCTATAAAAACATTCGGATAAATATAAAGGTTGTTAGTGTGTTTGAATATATCAACACCCGGTTTTTATTTATCCTACTAATGATTATTATAATACGTGATAATTAGATTTTTAAAACATTCGATAATCAAATTATAGATCTTTGATATCACGAGACTAATAAATATTTCAAAATAACCGTCATCATTTTACTGATATGAAATAATGTAGCAATAAATAAAGGTTAATCTTGCATGAACAATCATTAAAAACTAGGCTATACTAAACAACTATTTCTTCGTCATATGGGACTCTTCAACATTACACATTCATGACTTTATGGGGGATTAAGTATAAAACTTTTAGTCTTATTAACTTCACTAATAAAATTGATTGTGTTTATTTTGTTTTGGACAAAAATTAATGTTATTATTTATTGTAATTATTTTTTTTCCTAGAAATTGAAGTGAATTCCAACATTGAATTTCTAAACACATGAATTCAAATCACTTAATGGCATATAATAATTCTATGACAACTTGGCCAGAATTATCACATCAATTTGATATTAAAACAATGAAACAATATAGTAATTACAATACAATTAATAATAAAGATAGTAATAGTAATAATAGTAATAGTAATAATATATCAGATCCTTATTCATTGTTTCCATCAAATTCTTTTAGATCAAGTAAAAACTCTCATGAAAATAATAATATTGATAATAAATTAGAACAATATACAAAATATATTGATATAGTAACACCGGATAAACTATTCAAATGTAGCAATAATAATAATAGAAAAAATCATTTTAAAAATCTTTCAATGAATCAATCTGTATCTAATTTAACTATACCTAAATTTATGATCAATGATAAACAGATAGACAATGAAAGAAAACTATCAGCTGATTCAAATGATATAAATAGTAAGTTTATATTTTTAAGAAGATATACTTGTTCATTGAATTGACTGTATATATTAATTAATTAATTGTCAGTTTAACTTGAATCAATCCATGAAATTATCTTTGATGAGTAACTGTTTCAAGTCTGACACGGATTAGCTCTACCGGTCATTGGCTTCGCATTAGAACTCCGAGAATAATCACTCGAAGCTAGTCACTAATGAGCACAAGAGGATTGTTCAGCATCTAAGATTGGTTTAAGTTAGACATTATAACCATTGATTGCCGGCTCGATGGTCTACAGGTTAAGCGTTTGTGTGTGATACCGAAGGTCTTGGATTCGAATCCTGTATATGAGATCGTGAATTCGCATTGTTGAAGAGTTTCATACTAGGACGGGATGACAGTCCAGTGCTTCCAGGTTTTCAATGGTAGTCTAACATCAATTGACTCATAATCTCAGTCAATAATACATTGCTTTCTTTTTTAATGTCTATTAAAGATGCGAACAAATCTTCTAAAAAGGTTAAGGCTTTTATAAAGACATATGAAATTATTGTCATTATCACTGAGACAACTTATTCATATAAGAAGAACTTTAATTAAAGCCTAATATGATTAGAAAGATTAAGATGATTATCTGAATGAAATTTAAATTATATAGAAATGATTTTACACAAGCTTACGAATAAAAAAGTACTCTATGAATGATTACAAAATAAAAACTTTGGTTTATTTAGTCTGTGACTAAAGCGGTAGAATTTATAACGTAGGTTTTATCTTGTTTAAGACCCTTTAGCTGAATGTACCAACATCTCAACACTGATATTTATCTGGAGACCTGAATGCAAGACTTTTTTAATTTTGTTAAAGTTAATGAGTTATTCAGTGAACTACTAAATTGAAATGGCCACTAACATGATCAACTAGTATGAAGTTGTTAGTAAATGTTTGTAGCTTCCTCATTTTTCATAATCAGTATTGTTTTTCATTAGTTGTATTTTGCCTGTTAAATTAGTTCGTTTGTAGAGATTAGTTTAGTTTGGAGATAGTTTTCTTCACAGTTTGACATTGATTGAATAATCATTGAAAAACAAGAATCATTTAATGTTTCATTTTTGTTTGGAATCCAACAGTAATGCATATTTCCCATAAAATACAATATCGATAATTTTCCAAATAATATGAGTCCATGACAAAAAAATCACTGTTTTACTCTTGACTTAGTTAATTCCATAAATTACTACTTCCCTTATCAAAATTCAAAAACTAGTCTAAAATCTAATTACATAGTTTTAATTTCATAATTTAACTCTTAATAATAAATATCTCAAAATTATGTAAACCACCTTGATAACTATATTACATTATCAGAAGGGGGTTTTGTGAAAATTTTAGTAATTTAATGGTTGAATTCATGAGTCAATTAAAGCTAGATCACCATGGTCTAGAGGTTAAGCTTTCGCGTGCGAGAACATAAATGGGATCGTGAATGCACACTACTAAGAAGTCCCATACGACGACGAAATGGCATTCCAATGTTTCTAGGTTTTCCATAATGGTCTAGCTTTAATTGATTCATGAATTCAATCATTATATTACATTAGTCTACTATGAGTTAATGAATTATTTTGTCGAAATGATTATTCTATTGAATTTACCTTTTTTTAAAAAAATTTTTCATTTTAGCACCAAAAGATTTACGAATACGTAAACAATCACGTTCAAATGCAAATCCTATGCGTTACAATAAACATAAATTAAAACAATCTTATTTTAAAAAAGAAAATAATAAAAATACTATTGAATTTTCAAATAATTTAATAACAATTCATAATACGAATATGAATAGTCATTGTAAGATTCCTTCTGATATTCATTTAAGAAATAATTTTGATAATAAAAACTTGGATCTATCATTTAATAATAATAATAATAATAATAATAATAATAATAATAATAATAATAATGGTGATCATTTATTTAACTCATCATATAATTCACTCTTATCAAATTCTTATATAAAACAACAACCATATCCTATATTTCCACTTAACAATAATACTACTGAAATAGATAATCTAATCAATTTACCAAATTCACAAAATAATAATTTTAATCAAATTCTTTCACAAACACAATTATCATCATCACAATTTCATCAATATTGGCTACAAATGATTAATACACCAACATTATCATCTATAGCTACAACAACAACAACAACAACAACTGCAACAATACCAACAACATCTTCATTCACTGTAACTACACAAGATATAACACCATTACAAATGACACAAAGTTTAATGACATCAAAAATGTTACCATTTAATTTTATTCCAAATGAATTACAAACTTTAAGTTCATTATTTTATCATACTATTAAACAATTACAAATGAATCATAATTTACCTGTAAATATTTCTTTATTAAATCAAAATCATTTTAATCATATATATACAACAATAATTAATGAAAATATATCATTAATCAATCAGAAACAATTAGATAATCATAATGATAAACAATTAAATGATTTCACATTATTACATAATCAAAATCATACGACTACAAGTACTACCACTACTACTACTACTACTACTACTACTAATACCACTACTTCTATTATCAATAATAATAATACTCATAAAATAAATAAAAATCATGAAAATAATAGATCTGATCCACAAATTATAATAAATCAATCAAAATTAAAAAATAAATCAATAAAATTTAATAAATTATCACAATCAATAAAAAATAATTTAAATTCACAAATTATTGATCATAATAATAATAAACGAAAAAAATATTCCAACGTTGATAAGGATATAAATAATCTTGATAATGATGAAATAATGAATGGAAATAATCAATTAGAAGTTAATGAAACTGACTGTTATAACAATGAAGATGGTGATGATGATGATGATGATGACGATGACGATGATGATGTTGATGTTGTTGTTGATGATGAAGAAGAAATTATATTAGATCCTAAACAAAATCCTGAAAATATTCCAATGAATATTTTTAAGTGTAATTTATGTAATAAGTATTTTGTTACTGCACATGGTTTAGAAGTACATGTTAGAAGGTTAGTTGTTGATAAGATTTTTTATAAAATTGATGTTATATCTTTTACTAGCATAATTAGATTATTTTTAAAAATATATCTGATTTTATAGATTTAGTAAAACACCTTTCAAATGATTATCAAATTATTCAAACTAGTAACCATATTGGAATAAAGACTAATCAGTACTAAAGGAGTAGAAAAACACAATCAACTGTATATATCTCAGTCTAACAGAATGTCAGTTACTCCTTGAATAATTCATCAGTAATGTCTTAAAACGTGAAGCTGGATGATATGGATTCGAATCTGACAGTTATTATTAGCTCCTTGGTTATAACAAATATGCCTTACGGTTCAGTACCAACTAGTGTAAAAAATGACCCAATAGAATTCCTTGAAGACTAATTCTAACCAGTTAACATCTATGAAATAGTTCAATTAATTATCAAGTATAGGATTTATATATTTAAAGTTAAACGTTTCTTATAAGCCAATGTAAATAATAATATCCGACTGTATAAACTGAATAAGGTTTGTAATGTCGGTTACTATGTTAAGCTCACATAACGTACTCTAACTTCTGGACAGGCTAATTTATCCATTCTTCTTGAGTCACGTTTTCACCATGTTAATTATTCACTTATCAATCTTGACTGTTTTTTATATGAGCATGTGTATGAACATCATATCCTACTCATCACATGTTTGTAACTTATCTTCATGTGACGATCGAGTTGGTTCATATACCTTGTCCACCACGCGTCACTTTGCTCTCTTCTCTTCGCTTTATTCCTCTGATTGTTCGTTCAAATCAAGAAGTGTAAAAAATGCACGCATTCAAAAATCCATTCACGTATTTGGCTTATTTTAATTCCGTTATCCACAAACGTGAGTTAAGTCGATAATTTTATACGAGGATAGCCAAGATGTATATTTTGACAAAAATCATTCATACGATCTAATTAGAGTCAGATATGAGGCCGTTAGGTTTTATTAACAACTAATGATATTTGATCAACAATCAATATGGCCAAACTATTCCATTAGGCAGCTATAATCTCTGAATTCATAGGAAATGAATAGTTCTTTAGTTGCAATTTTTAATCTCCCTAGTGTTTATATTCCATAGATATAATTAAATATTTTATACATGTCTACAGCTTTATAGAATATGCACTCAGCAGAATTATATCATACAAAAATCTCAAAAAATTATATCGTATTGGAAAGTACATTACTAGAATGATATGTTTAACATTTGGTATTCAGTGACTGCATTAATCAAAACACTAACAAAAATTTTAACAGTTGACATCATGAGTCAGTTTAAGCTAGACCACCACAAAAAACTTGGAAGCACTGGACGGACATTTCGTCCTACTACGGGACTCCTCAGCAGTGTGTATCCACGATCCCGCCTCGCGAGATTCGCTGTGTCACTCAATTTTGTGGATTAGTTGAAGTTAGATATTAACACTGCTCGATGCCGGCTCAGTGGTCTAGTGGTTAAGCGGTCGCGCTCGAGACTGGTAGGTCTAGGGCTAGAATCCCGCGGGGGCAGTATCGTGGATTCGCACTGCTAAGGAGTCAGTGCTTTCCGGTTTCAATTGAAATCAATCTATGATCAGTCTGCAACCAACAAAGCTTTTAGATTATTCGGAGGGGAAAATGTCAAGAAAGCAGAAAACTAATTCATACGGATCAAATAAATGTGTTAACTTCGTTTTCTAGAACTATACTTAATTTAGCCAAACCTCGGTTTCATCAAACATAAGACTACTTCAATGAAAGTCATAAGTAATCAATTTAACATAACTGATACGAGTGGTTATTATTTTTATTTCATGTATTGACTTAAACAATAATTATTCATTTTTGTAAGTATCATTTACCTATTTCCTTACTTTTGTTTGATCAAACAGAGCACATAATAATGGTAAACGTCCATTTGAATGTCAATTATGTCAGAAAACATTCGGTCATGCTACAAGTTTATATCAACATGAAAGCGTACATTGTCAAGATAGGCAATTTCAATGTTCTCAATGTGGTAAAACATTTAAACGTTCATCTACATTGAGTACACATTTATTAATACATAGTGATACACGTCCTTATCCATGCCAGTATTGTGGTAAACGTTTTCATCAAAAATCTGATATGAAAAAGCATACTTATACACATACTGGTACGTAAATTATATTTTGACACTGTTTACTTGCAAAATACCCTTCAAATATATATATATATATATATATATATATATATATATATATATATATATATATATATATATATATATATATATATATATATATATATATAATTGAGTCTGTAAGAAGTTGCTAAACCTGAATCTTTATATTACTATCATTATATCAAACAGTAGATAGATCAGTATTCGCCAAAGTAACCTGACAGGTAGATGTACTCATCAAAGGTGGTTTAGTAATTAAAATACTCATCATCAGTCATACATTCGATTTAACCTGTATCTACTTCTATTTGGAGCAACAGGGTATTAGTACTGGCTCTGAGACAAACAATATTACTGAAAGTTGAATTTACAAGCAGGGATTTGATAAATGAGTTATGTTATCAATCAAATATAACTAGCACATAGAAATACTGTGAGAAATGAGTTAGTTTAATATGACTTGAACTTAATTTTTTCTTTTTCTAACTGGACTGTTTTGAAATATTCGTTTTCTCAATCTTCACTCTTAGAACAATTAAGACGTTGATAATCAGTTAAGTAACTGATTCTCAATAATTATAACTATAATTCACTTTATCATTAGCAGTTGCTTACTAACAATTCGTAGGAATTGGTTGGTCTATGTAGAAGTAATATCGATTCATATAAGCAAACTACAACATAAGATCAGCTGCTTTTCTTATTATGAATTATAACTTGTAACGCATTCTGACTTCCAAACAATCAGTTCATAGAATTTAGTTTACTTGAATAGATAAAAATAATTAAAAAGATGTTTGGATTTGAAATAATGACAACTAGTTATCAGTGATTTGAGAATTATGCATGTGAACAGCTCAAAGGTTACAATCATATCAAAAACACAATGAATATTGTTCTCAATCAATTATCTCCTGGTTCTATAATCATATATCAAAATGAATGATCCAAAAAGTGGCTAATTATATCGCTCTTTCTACAATATATGGAATCAGTGATGTACATTGAATTGCTTTCATGTTAAATTTTATTTGAACTAATTCTAATCGAAAAGTGACTAGAAAAGATGTCCATATTAAATTATATTCATCAAAATGATAAATGCTTTTAAAAGTATTTTCAGGCTTAATAATAAGAAATCCTTTCACATTGTAAATGATGAGTAATATAAGTTAGACAATTATTGAAAACTTGAAACCACTGGATGGTCGTTTCGTCCCAGAGCGGGACTCTTCAGTGGTGCACATCTACGACCCCTAACATGAATCGTACCCAACACACATCTCGCTTGCAAATGTTTAACCCACACACCACTGGACTATCATCTAATAGCGTTATTATCTAGCTTTGACCAGCTCATGATATTGAGCAATCATTCGTCCTTTTCATGTAGTGAATAGCTGTCACACACCCGACACAGATGGGAATCCATTACTCACCAAAATTCCAAGAGACATCTTGAATATACTCACAAATGAGCACATCATTATTATTAGTACAGAAGACTTGTGGAGGTTGTAATAATTTCACAGCTTAAATCACGAAATGTTCTTAGCTAAGAAGTCCCGTAATAGGACGATATAACCGTCTAGTTCTTCCAGACTTCCAATGTTAGTCTAGCTAACATCAGTCCACTATCTTCATAAATCCTCTATACTAACAAATTCTCAGTTAAAAGTTTATTCATCAAGAACAAAAATTTAACAATGTTTAACAGATACTGATGATTAATCCTTAAAATAAATAGAAAAACTCTAATTTGAAGTGAACACTTTATCATTTAAACAACAAAATCTTAATCTAATGACTAAACATTTGTTCAACTTATAATAATAACTATCATACAGTTCACTTGGAATACTTGCAAAATTGTATGGAAAGATGGTTTAAAGTCTTTTATAGTTTTATAATTGAATTCATGAGTCGATTAAAACTAGATCACCATGGAAAACCTGAAAGCACTAAATGGCCGTTTCATCCTAAGATGAGACTCCTCAGCAATACGCATCCACGATCCCGCCCCGTAAGATTCGTTTGTTTTTTATTTAACAAAATGTTTCTATTAAGTTTCTCAATAATTATGGAACTGATTAATCTATTTAAAACCAATTTCTAACATTAAAAAAAATTATTTAGATATTTTATTTCTCTAAAAAAATTATTTAATATTTTTTTGTATTTTCTTTTTGAAAAAAATTTAGGTGAAAAACCTTATATTTGTTTACAATGCGGTAAAGCATTTAGTCAATCATCAAATTTAATTACACATTCACGTAAACATACTGGTTTTAAACCATTCTCTTGTTTTCATTGTTTACGTGCATTTCAACGTAAAGTTGATTTAAGACGTCATATTGAAACACAACATGGTACAATTGATTTATGTAAAAAAAATTATACATTAGATAATATAAAAACCTCTCATTTATCTATTAATAATTTTCATGAAAATCACAAAAAATCAAATATTTTACATTATGATAATAAAATTATATTAAATTCATCAACATCAACATCTTCATCATTATCTATTTCACCTTTACCAAATATACTTTCTAGTCCTACATCAATTCATTTACAAAATTATTCAAATACATCTGATCTAATTGATTCATTTCATAATTTCAATAGTTTAAATTTATCTACAACAATCAACACTAACAACACTAATAACAATAGTAATAATAATAATACTGACAATAATACTAATAATGATACTGACAATAGTAATAATAATTATTATGACTGTGATACAATGAATCCTAAAGATTATTCTTCATCTAGCCCAAACAATATACATAGTAATAATGATGAAAAATTATTACCTTATTCAGTAGAGAATTTACTTAGTACACTAACATAGCTTAATTTGAAATAGAGAAAATTCAATAGTAATAATAATTAATAATTATTCTATCATAATGATACAATGAAAAATTTGTCAGTTTATTTGCCCTACCTCCCTCCCCACTCCCCGCTCTCTCTTTTATTAAAAAACAAACAAACAAATAGATCTATACATTAAACCATCACTATCATTATCATTATGTTGTGTACATGAAATGTTGTTTAGTTTTGTTTTAATTTTGTAACTCCCAATTTTTTTCTCATTTCATTCAACTAGTTGGGCTTCTTCTTTACTTCTTTTTGTTTATTTTTTTTGTTTTGATTTTATGACAGCTGTAAAGAATGGATGATTAAAACTCTACACAAATATTAACATTTCCAAATCAACATGTATATATATATATATACATATATATATATATATATATATATATATATATATATACCTATTTAATCATTTTCTTTTATTGTTGTCTATTTTAGAATAAAAGAAAAAAAGAATATTAACTTTATAGGTCGAGTTGTACAGTCATTTTCATTAAATTTATTGTTAATAATCCAAATATTTGTTGTTGTTTTGTTTTCTTAATGTATGGCTCAATTTAAATGTAAGTAAAGTCAAACAAATATTGTCCATATTTTGATCTTAATAATATCGTATTCAATGAAAGACCTAAAAATCTCGTATACAATTCGATACAGTTCATCTGACTTAATAGATACTATGTTCTTTATGTTGGATGATACAATTGTAAAACTTTAAATCCTATTGGAAATACTAGCTTTATAAACTTTACAGATGTGACTTGTCGATGAGTGTTAACTATCACCAGGCCTAGATCAAATGTTTTCAGAGAATCTTTCTCAACTACTTAAATTCAAGATAAAGCTCATAAACTTATTTAGATTAATGATTACAAACAATCAACTAGAATTCAACCAATGCTGAGCATTAAATAACATGATGATGATTATTATTATGCAATAAATTGATTAATGATTATCGTTAGAAATTCACACTGCGATTTTTTCTAAAACAATTTATACAATCATAATAAATTGTTGCATTTTGGATCATCCCTTTATTGATATTTTGATTGAATTTTAATCATTCTTGTTTGGAATTCGATCGAAATTCAGTTAGAATATCAACAACTCGATAAGTCAAATAATTATTGATTAAACTAAAGTTCATACTCATTGCATAAGTAATTGATTATCCAAACTTAATAGATAAATAGATACCACATTATTGTTTGAAATGAAAGGTACTGAGTTCGAATATATGAGTGAATATTTACTCTAGAACTCACATGGATCTAGCGGACTAGTCTCAAATAGAATGAAACACGTGTCCTAGATTTCACTCCTAACTATGACAACTATTTTACTTAAACTTCTTTTTATAATAATAAAATTTCAAATAACTAAGCATGTCGTGAAGAAACTAGTCTTTCTTTAGCTAAATGTTAATAAAAACGGTGATGGTTTTCAGGAGCTAATGTCATACACTTAAATCACTATACTAACATAAAAATGAAATACATATATAAACAGGACTTTTAAGCATTAAGTTAAAATAACATCCCTTAGAAATATTAATCAGCACATTACTTCTGTAATTTTCTACCAAATGAACAAAACAAGAAATTCTGGAAAAATTATTTCTGTATGGTATTCATCACGAACGTAATCAATTAGGTTTTCAATGAAAACCAAGAATCACTGGACAACAGTATGAGGTTTATTAGTAGCTCACAACCACGACCCTAATGTAGATGAAATCTAAAAGTTTCAGGCTTTATGGTATGTCCAACCTTCAAGTTAATTCGTTGAAAATCATCATTTCATAGTTTTAACTTCAATCAACTATATATATCAGTTGATGATCATTCAGTACTGCCGGTGATTGATTTTCTACTCCTGAACTTACTGACTTTTAACAGTCTCGTCCATTAAAAAAAATTATTCAGTAGTCGTCAGTTATTAAAACCCTAGGTTCTATCATTGTCGGAGTTGTAAATGTTCACTACCGATGAGTCCTATACAACGATCAAATGATCCTTAGTTTTCATTGACATCATAACTTTGGCATATCGTTGTAAATAACATTTAAGATTTTAACTAATCTTCAATAAACATTTCAACAATAAAACATTCTCGTTTACATTATTCATTTTTGATTAGCAATTTCTATATAAACCTCTTGTTCTAATGTGATGGTGTATGGATAAACAAATAATCAAATGAAATCATTTTCAACTTAATTAAATTTCACAGATTTGTATTAAATTTCAAATTCAACTTTGATTATTTGTCTGTTTATCGGTCAGTTGTTTTTTTTCTTAGTTTTCATATTCTATTATTGCTTGTTAACAAATCACATTTATCTAACCTGTTCGGGAAAAAAAAGTATACTTTAATAATTTATTTCCCCTGTTTATGAAGAAGAAGGAGAAGAAGAAGACGAAGAAATGAAAGAAGAGAATTCTTTACCTTTGAATTCCTACTGCTTTGTGTTATTTGATGAAAAAAAAAGAGAAAAATGAAGATTTTGTTTTATTTTATCTATCAGTATTGATGAAATTTCTCTTGTTTCTTTCTCCTTACTTTGAACTGTTTAACCCTAGGGAATATTTAAAAGTAAGAATAAGTAGATAGTTTATGTGTTCTATTAAAAACATAGATATATACTTAAACATATATTTGATAACAATCTAGACTCTTCAACACCAATCATCCTCTTGTTTTTCAAAAACGTTTATCTTAATGTAAATGTAATAGACTGTTTAATGATTTTTTCAAATGAGAATTTCAAAAGAAACGAATGCTAGAAAAGTACTTACATTCAAAGAAAATACATTGGATTTAATATAATAAAAACACAGGTTTCTTTGAGTGATAAAAAAGTTAATTTATACTTGATTGATGAAAGGGTGTTCAATTGAATTTCAACTAACCAGTGTTTCATGAATGAATCAATGTTAAACCACTATTGAAAATCTGCAAGCAATAGACTGCCGTTTCTTTTAATTATAGAACTTCTCAACAGTGCGCATCCACAAGACAAGTGGAGTCCAACACATGTCGGGTAGAGACTGGTATCTACCGCAGACAATGGATGAATGGTTATGCAACCATTCGTGGGTCGATTGAAGTTAGACATAAACATTGTTGGATGCCGGTTCAGTGGTCTAGAGGATGTACTTCCATCACAAAGTAGATGTTTACTCCGAGACTCTAACTACGTACCATTCGCTTCACCCTAACTACGAGTGAACATCAATCCTGGGCTGTAAGCACACTCAGCTGACGCATCCCAAGTAGGACGAAACGTACGTTTTCGATACCATTGCTTGTGATTCAAAGTAATATCGAGGCAACCTACACAGAGCTCATATATGCCAATAAAGAGACTGATCAATCACTGTCCTAAACGTCAATGGAAAGATTTGAACAACCAACACAAAACGAATTAATGCTATCATATTGTCTAAAAAAACGATCATATTAAACTTCTATCACGATTAGTTTGCAGAAATTTCAACTTTTATTGGAAATCAAAAACATTAATTTATCCCATTTTGATAAAAAAAAAATAAGTTATCAAAATCAATTTAAGAGAAAAAGTTTGTAATAATAGTAATAATCGATTTCAGTGGAATATTACAGATGAAAAATGAATGATCTCGTTAGATAAGTTTCAAGAAAAATAAAAAAGTACATCTGCAAATTATTTTTACATTCTTAAAAAATGTAAATCTTTATCGTGATGAGAAAATAAGTCTAGTGGACATCTAATATAATAACAAGTTTATAAAGATTATTTCTTAATTAAATTGGAAAGGTAGACTAATGAATTTCAACTCAACCTTGTAGAAGTAACGTGCTATGTAAACAGGACCAACTACTACACCACTAATATATATATTTATCAACAAAATAAAATAAACGAATACAGTTTCACTGATATATAACTGTTTTAAAAAGGACAATGCGAAATTTTGCTTTCATGGCTCTATTTGTCAGTCTAGGATTTCCCATTGTTTTTACTCAAATTTGGAATGTGGTAAGTAGTGCAATTCAGAATGTACGTTTCCTCAAACTGAACTTCAATGAAAATCTTGTAAGTAAATGTCACCACTGAATCATTCCTTTCATGATGTATATATGCCATTAGAGGTTGATTAGTCATAGTCCTAAATAATAACAAAGAGAGATTATAAATACTGTTTAATAACTTCATACCAATTGAGCAAAATTAATAACTATATGGATCCAGTTGTTTAGAGAACAACTCGTAGGTGTTTCTGAGTAAACAACACCGTGATATAAATACATCTAATCCTAAACAAAACGAATTGTGTATGATTAGTTTCACAACTAATCACAAACCAACTTTTCTATTAGGAACTCTCTTTGAGTTATTCTAAAAAAGTATTAATACAGATTTTTTGGAATGGTATAGGGCTTTTTATGTACGATCCTTTAATTGAGAAGTATTTATTTATATTTTACCTAACAATATTATCACTTAAATTCATTTTGTATTGTTTGTTTGAATATTCCCATTGATGCTTATGGATTCAGTTAATTAGTCTCTCATTGCCATATATGAATCCTGTGTGGATTGCCTCGATATTGCCTTGAATCACAAGCGTTATAAGAAAAGATGGCTGGTGGCTGGTGGTGGAATCCAGGACGTGCGTTTTTCCCTATTTGGAACCCACTTCGGGACTCAAACATAGTATCTTTCCCTCCAAACACCATTACATTATCCACTTAGCTACTGAGTCCTGATAGTTACTAGCTTATGGAACCGAGTGAAGTTTAAATTCATTTTGTATTGTTTGTTTGAATCTTTCCATTGATGTTTAGGACTGTAACTGATCAGTCTCTTATCGGTAAGTCTAGCTGACGAGTCAAGGATAGAACGAAACGCACATCCTGAATTCTACTACTAGCTACCTTCCATCTTTGCTCATAATATTAGCCCTTGATTTGAATACAAGCATTTATTTATAATGATAGGAAATCTTTAACATTTAAACTATACATCTGTGAATACTAAACATTATTCATTTGCAAGTCAAATTTTCTCCATAATATAGAGGTTTTCTGACGATGAAATAAAACTACATTATTTTTTCTGTTGAATTTAATTTTGTTCTTTAATCAATAAGTAAAGAAAAAATTTTTGCGCTGTTTTTAATTTTCACTCTAATTTATAATCTTGGATACTATGACATAATACAATATTCTATATGCATATAGATGTTAGTGTAAATGTATGTACGTGATAGATTTATGTATACATATTGATGAGTATGATGTTACACTTCTCTCTGTGTGTGTGAGTGGAATAGAAAAGAAAGCAAAGTACTAAAAATTTAATACTGAGCAACAATAATGAAATAAGAGGTGAAAAAAACGAAGAACAAAGAAGAAAACACTGAAGAAGAAAAAGTGACTTCTTCACAAATAACAATAATAAGGAAATTACAAATATAAGAAATATACATCTGTTCATTTTTCCCACCGAAAAAAAAATCAACCATTTTTTAAAAATATATTTTAAAACAAAACACAAACAAAGAATATATTTTAAAAAGAAAGTCAACTATCTCACTTCAAAAAATACGATAAGTATATTAGAAATAACATATTTATATTATCATTTCATGTCTTACTATAATGTTATTGATATAGCAATGTAGCATTCTCTTTCACTTATAGTAATATACAAATACAACTACACAAACATCAAAATATTGAAATTCACACACACATATACATACATATATACATAATCTTTTGTTTTTCATTATAACCTCCACCTAATTCTTCATCTCTGGGAAATTCTGATTAAGTTTTGTGTCTATATTATTATTTTAGAATAAAATATTCTAATCGGTGCCAATATCTATCCTGTGGAAAGATAAAGAAGAATGTTCAACAGTCAGTTGTTTGGAAGAGTTAATGGAAGGTTAAAGAAATTGGATTGGATGTTTTAAGGGTAATTTTGATGAACACATATAACTATATATATATATATATATATATATATATATATATATATATATATATATATAATTTCGTCCCCACCCCCACAGTTGCCCATAGGTTTGTATCTATGTATACTCATATTAATTTCTGTGCGTAATATTTTTTACTCAAAAAAGAATTAATTATTAACATCATGTGTATGTAATCATAGCAACCAATAGTTGATTTAATAACCTAAATGTTTGTTTTAATAAATTTCAATCTATTTTTTTCTTTTTAAAATCTAGAACAAACCTTAAGAATATATATTATATTATTAATTATTATTATAGAATAAATTTTCAAATTAAATAAAAACCCAAGTAAGGGTATAATTGTTTTTCAACTAGGAAAAAAAACAAACTTATGCATTATTGTTTTTTATTAAAAATAAAAATAATTTTATTTAAAGTATTATTATTATTGTTATTATGAATTAATCTATTCTTTTTCGTTTTGAACATTGAATAAGTGGAGGGAAATAATCACATGGCAGAAAAAGTTTTATATTTGCAAACATATATATGTATATATAATGTGTGTGTGTGTGGGTGGGTGAGTGTAAGTGATTCCATATGCACGTGCTTAAATTTCGACTTAAGAATTGACAAAAGCAACTAGAATTTGTTGCTATGATATTTAGTAAATAAATGATTATAAGAAAACGTTGAATTTTCTTTTTTTAGTGATGTTGCTACTGGTGTCGTTACATGAAGAATTATTTCGATGAACTTGTTTAAAACACCTATATATATATATATATATATATATATATATATATAACACTGTTAATATTTTATAAATATTAAATCATACAAAAAGTTATTATTCATATAGGAACTTGTGCAGATTGTTAAATCTGACAGTTTTCATGAGGGACTAACTTTATCTACTCAACAGTGATTAAATTAAAGAAGTTATTCCCATATTTATGGTGATCAATCAAGTTCAGGTATATCTGCAATGAAACAGTTACTCATCAATGATATTTTAGGATAGTCGTGCAGGATTACCGTTTGATCCCAACTAGGTAGCCTACAGGTTAAGCCCTCACTATGAGACTCAAATGTTTTGTGTTCTTTCCTTAGGGATTGCAAATACACACTGCTGAAGAATTCCATATTAAGACAAAGCAATTATACAGTGCTTCCTAATTTTCAGTGGTTGTTTAGCTGTAACGAGGAAATCAGTTATAATTATAAAAATAATTTTTACCGAGCACTGATTTCGGCTGATAAGTCACTGACAGAACTTGAACTAACGAACTACCAAATATCACGCCAGTGATCTCTATGAAAAAATCAGAATTCTTAGATTTAATGCCATGTATTTGTACATTCCTAAATAATTTTAAACTAGGAGTAAAAAACTTATCTGAATGAGAAAACATTTCATGGAATATTTTTCTGTGAGTATAGTATCTCCCTTCGAGTACTTGCTAAGCTCTGTTAAACTTATAGGGAGATTTCAATGCATTTAACTAATTTTTAGTAGTTAAATTCATGAGCCGATTGAAGCCAGTGGAGTTCAACCTTATTTGTTGTAGAGACGGTTACTCATTGAAGACAATGGTGACGGTGACGCGATTTCGTAGATTGGTTGAAGTTAGACACCAACACTGTTGGACGCCGGCTCTGATTTAGAGGATAGGATTTTGCCTGCGATGCCGAGGGTCTTGGGTTCGAGTCCCATGTGCGAGATTATGGATGCGCAGTGATGAGGAGTCCCATACTAGGACGAGAGGATCGTCCAATGCTTCCAGGTTTCCATGGTGGTCTAGCTATAATTGACTCATGATTTCAACTATTGAAGTTACTAAAATCTCCACAAAAGCGCTTCTGAACCTATTATTTATTATGATTATTAGCTTTATTCAATAATATATTTATGATACGATTTTAGAATTCTCAGCATAAAGTAATTCAACAAGTTTCGTTTTTGTATTTCTTGATCGATCCTAATGATAAATATTTAATGATCACCAAATAAATGTTACCAGTTTCGGAATAGACATCTTAATAATGTACATTCTTTTCGATGTAAATTTCCAGCAACTACAATGTCTCCGATTGGGATCTTTCCTTACTTGTACAGTGAATGGTCGTGAACTTTTCACAAACGCACCCGAATATGTTGTGCAAATAATTGATATGATGACCTGTCAAAACAAACAAGGAAACAGATAATTTGTTGTAATATGTAAATAAAAAGAACAGGTAGTGCAGATATTCAAACAGGCCGCCTAGATAATTCCAGATCATAAGCGTTTTTGCGCGATACCAAAGGCACTGGGTTCGAATCCCACGTACATGATCGTAGATGCTCACTGCTCAAGAGTTCCATAATAAAACGAATCGGCCGTCCAATCCTTTCACGTTTTCAATGGTTATTTAACATCAATTGATTCATGATCTTAACCAACAACCAAAAAATGTGTTTCAAATAGATAACAACTTTAATATACATTTAAACATCTTTATACTTTTCATAAGTTTTTATGATTTGAAAAATTCTATTGAGATATAGTTTTATAAATAATAACAACAATAATAATAACATTGAATAAACTAAAACAAATAAGATTATCATATTAATTATCTATTTTAAACAACATGTGCATTCTCATAGTTAATTTCTTTTTTTCTTCATTATTTTTCACAAAACCAATCAAATTTTCACTTACTTACTTCCACCTACATTTAAAAAACAAAAAAAATATTAATCTAAATTTTACTGAAAACCCAATCATAATTTTCTTCTCTTTCTTATAAGATTGTAGGTATATTTATTTTTTAATTTTGGTAATTAATTTTATACGATTTTAATATTTTTTTTAAAAAATATTGAATTAAACTAGAAGTTAGATTTTTTCTGTTTTCTTCTTTTCTTTTCTTTTTTTTATTCTCAAGAAAAATGAAAGGAATCCATTTCAACTGACATGGGATCTAAAACAGTTGTTATTGTCAGTGTTACTAGTTAATTTTTTAATTTTTGTTTCTTTCTATTTAGATAGTGAAATTATCTATTAATGTATTGGGTTTATGCTTGGATTACTGGAGAAAGGATAATATTAATCAAGAGAAGAGAGCAATTGATATTTTATTATTTATATAAAACATACATATTTTTAAACAGTAGGTGGTATGAAAAAAATTGACTAAATTCTCAAACGAACGTTAACAAGGGAACCAGATGTAGGAAAGGATATATATATATATATATATATATATATATATACTGCTTGGAATAAGCTGTTGCCATCACCTCTTTCTCTCCTTATCATTCACTCATTCTATTGTATAAACACGAACAGACACACTTAACACTAGTAACAATAATGATAATAGGAAACTGTAAAAATGAAAGTATAATATAGAAACAAAGCAGTTAATAATTCCGAAATAATTATGATAATCAACAGGTGCATTTGACATGAATTCAGTTTAGTCCCTATTCTGAATGTATGTTTATATGTGTGTGTATGTGTAAAAGAAAGGGGTGATGATTAAAATGTTCCAGCAAATATAGAAATGTATGCTTTAAAAATATACCAATAAATATAATAACTTGTTATTGTGATCATGAATATATATATGTACTTCAATTGTACAGTTTTTAATTGTTTTATGATTAAATAAAAGCAGTGGAAAGTTAAATGTGAAATTTAAATGAATAGTTGAATGGATTAATAAATAAATAAACAAATAGAATGATAAGTAATAAAAAGAAGAATAGGGAAAAAGGTAGCATAAAGATTGAGAATCTACGTTTTTTCCCATGTATTTTCTTGATTGATAAAGCTCACTTACAATTAATGAGCAGATATGAGTTATTAACAATTCTTTTTTGCTTTATTTTATCTCTGACTACCCGTATGTTGAGTTTGAAGTAGTATATTGGAAGATTGTTAGAAAATAACTAGATTTCATGATGAATAATCTGGTCAAGTATGACTGAACTTATCCCTACCCAACAACCACACCATCATATCCAAATAAATTGGAACTGGAGAACTTTAAAAAAATAATCACTAAGACTTATTTAAATCATTCATGTCAAATGGAAAAAGTTTTATAACTGTGTATAAGTTTTAATATCTTTGTTCAATTATTTCTCCTTTCAGATTTGTAAAATGTACTTGTTTGACATTTTAGATTTCATTTTATTCACCAAAAAATTAGAAGAATAGATATTTATATATCCCTATTTAATGTTCGAAAAAACTGAAATTAAAGTGATACATTTATGAAATAACTGTTTTGTGCCAGGATTCCTTAACGAGATAGGTTTGTAAAGTCCTCCTATCTATTTACTTGTCTATCTCTATTCGTATATATATATATATATATATATATATATATATATATATATAAGCGAAATTCGAGTATCTGGGCACCACACATACACCAGTAAACATGTTTGTACATTTAAAGGATATAAAGTCACTGAGTTCATCACATATTTCTTTAATTTATGAGATTTGTGCATAACTGAATGATTATTAATATTTTGGGTCACTATTCTGATCAATATACAATCAGATCGTAAAAAATGTTTCAATTTCTTGAAACTTTCAAGTTACCCACCCTTTTACAAACAAAAAAACTAATCAGCAGAATGATTACAGTTACTAGTTAAAAATTTCATGACATACCTCAACTGAATATAATCTAACTCAACGGGTAATAAGTACTTTTCTATTTAATGTATAATGAAACGTTGTTCTCAATGATATATCAATGTCAATAGTATATTACGTAAATGAATAACTTTTCTGAGTTTATTCTATGTTATTTTTTTGTACAAATAGCATTCACCAATAAAGCTCGTTATCGTCACAAATTACAATCGATCAATGAACTACTCAGATGAAGGCTTTATAGTTATTATAAAACTAATCAATACTGTTACAGTGTTTACACTGATTCCCTAGAATTTATCCTGAAAATACTCCACCCTGTGTTGCCTCCCCCCCCTGCCACACACAAAAAAACTAAACTGAAGAAAACATTTCATGATATCAATCATTTTAGATAGGAAAATAAAAAAAACACATTCTTATTATTAGAGATAAATGATTATCTTTCAAATAAAAAGTTAATAACCTTTTTATCGGTTATAAATAATCGAATAATAATAGTGATGATAACATAGTAATTTTATTGGTCTCTTTAATATTATCCCCCACCCACCATTTTTTAACTCTTCCAAATGACAAAAAACTGTTACAATTTTCCCCTCAATAATCTGTATACGTTAAATAGAAACCAACATGATATAGTAATAATAATTTAGTCTATTTTTTGTTAAAATAAAATAGAAAAAGAAACATATTTTTAAATAATTTTTATCAGTAATATAAACTTGAACAAAATTTTCAAATCGGTCTCTTATAACACACACACACACACAACATACACACATACATATACAAGTAAACTAACACATAAAATGAAGTTAGAAAATGGTCAATAAAAAAATTTTTTCTGATTCACTAACTAACCAACCTCTTTTATATCCTAAGGGAGAAATAAGGAAAATATCAAATAAAATTATTCACTGAAAGATTGTTTTGTTTTCTTTCATACAAGATAATATATAATAATCATTTAATGAGATTCACTTAATAACTGGGTAGTTTTTCTTTTTTTTATTTCTTATAAAATGTATTTGGACTTTATTTAGTAAAACCAAAAAAGGTAATAAGCATAAAGATAGAAAAGTTAAATAAACAAAGAGATTATCCAATTTGTATCGATTTCTGTCATTCAAATCGATCATTTTGAAAATAAATGCTAATATTGATATTGATGATGATAATGATGATAAGTTATGAATGATAATTAATGGAATAGTAAACAAGACTGAATCAGGTTTTACAATAAATTATCATGAAACAGAAAGAAAGAAAAGATGTTCGAAGTGTATAATGCAAATATATCATATTTTTCAGATCAACTCCATCTTCTCATTGTTCTATCAAAAAGAAACGATTGACTGAAATGATTTTTTGGGGTGGCGGTGGGAAATTTAATCAAATAAAATCAAGATGCTGGTTATCAAAAGTTAAATTATGTATATTTATCTATTTAGTTATATTTCTAGATTGACAATGATGAAATATCTACCTATATAGATGGTGAATTAATCAAGCTAACTAATGTAAATAATGATTACACGTGTATATATTTGATCAAATGAAGAAACCCGTATTTTATTATTGATCTATATAACATATTAAAGATCAACTAAGATGAAACTGTTACTAGAATTATAAATGAGAATTTGTATCAATATTTATCTAATTTAATTTGACTGATTTTCTTCAAAAATGAAACATTAATTTATTGAAAAGTTATAATTATTTTATACTGAAAATCCTGTTACCTAGATCCATGAACAGGTTGTTATAATAATTGGATTGCGTAATATGTTATGCATATTTATACAAGAATGACAATTATCATTATTATTATAACTAATCCATCTAATCTGAAGGTTTTTATCCCTATTTCATCCAACTGTTTTGTAATTCTCCACCCCAATATTTTATTATTCACATGAAACATGTTTATCACATTTAACTCACCAACTGAGAAGTAATTAATCAGTCAAATTTTTTCTTTTGTTGTTTTTGTTGTTGAAATGAATTTCATTCCAAATGTGACCATCATCTTTTATCAAGATAAATTAAAAATGAATTCGATAGATATTTCTTGATAAACATATGTAATTAATGAATAAAATACATAGTTGAATTAAAGCTGAATTTTGACTGGAAATATTTTAAGTTTGATGGGGATTAGAAACATTTAAAAAAGATGGGGATATATATATATATATATATATATATATATATATATATATATATATATAAAGTTTGCATTGTAAGACTATAGTAAATTTGATACTATTGTTTACGTTCCTTAGTTTTAGTTTGTAGTTTCTTAGCAACACGTAACTATAATATCATAAAGATTGAAGTTATAATATACAGATTTGATAGGGAGTATGATTCTATACTTTTTAAAGTTTACAATTGATTGATCTTTGGATAGTGATCAGTGTCATGTACGTCAGATACTTCTTTTATCATCTTATATCTCACCTTAGTGCACGCGATATTGAATCATCTAGATTAGTGACTACATTGTAACTTGATCGATAGAATTTGATCTACATCAAGAAAGACCTAACAAACATGACATTGACTACTGCCCGGTGATTATTCAACTGTAAATACATGTCAGTTATACAAGTCAGTTGTTGCCTAGATGGCTCAATGGTGACGTCTCTGACTGTGGAGCTTTTTAACACGGGATGGAATCTGTCAGGAAGCATCATTTTCCTCAAGAGATTACTGGTGCACCTTACTGACCACGCGCCAACTAGCACGAAACTTAAGTTCAAAGCTTCCTGTCGACCACCACCTTATATTTTTTTACAACAAATCAAAATTACTCACCTGTGTGAAATAAAGCACTGAAGGACCATAGAGAGTAGATGTAGAGTTATCTAATATACAATTGTACTGTAAACTAAATATAATTAAAAATAAGATATGCGTGATTCCAATTTCATGAATGCTGACATCCATTAGTAAGGTTCACCTAGCAGTCAGACGAAACTCGTATTCCCGAACATTTGTTATTCATCATCATTATTAACTTAGTAATACTATTGAAACATACATCGGCTAGAATCCGAAAAATATTATACATGATTCCTCGTAATTACATGATATTTTTATGAAAACTTCAACAAACTATCCATAGTAAATTTAATGTACTATTTAGCGATAGGAAGTAAATAAGTTCTTTAGAATCTTGTCCTCCGTACAGTCAATCAGACTGACACTCAAGCTGTTTCTTACCACATAATATCTCTAGTTGATTTCATTTGAAAAATTCAATTCTTTTGACTTAGATCCTGTGATTAATGGTAATTTGGGTAGTGTTCTTTCTTGTATCTTGTTCCACTTACTGCAGTTTGAGTCAATATTTATAAGAATAATGACAATGATTATAACTGTTAACTTAGTAGGATAATTTAACAATTAGTACAGGTTTATGTACTCATTTTTGAACGATATTTTAGTACGAACGCTGAGAACACTTGATTCAAACTTGTTTTAAATAAGATTATCCATGGCGTTTTCAAAATTCAAGTGATTTGTTATATTCAGCACTTCCAGTAATTTTCCTGCCTATTACCTGGTTGAATATTCAATATTCGAGTGTAATTTTCATAAAATATATCATCCCAGAGCCCAACTTTCAGTTTGTTTCTATTTATTATCCTACATGTTTGGCTGAGCTATACTAAAATATTCATAGGAGACAAATGAAAATCACTTCAGATACTTGAAATGAATTTTTTATTTTAATGGACATTACATTTCATTATACCACAATCAACTGCTAAGTGAATGAAAAAATGAACGAAGTCGCTGAATACATGAATACTGCGAATATGAAGGATAACTTCAGCCATACTATCAACATCACTAAAATCAAAACATATTTATTTGTTAGTGCATGACTGATAGAATGATGATGCTGATGCTGATGTTGATGATGAAAAATAAAGACATTTCCTTAAGAGAAAAACCTTGTTAAAAGTATCATGTATTCTGTGTACAACAGATTTATTAGTATATGTATACAATAAACGAAAATACAAATTAATTTTACAATAGTATATCTATAATTACAATGATATTAATAAGTAAACAGGTAAATAGATTAATTAATTAATTAATTAATTAAGCAATTACTACTACTACTACTACTAATAATAATAATAATAATACTAAGTTTTTAGCAAATTTCTTATTATTAAATAAAGTAATGATACAGCTATAAATTATCTAGAAAATTAAGAAGGACAATACACAATGTAAGCAAGTTTTCTTTACTAACAATTAACACATTATACTCTGTATGTATTGAGGTTTGTGGTCAATTGAAAATAATAATAACAATAATAATTATTATTATTGTTATTCTGTAGTGTATAAATATATGGTAGGTATTCAATGTAGATGTTTAATCTGTAAATAATTACCTCCTTATAACTGTATTTATGTATATATGTATGTATTAGTGAATGATTTTGTTCTAGAGATCGTCTATAATACAACAATTAATAGATAATTGATGTAAACAAACAAGTGAAATAGTAAGATAGAGAAAAAAAAATTAAAATACAATAAGAGTTAATTACTGTTACATTGTCTAGTAACATGTTGTTGCCTGTGTACATTTTTTTCTTCTTTTTTTATCGTATAAGTGTTCACATGAATTGACTTCTAAATTATAATTGTCTCTATTGTGAATATTATATAGGTTAGTTTTTATATAAAAAGAATACTTCATAGAATGAAACAGAATATATTTGATTAGTTTACTTTATAACAATCAAATAAATAGTCATTTATTAATTAATTGACAGTCATATTATTTCATTTGTGATATATTCTTTTTTTAAAACAAAGTAAAATATATCATGATCAGTTTCAAAGATGCCGATTAACTGATGACTTATAAGTATACTATTAGTAAGTTATATGATTGATCAACAATTAATACTTACTATAGAGTTGAGTGATAGGAAATAAGAAATAATTTTTTTTATTAATATAGAAAGTAACAATTTATATATTGACCATTGTCATACTGTGAATTGTATGATATTGATTGAATCATATTGATGAATTTCACAATGTAGAAAATTTCTATTATTCGACACTGTAATCTATACTTGATTGGTCACTGAGTAGTTACCGTATGCGTTTAGTTCTTTAGTGTTAATTGAATCCGGTCGACCAAGTTGTAATATGAACGTTAGTATCAGTGACTTGACATTGAGTTAATTATGTTCAGATGTTAGGTCAGTCATGGTCAAAATACTTCAGTGATAAATACCCAAACCGTGAGAACTGGTGACGTCTGTTCGAATCACACAGAGAGTGTAAGTTCTCTCAAGAATACAGACACATGTTTTAAACAAGTGTCAACTAGTATGAAATATAGGCCAAAAGCTTGTCCTGGTAATAACCTTCAACCACTTAACATCTAAAGCATAGTTTGTGCTTCATAGTTGATTGAAATGTGAATGTCTTATTAACCAATGCGCTTTTAAAGACTTTAATGTGATGTACCTTTTAAATTGTTGGTAATTTATTGGTCAAAAGATATAAATAGATCAATGTAGAGTTTATCATGACTTTTGGTTAAGTGTTATAGATTATTTTTTGTATCTTATTAGATTCATTTTTGTTCAAACTGATTTCTTAAGTGCTCCGATTTTATAAGCAAAGATGTATAGTGAATAGCAGTGGAATTCACGACTAGGGTTTCATCCCACTTGGGACTCGTCAGCTTGATGTACCTTAATCTCATAGTCGATTTTCACTCTGCGACTCGAACCCAGTACAGTTGGCTTCAAACGCTGTAGAGTTATCCACTCAGTTACTGAGTCCTGATAGCCATTTGCTTGTGCAATGGGGTAAATTTAAATTCACTTGGTATTGCTTTACTTGTATCTTTCGATTGAGGTTTAAGACTGCAATTGATCATTGTGTTATCGGCATATGTGCATACTGTACACATACCTCGACATTGCCTTAATTCACAAGCTTTTATAAGCAAAGATGGATAGTAGCAGTCTTAAACCTCATTGGAAAGATCCAAGCAAAGCAATACCAAGTGTATTCCGATTTTAGTTTTCACCTCCTTATAAAAATTGGCAACCATATTCCATTAATTGTTTTTTGACATTTTCATGTATTAAACTCACCAACACAAGACCGCTTGAAGACCGAATATTTTCTGGAAATAACCCATTTAAAGAGAGTAATCAGGAGCCTTTTTAGAAGTGGCATACATGACATGTTAATAAATTTAAATTATTAGTAAGAGGTATTTGTTGAGGTTAGTGGGTTTTATAATTCGCATCATGGACGAACATTAGTTAGAAAACCAAAGGACACTTGGAAGCACTAGATAGATGTTTCATCCTAGCATGAAACTTCTTAGTAGTTCTTACCCACGACTTCACCGAGGATGGAATCTAGGTCCGTTTAAACTTTAAACCCCAGAAAATCATTGTACTAATAATAAAATTCTGTTTACTAGTGACTAATTTTAATGGATAAATCCTGGAGTTGTAGCGATAAGTTGTGACCAGGGGAGTTCAGCTACGTTAAATGAGAGGCACATCATTGGCATCAGGTGGTGGCACAATATCATGGACTGACTGTTGTTAGAAATGTGAACCAGATGGTAATGGGATAATGGACTAAATATTAAGGGTTCGCCGTAAGATTTGATCCGGTGTTCAATCCCCAGTGGAGTCTTGTAAGTGCACTGCTGAGTCGCAAACTACGATGAAATAACTATCTATCGATCCCTAGTTTTTAATAATCGTATAACTAATTTCAGGCAGTGATGTAAACTGTAAAAATTTTAGTTATGATTATCAAAAGGATTCTCATCACGCCCTGATTTTGTTGCCAGTAAACCTGATAAATCATATTTCTTTTGATATTTGGAAGCATCCACTCCTCAATTCTGAAATAAATACTTTTTTAAAATGGGCTACTCAAGTTCCTAAGTTAACATTTAGTTTACCTGTAAAACTTCAAAATAGTTTATATAATTCACCAATATCAAATGTATTTAGAGAAGAACCGAAAAACACTGTGATCCTTTTTAAGGACTTATTCAACATCAGTTATCTCTTACGATTCAACAATTGAATTCCTTGTTCGAACACAGAATAGAAATCTTATTACTGTCACTTAGTTCATTTCTAATTGTTTCCAGCATGTTATTATATTTTTAATCAGAAAGGGGATTTCGTGGAGATTGTAGTAATTTTTAATAGTTGAATTCATGAGTCGATTAAAACTACACTGCTTTGGCAAAACTGGAAGCATTGGACGGCCGTCTCGTCGTAGTATGGGACTTCTCAGCAATGCGCGTCTACGATCTCGAACATGAGATTCAAACCAAGGACCTTTGATCTCACGCGCGAACGCCTAAACTTTTGACCACTAATCCGGCATCCAACAGTATTAATGTCTAACTTCAACCAATCTACAGTATTGCGCGACATTTCATATTTGTTTTTAGTGAGTAACTGCCTCACAAGAGACACGGTTGAACTCCACTGGTTACAGCTTCTCACTGAAACTTCAGGAAATATATCTCATGACGGAAGTTCCTGGGTTCGAGTCCCATGTGTGGGATCAGAGATGCATATTGATGAGGAGTCCTGTACTAGGACGAAACGACCATCCAGTACTTCCAGGTTTTCCATGGTGGCCTAGCTTAAATCGACTCATTAATTCAACTATCTTTTTAATCATTTAGTCAATAATATTTTAATTTATAGTATATCTTTTAATAAGCTACATTTTAATAACGTGTTCAGTAAACGCTCATTTAATGTAATGTAGATGAACCATAATCAATATTATTTTTTAAATCATCTACCATTCACCTGTTTAGATATTTTCTTCTTGTACACATGAGCATAAACATGATAAATCGCTAGTTATTAAAAAAGGATTATAAATGTAATTGTCTCATTTTAAACGTAGATATAGAGTATAGATAATATATATATATGAGATTGACACACATTTATTTCCCCATGATTTATGAAACTGACTTACATATGGGCTATTGTCATGCTACTACTACTCCTCCGATCACAACAATATTACGTTGTGAATACATCATTTGATTTTTTTTCATCCGGGTTATATTGATTAAACTTTTGTATGTTCTATGTGTGTGTGTTGGAGTTAACAACGGTGTATCACATCACCATTTCACTATCACACTTATCACTGCCATCAAAAAAAGAATGTCATTAATTTTTTCCCTCTATTCTCTAAACTTTTTATGTCGCTTCAGGTTATAACATCTATCCACTGTCTCATCCAACTTATTCTTAATTAAAAATGATATTAAATAAATTGGATAGCTGAATGTATAGTATGATAAAATACTGAGATTTCTGAAAAGAATCGGGTTAAACTGATTGATTCATTAAATTGACCTTTGTATTTGACCCATTATTGTTTGCACTCTTATCATTCACGGATATACACACACAAATAAAATCATGAAGACAGACATGGGTATAAACATGTGTTCCACGGCAATGTGAACTTCCGTGTTCTCTATTGCAGCTAATCAAAGGGTACCCGGATATTAAGAGATTGAAAAATGGGGAAAATTCTGAACGATAAATGTTAATATGTATATATGTACAGAGAGGGAGAGAGAGAGAAAAAATGAGAATTTTTTACAATATGATACCACGTGGCTATAGTTACAACAATCAGTGCTTATTATTTCGTGACCAGTGATATCTATTCAATAAATCAAATGAATACTGTGAAATGTTGTGTTATTACCTACCTTTGTTCCTATCCAGTGTGAATTCGACTATCGTAAAAATAAAAAGAGTAGTAGAACTAACCGATTTGACAAAGAAACATTAACTAACTAGAATTTGAGTGGATTAATGAAACCCTACTAGTCGCGAGACTAGGTACATTTGCCAGTGTACGCTTAATATCTCGTTTGCGATTTAATCCAGGATCACGTATTTCAACGATAAGCAATATACTATTCAACCACCAAGTCAGAATTCAATGGTCAGTACTTTCAACTTCAGTGAATTCATGACAGAGTGTAGCTGTTGATGTTATATACAACTATATTACTTTTTATTAATGAAAAGTAGTAAGATGTGTATGTATGCAAATTAGTTTTTTCTATTATCTAGAACACAGTTTGAATTAGAAAACAGATAAGTTTGTTTATATTTTTGCAAACTAAATTCAATCTTATTTAAAACAGAGATGGTCTTTTCATCCTATTTGGGACTGATCAGGTAGATGTACCTTCATCTAAGTATTCATTGGGACTCTACCACTAGCCATAGTTCATGTCTTCGAAAAAACTTGCAACAAAACAACTCTATTAAGACACTATACAAAATAAACATATAGTGACTAAAATTTATCGAAATTCAGTCAAAAATATCAACAACGGGATGATTCAAGCCATTGGAAATCTAATTTAATTCTATTCTTAATTTACAATAATTACAACTATCTAAATCGTCAAATACAAATAAAATTGAGTCTAAAAGATGATAAATATACTACTTTTAAAATTATAAGCGTAAAATGAATCAAAAAATAATTTATAATAAAGTATGAACATTTTCTTAAGATTTTGTTTTGGATCACAAAATCCACTATAAATGAACTGAAACATTGAAACAATAAGTGAATTAAGTTTTGTAGAAATCTACAGCAAAAAATAAGCACACCAATCTATGGAATACTTAATGGTTCGTTATACAGGACTACATTTTAAACAGAGAATTTAAGGAAATATCTGTTACGTTTCATAACTACACTAATGCAGTCACAGTATTTTTTCGATGCTAGTGTACTTATTACGTCCTAGTAATATATAATTATTCATCATGTTTTTGATAGTTTCCCCTAAAATTTATTTCAGTCCTAATAAATGAAAGATAATTCTGTTCACAACAACTTTATTTGCAATGAAAGTAGGTAGAAATGTAGAAAAATACTTTTGGAGTGAATAATTACACACAATGAAATAGTAATAGTAGCCATTACTTATTTACTCCTGTTAACCTTCGTTGAGGAGAATAGACCGCCCACCAGTACTCTCCATCCAACCCTGTCCTGGGCAATCCTTTACAGTTGCTATTCATCCTTTTCATGTCTGTCTCCGAGTCCCGAAATGTTGTGTTCCATGATCTTCTTCTTCTCCGTTTCCATTCAGCATTACAAGTTAGAGCTTGCTTCGTGATACAATTTGATAATTTCTGTAGTGTATATTCTATCCACTTCCAGTGACTTTTTCCAGTTTCCTCTTCATCTGGGAGTTGGTTTGTTCTCTCCCACAATAGGCTGTTGCTGGTGGTATCCGGTTAACTGACAATAAGTATCTTGCATAGACAATTGTTTATAAATTCTTGTACATGTTCGATGGTTATTGTATTAGTTTTCCAAGTTTCAGTTCCGTATAGTAGAACTGTGTTGACTTTGATATTGTTTGACAGTTGTTTTGAGTTCTATATGTTCTTCAATTGTAGGAATGCTATCCTCGCTTCTCCAATCCTTGCCTTTACATCTGCATCAGATCCTCCACGTTCATCGATGATACTTCTCAGGTACGTGAATTTTTCTTCCTCTTCCAGAGTTTCTCTATTAAGTGCAATTGTGTTGGTGTTCTCTGTGTTGTATTTGAGGATTTTGCTTTTCCTTTGTGTATGTTGAGGCCTACTGATACAGAGGCTGCCGCTACACAGTTTGTCTTGACCTGCATTTATTGATGTGCAGGTCAAGACAAACGGCTATTGATAATAACTAAATTAAAGTACCAAATTGTGGTATTTACATGTAGTAAAGCCCATACACTTTTAGGTAATTCAGTGATTATTATCGACTCACCACATTTATATTTGGAAACAGCAATTTTTATATGAAGAAGGAGCTGATAATTTTCTCCAGAATGATAGTGAAAACTCTCTAATTACACTATCTCGTTTAAAGAAGTCACCAACATTGAAAACATTTACCCGAGTTATAAACCCCTTTGAATGTTTCGATTAATATCATTTTCTTAAATATGCGACAAAACACTCAACATGTCTCAAATTATAAAACAAAGTCTACCAACTATTTAATCTTACCTACTGCTTGTGTACAATGAATCTGAATAAATCAACTATACAAACTTATCAATTTATTATTAGATACATGTCACTTGGGTGGATTGTAAATATATAAATGATAGTGTGAATATTGTTGATTAAACGTCCAAAAAATATCATTGGCGTGTTTTGTTTTCCATGTTATTTTGTGATTGAATTCCAGTAATCTACACAAACCGTATACTTTACCGAAAAACATCTGTTCATAAGTGACTACCTTGGAAAAGAACTGACGTCCCAATGAGAAGCAGTTGGTTGTAAAATTCAATCACGTAGGTGATCAAACATATATCACGGATTATATTCGTTGTCTACAGCTTAATATCTCAAACCAAGTGAAGTCAGAAATGTAAAAAAACGGAACTATTGTGGTGTATGGTACTAATGTCGATAGATATACGTAGTATGTGTCATCAATCGAAAGTGAAATACCTGGAGGCAGAAGCTTAAGAAAATCGAAGAAAGAGAAAACGAGAACAGAGAATGATTGTTGTGGAAATGAAGACACAGTAAAGTCTGAGATGATTGATTGACATTTGCAAAGGGAATAGTCAAGTTTGAGACAATTGACTGACATTTTGCAAATGAAGTATTTACAGTATGGTTCTCAGATTTTACTAAGAGATTCTGTAATTTTGTGTCCCCACTTGTGTTCTCGTTTGCTACACTATGAGTCGTAGTCTAAAGATAACCTATTCCCTATATTCATTTCATTTGATTTCTTGTGGAGTTATGAGTATACCCTTCAGATAAGTTCTAAATAATACAAAACAACTATCCAGTCCAACTTGATTTCACCATGGAATTTATCAATCTATAATGAAAACTGACTTCAAATTTAATCGCATGTAAATGATTCCAACATTATGATTACATATTAATCCTTTTTGATCAATATTTTTAATCAACTAAAAACAATTGACCGTCCAATGTGCTTATGTATATACGTGATATAAGTAGATTTTAGAAGATTCTTTCAGTGAATATTGGTATACAAATATCTTAACTAACATAAATGAGTCCTTAATTAGTGAATAACCTCATAAATCACCACTTAATTACATCACAAATTCTTATCTTTTCACTTTTTAACTATCAAAGACAATAATTAACATCAACACATAAGAATATAAGAAAAAAGAAATTACACAATAAAAAAGGCTTAACAGTAAAAAAAAGAGAAAGTTTTAGGGAATAAAAGAGAATAATAATGACAATCAAACGAAATTAAATCAATATTTATTGATTAAAGATAAATTAAATTTTCTAGAAAAATAAACACATGCACGCACGCACACACGCGCACCTTTACAATCTACTTTGATAATATAAATTAATTTGTAATGAAATGATTTCTTGATTAAATAATTTTTTTCTTTTTTTTCTTTTTTCTTCTTTCATCTATTGGCATGTTTACAAACACAGAATCAATAAAGACACATTGAGAATTTATCACAACCATATATATACATATATTCTTCTGAAGGGAACACCTTCTATAAATAAGAAAGATAATTTCTTGAAAACTTAATAAATAAATAATTTGGTAGTAAGTAGATAAACATGAAAATAAAGAACTATTAATCACTTCAAAGGAAAATTACACCTAAGTAAAACATTCATTTTGTCGTTATTGTTGTTGTTGTTGTCGTCGTTACTGTTCCATTATACATCTTTGCTTATTTTTCTCTATCAAGAAATAATTTTTGTTGGCATTTTCTCTTTTTCTCTTATAATTATTATTCAAATTATCATTTCTTATTATATAACTTATAATTGAATTTCCAAATGTTTTTTCTTTGAATAAATATACATTGATACCTATATGTATATATGTGGAGTTCTTGTTCGTTTTCAAATATATTTTAAATTTACGCTCTTTTCTTTATTGATATTTACTTTGTATTTGAATTATTATTCACTATTTTGTTTAAAAAAGAAGAAAGAAAAAAAAACAACGAACATTGAACAAAAGTAAATTAACGAGATTTATTTGATTTTTTTTCTTTAAATTTCCTTTTTATTTAATTGAATCACTAAATATCGTATAAGCTTAAATTCACTTAGTATTGTTTACTTGAATCTTCCCATTGATGATTAAGATTGTAATTGATTAGTTTCTTGCTGACATATGTACATCCTGTACGGAATTTCTCGATATTGCCTTAAGTTACAAGCTTTATTAGCAAAGATGGATACATGTGCCATTAAGAGACTGATTAATTCAGTCCTAAACAACAATGGGAAGATACAAGCAAATAACTTACTTTACTTACTTAAGCCTTTCACTCCTAATGAAGCATAAGCCGTCGACCAGTATTCTCCAACCCACTCTATCCTGAACCTTCCTTTCCAGTTCTATCCAATTTTTGTTGATTTTTCTCATGTCTGTCTCCATTTCTCGCCGTAATGTGTTCTTTGATCTTCTTCTTCTCCTTTGGCCTTGAGGATTCCAAGTGAAGGCATGCCCTGCAACGCAGGTGGGCGCTTTCCTCAATGTGTGTCCTATCCACTTTCAGCGCTTCTTCTTGATTTCTTCCCTCACCTGGATCTGGTTTGTTATCTCAAGTATTTTCAGTAAACAGCTGTTAATAAACGCTTGTATCTTCTGGATGATGGCTTTCGTAGTTCTCCAGATTTCCGTCCCATACAGTAGAACTGTTTCGACATTTGTATCGAGAATTCTGACCTTGATGTTGGTTGACAGTTATTTTGAGTTCCAGATGTTCTTTAGTCGTAAATATGCTGCTCTTGCTATTCCGATCCGCGCCTTCACGTCTGCATCAGATCCACCCTGTTTATCAATGATGCTACCCAGATATGCAAAGGTTTTTACATCTTCCAAGCAAACAACACCATGTGAATAAAATACTCCACCCCAATGTACAAGCAAATGGCTATCAGGACTCAGTAACTAAGTGGATAACTCTACAGCGTTTGAATTGAACTGTACTGGGTTCGAGTCCCAGAGTGAAAATCAACTCTGAGATTCAGGTGCATCCAGCTGACGAGTCCCAAATAGGATGAAACGTGCGTCATGGATTCCACTGCTATCCACTATTCATCTTTGCTTATGTTGCATAAATTTGTTGTTTAGAATATTACATATCAGGAAAATGCAATGGTAATAAAATAATAATAATAACAATAAGTATGAAATTATAAATTAAGACTTCTTTAAAACAGCTATTACTTAATAATTCTAATAGAAATATTAATAAAGATCTGAAATTAACGAATGAATTTCATATATTAAACTGAATCTTTCTAATTCTAAATTATCATGATCCGAATGAAAATCGAATCAAAACCTTCAAGTTAGTAAGTTATAATTCAATGATTCTAAATTGTAAACTTAATTTGATCAAGATTTGTAGAATCATTTAAATACCTGAAATTATATCATACTTTTCAGTAAGAAAATTCAAAAAATTTACTCATTTCTGTTGAAGTAATTCACTAACGATTTATAAACTATTAGTGTAAATGAAATCTTAGTGATAAATTGATATCAGTATATATTTCTACGTTGAATAAAACTAACTAGAAATACATTCAGTTGAAAAGAATTTCAATAACATAAAAGTATCTTTTTTGTTGTTAAATAATAATTGAGATAGTTTATACGCCCATTGAACTTCCTATCACTAAGTTTTTATCAGAAAAATTGTAGCATATGATGAAAGACCATTAAACTAATGATATCATGAATTGATTGATGTTAGACCACTATTGAAAACCTGGAAGCAATGGAAGGCCGTTTCGTTTCAGTATGGGACTCTTCAATAGTACGCATCCATGACCCCGCACGCGGCTATTCATGGATCGATGGAAGTTCGACATTGACACCGTTGGATGCCGGTCGGCTCAGTGGTCCAGAGGTTAAGTGTTCGCAAGCTAGACCAAATGTGCTGGGTTTGAGTCCCACTTGCATGGTTGTAGGTGCGCATTGCTGAGGAGTCTCGTACTAGAATGAAACGGCCGTTCAGTGGTTCCAGGCTTTCAATGGTGGTCTAACATCAATCGATTCAAAAACCCCATACTGGTGACATCAGCTGGATATTTTATTGAATGTCACTCTTTATCATTATCTTAAAAGTAACCATAAAATATCAATGTTACAGTTAGTCTGCCTTTGAATGTTAATTTTCTTAATAACATTTTTGATACAGTTGGTGTCGTGATCTGTAATTGTTGGAGAAAACGTGAAATTTAATCCTTTTCTCTATTCGTATTTATTTGTTTTCACGTATGTCATGTGAAATATGTAATGTATGTATGACCTTTTAAGTAAACAGTTACTTCTGCTGATTTCATTTTTAACACTAAATGTAGTAAACAACCAAAATTGTAGTCACATTTATGATTATCAGAAATTTACTGACACATAATAGTCATTGTTATCAGTGTATATCATGTTGTTATCTGTGAAATACAGGAAACTCCATCTTAGATATAAAGCCATTCTTAGACAATGTAATCGATTTTTGTATTTACTTTGTCCAAACATTTTTAAACTTTGAAATTTCTTCATGGAAAAAAATTACTACGATCGTTTAACACAGAATTTTAACATTTTACTAATATTCAATCATATACTGATCTTTTGAAGAAATTATTGTCTAGAAATTCAGCACCATGATATTATTATTCATAGTCTGGTCAAATTGGAAACCGCTTGTTTAACCTTTATAACTTCGTTTTGTCTGAACAAGATCTCATTGAGGACAGTTTCGGTGAAATATAAATCAGAAATAAGAAGAATTATCATAATGATTACATACTTAACAATAATTCAAATTACTTGTAAAAGTGTTTTTCATGATTTATTGACAATTACTCTAATCGTTGGTTTCAAGTAATAAATTGTTGTAGACAGTTTATTTGTTTGTGGTGTCTCGACTATAGATATGGTATTATTGACTATTCTAACGTCGCCAATTACTTCAGTCATAGTAATCATTAGATTGCTTTGACAGTTGCAGTCCACGATTTGATAAAATACCATGATAAGTGAATACATAAATATACATAAAGAAATGTAAACCATTAATTAAAGAGATAAATACCCTAAATAATATAACCACTAGGTTAGGATTAGTAAGTACAAGCATGCAATTCAATTTGTTCAAACTTCATACACAAAAAACACTAAAAACCTATTTCGACCAATTTATTTACTAATATAAACTTCCTAGACTACAGATTTCAGTTAGTTTCTAAGCAAAGAGTACAAAATTTATGATCATCTGATAGATTTATTACTACTATCCCTTTATCTAGATAATAATTAATTTAGTTATTAATGTAGACATACATTACGTTTATCAATCAGTAGTCACATTGGTTACTCATTATTATTATTATCTGTGCATTAAAAGAAAAGAAGACATTCATGAGAATTAAAAAAATAGTTATTTTATTGTGTTTTGATTGAATTCCGGCTTTCTTTTCTCTTTTTACTTTCTAAAGAATACGAAATGTGTTGTCCAGTTTTTTCATTTTAATTTCATCTCCCTTCCTTTTCTTCTTTTTCTTCTTCCCTTTATCTCCTATAACGATTAAATTAAAGCAAAATATTTATTTTGATTCTCAATGGGAAATGATTATGTTTACATTTTACAAACAAACAAAATTAAATACTCATCATTTTTGTACATAAACACAATGTTCTATTTTATTATTATTATTATTATTATTATCTACAACATTTGGAACTGATAAATGAACAATAATGTTCGAATAGAATCCGAGATGAATTCTATTTACTTATTTTATAATAAAGTATAAATGTTTCATTCTATGGCATTCGGTCACTCACTCAATCGCTCATTCTCTCATAGTTTATTCCCCTTTTTAATCCCAACGGAATTAAATTTAAATAGAGATATCCATTTAAAAATAGTAACAATTGACTTACTGTATGTATTTATTTTTAAAAACAAACATTATCGTCAACAGGTTTTATGATGTAATTTTTCATTCTATTTTATTATAATATGATTAGATTCATACTTTTTTAATGTTAATAATGGACATTCAATTCACTTATTTACATTTATTTATAATAACTCTCATAAAATGTAATCAGAAGATAGTTATCAGTAGTATCAATGTCATGATTACAACTGCTTCTACTACTACTACTACTACTACTACTACTACTACTACTACTTCCTATCATCAATATCATCGCCATCATCATCATTAATTGCATAGATAATAGATACATTGAAAATATTAGTTAAATATTAGACAAAAATTCAAAAGAAATTAAATTGTTATTTATTTATTTTCTTGTTTTGTTTTAACAATAACAAACAATAAAAAAAGTTCAGTATATTCAATTCAATCCTCACTAACTGTTTGTTTAATTCTATTCAATCCATGAGAAAAAATAAAATGGAAAGAAAGAAAGAGAGAGAAAAAAGAAAAAATAATAAACTGAAAAATAATGTAACCAAATATTTTAATTTTAAATGCTCTGATTCCTAATGATTAAATAATGAACATCAATTTTTGCTTTTGGTGATAATTATGATAATGGTAATAGTGATGGTAGTGGAGGTGGGGGTGGTGATCACTAGGGAATATTAAAATTTTAATGGTGATGTTTATTTCAAAAATAATGTTGAAAAAAACAGCATTTTTTCTCCGAAACAAAAAAAAAAAATAAAAATCATAAATGATAAAAGATTGGTTAATTTTTGTAAAAAAAATGAGAAAAAAATTAAAAAAACAATTCATCGATTTTATAGATAAAAATTTAAAAAAAATGATAATGATAGATTTTATTGTTTTCAATTTATCTAAGAAAAGAAAACAGATAATTTCTATACTATTTCCCAAGTGTTAATGTAATCATGATATTGTATTTGGATTATTTTTTAAAAAAAATATATGATTAAAACTAAAATGAATTTCTTTTTTCAATTTTTCATCGAATAGCTTGTTAAATCATTAAAATATTTATGAGATCGTTAATTATCTAAATTTTTCAGTTAGATTATATTATGAAAATGTTTAATTAAGTGTTGATTATGTTTTAGACATAATATTATTACCATGGGAATTAGAAAAAAAACGTGATAAACAAAGTCTCTTTTTTGTTGTTGTTGCTTGTATAATTTTCTTTTCCAGCTTAAATTATTTATGGAGTAGAGATTAGAGTATGATATTATCTAAATGACTGGGGGTTGATTTAAATTCTGCTGAGGTGCTTAATTTTCAATTTATTGATTGAAAATCATACAGTTTAATTATTATATCACTCCTTACTTGAGCTGTTAACCTTATTAGTATTGTTGTAAGCAAATGAAACATTTCCGAATTTCAATGAACTATACTAAGTAATCTGAGTAAAAGAGTATGAACAATTAGAAATATATTTGAAGCATCTCACACTGAAATATTCTTAAGACAAGTTGATATGTGCTTGAATGTACGATGTACTGAAGGATATATCAATAATACTGGACTCTTATTTGTTTTTATGACTTGCATATCAACACAGTTCAATGTGATTTTAAGCGAATCATGTCCCTACTTATATGATTTCATTGTTACCCTTCTCAGGTTCATACTTCATTAATCTGTGAAACGCGTTTACTCACTATGTAATCACTTGTTTCTAGCCATTTAAACTCTTATCCTAATCAATGTTGTAGAATTTTTTTGCTTAAGGTATATATTTACAATATTCAATTTATTAAGTTTATTTACACCCTTGCTATACTATACTAATGTATCATCAAGATAACGTCCAACTAAACTCTTGCATGTAAGTAGTTTAAACCCATTTCGTAATTATGTTTTTAAATATCACAGGTTGTCAACAGCTGACGAGAACTAAACGAAATAAAATGAATTCATGCCATTCTGCTAGAATCTTTCTTCTTGCTCTTTTCAAGATGATAAAGGGAACTATGTATATGAAAAAAAGATAATGGTTTACTTGTCTTTAAACATGGTTGCTCTTCATTAATATAAACTTTATGATATGACAAGATGAAAAAGGTAAAATTACATTCTTTTACCCATTGCAACTCCTTTTTCAACATTAATTCTATTTTTAATTCATTATGATAGTTACCCAGTGTAGTATTTGTTTCGGTTTTCCAGTGTGCTATTTTATTCGGTACAACATTGATTTAATTCTGTGTAATGTTTATTCAAGGTACAATATTCTTGTATTAAATTAACATAAACAATACACAGCATGACAGGCAGCATATGGTTTGTTACAACTCTTGGTATTTTTCATAGACGTGATTTTATCCTAATTAATAGTAAAAATGAGTGCATTTTCCACTAGGGTCATCGTCATGTTTTGGGGTTAATAAATCTTTACTTATACCAGTCTTGGTGTTCTAACTTTGTGTTGTGGGAATTGTAGTGCGTCCTCACTTTTTCAAGAATAAATAAAAAGCGACGCATACATAACAAATCTCTGTTCAATAAACATTAATTTACTTTGTTTGTAATGTCTTAGTTTCTCTACTATCAGAGTTAAATAACTGAAGATAATTTTTAGTAAAGTTGTATAATAGCTAACAGTGGGATACAGGACTAAGCAGGAAGAGATTAATTAATTGAAGTCTTTAACACAAACTAGAATATGCTTTAATGATTCGATATCTGACTCCAGTTTGATGGTATGAATGATTGTTAATGAAGTATACATGTCACCAATCCTCGTATACAATCATCGACTTGACTCACTTTGATATATGACGGGATTAAATAAGTCAGATACTATAATAAAGTTTTGAATACGTATATTTTGTACAATTGTCGATCAGAACAGACAATCAGAGAGACAGAGCGAAGAAAGCAAAGAGAGAGAAGCGAAATGATGCGCGGTGAACAAGGCATGTGAGCCAACTCGATTTACTCAAGCGTGAATCAATATGTGATAAGTAAGATAAAAAATACACATACATACACTTGCATAAAAACAGTCAAGGTTGACAAGCGAATAATTAACAAGATAAAAATGTAAATCAAGGAGAATGAATTAAATGGCCTGTCCAGATGCTGGAATAAGTTATGTGGACTTAACATAGTAACCGAGACTACAATGCAAATTCTCACTATTATTAAAGATATTCATAAAGAAATCACAAACTCAACCTTATCACTTAGTAAAACATTTATTGGTAAGATCTTTGATATTCGTACTACCTCTTTTTCAGAGACCATAAATAGTAAGTGGTGTGTGTTACTGATGTCGACAGATATAAGTAGTGTGTATCATCAAACTAAAGTAAAATGCCTGGAGGCAGAAGGTTAAAAAGATCAAATAAAAGAGAATGAGAACAAAGAATGATTAGTGTGGAAACGAAAGAACAATGAAGTATGAGACAATTGACTGATATTTTGCAAAAGGGCCCGGATAGCCCGGTGGTGACGTTATGGCGTGGGTTACCTGTATCCACACAATTAGTATATAACGGTGGTCAGGCATAGAATGTATATCAGTAGAAGGTCGATGAGGAAAGAACGAGAATGGAACGCAGTTGGTATGAAAATGCACGAACAATGAAATCTGAGACAATGGATTAATGTTTGCAACAGGAACAGTCAAGTTTGAGACAATTGATTGATATTTTACAAATTAACGATTTACTCTATGGTTCTGAGATTTTAGTGAGATGATCTATAAATTTTGTTCATATACATTCGATTGTCCCCACTTGTATTCTTGTTCACTACAACGTCCTTGACCGTGAAGCTGTGTGACACGGGATTGAGTCCTCCAGGGAGCATCGATTCGTCAAAATTACACGTACACCTTGTTGACGAGTGCCAGGTAGCACGAAACATAGGTCAACGGTGTCCTGTTGACTAACTCAAGCCACCATCTTATCTCAACACAATGCACACAATATCGAGTCACCTAGACTAGTGACCACATTGCGACTTGGTCGATAGGATTCGATCTGCACTAATAAGAACCTGACATACATTACATTTATCACTATCCAGTGACCAACCAATTATGAATACATTCGATTGTCCTAACTTGTGTTCTCATTCACTACAGTATTACCACATTATTACAGTCATATATTTATCATTAAGCTAACAAATTAAATTTCTATTTAACTTAGTAAATATGTAATTTTTCCTTTTTTTATTTACGTTTTAATCAATGTAATTCACTTTTGCTAAAGAAAAAAAGAGAATGAATAAATAAAGTTCTTTTTTGCTTCTTCTTCTTCTTCTTGTAAATTGTTCGTTATACATCATTTAACATCTGCACAGTCTTTGTGTATATGAGTGCTCATTTTTGTAGATGTAACGTTTTTAATCTAAATAGATTTGATTAAATACTTTTGATTCTTTTCTAGTCACATTGCTTTTTTCCTCTCTCTCTCCCTCTATCTTTAATGTCCCATGCAAACATGCGAGTATAGCGGTATATACATATATAGCATTGAATATGATAAAGATACTTTATATCACATATGCAAATATAAATGTATACAGTAAATAACTATTCATGTAACTGACTCTCTTAGAACTAAATCTTGTCCATGAGTATTAAAATCTATGAAATTGACAAACAAACAAAAAAATAGACAGAATATTTTCAAATTCATTTGACCATATCGATAATAACTACTTGTTGCTTAAGAGAATGTATGTATTTATAACAAAGGGGGAGGGGAAGGTTAATAAAGAAAATTATAAGAGAGCAATGGTAAAAAAGCTGTTTGTAGGATATTAGACGATAAAAAAATTTCTCTCTGATATTGCTACATCAATACAAAATGAATATTATCATTATCGTCAATATCAACACTTAAACCACACTACGATGTACCAAACAAATGACAACTATAATAATAATAATAGTACTGGTACTGCTAATAATCATGAAAGTTAGTATACACTGAATTGTATCCATTTTAAATCTTGTCAAAAATATAGTGAAGTCGTTTAGTATAAATATACATATACATGACTTAAAATATAATGAATGTTATTACAGATATCAGTATTAAAATATTATTCTTTCTATAATTATGATTCTGGATAACTTTTGATGCATCCATTAGTGACAATGTCTATTACAGACTTCAAATAAAAATGATGTCAGATAGCGTTCTGTGATTAGTTGATTTACGAAGACTTATACACAGGTTTCACAATCCAACTTAGTTCTCAAACTTTAATTGCTTCTGTAGAATAAAAACCTCAAAAGATTTTACAGTTGATTGATCACTGGATGGTGATAAATGTAATGTATGTCAGGTTCTTATTAGTGCAGATCGAATCCTATCGACCAAGTCGCAATGTGGTCACTAGTCTAGGTGACTCGATATTGTGTGCATTGTGTTGAGATAAGATGGTGGCTTGAGTTAGTCAACAGGACACCGTTGACCTATGTTTCGTGCTACCTGGCACTCGTCAACAAGCTGGGTGACATGGAATGGAATCTGTCAGGGAGCATCAGTTCCCTCAAGATTACAGGTACACCTTGCTGACGAGTGCCAAGTAGTACGAAACCTAGGTCCAGAATTTCCTGTTGACTACCTCCAACCACCACCTTACCTCAATAGTTTATCTACCCAATTTATTTATGATAATACATGATATTATACAAACTATAACAGTGAAAATTATGTTTACTGTTGATTTTTACCAATAATTCAAGTTCTATTGTTTTTTGTTTATCATGAAAGTGATTATACAGCCAGTGAACATATCATCTGAAATTCATTGCAATTGAGAAATAATATTAGGTTATATCAGATTGATTACCAATATATAAGTATACTTGGGGAACTTTACAATGATTTTTTTCAGAAAGGTTTTTTGTGGATATTCTAGTAATTTAATAGTTGAGTTCACAAGTCAATTGAAACAGTGATCAGCGGAGTTCAACAGGGTGTGTTGCAACATAGTAACTTATTAAGACAATGATGGAAAGTGGCTCAATTTCGTGGATTGGTTGAAGTTAGACATTAACACTGCTGGATGCCGGCCAGCTCAGTGATCTAGAGGGTGAGAGTTCGCACGCAAGGCCGGTAGGTCCTGGGTTCGAATCTCACAAGGCGGGATTGTGGTTGCGCAATGCTGAGGATTCCCATGCTAGGATGAAACGGCCGTCCAGTGTTTCCAGGTTTCCCATGGTGGTCTAGCTTCAATTCACTCATTAACTCAACTATTAAGTTGTTTTTCTATCAAAGTTCAGAATTAATTACTCTGAAATTGAAATACATGATCACATCAATCAAAAATATCAAAAATCTAACAGTAGTTAACATTCCATCTCTTTCTGAGAAGCATAATATTAGAGTCTATGACGAAAGTACTATTTAAATGGTTTGAGTTTGTGAAGAGAGACGGTATTCAGTTAGGTTTTAGTAGTATGTTATTGACAAATGGATCATGTTCAGCTTTTGGTAGGCTTGTGTCTAGCCTAAAAGTATATCATGTGCTGGGTGAATGTCGAGGGCAGGGTGTGCTAGCAGATCTGGAAGGGCAGATGATTCAATGAACAAGCAAGATGCACTTAGATTTAATGATAAAAAAGGATCGATAACAGTGAGAGACAAAATAAGTACAAAATTAGGAGAACCTTACTATCGATTCTGAAAGCTGATTGAGTGAGGTTTTTAATAGGTTAACAAGTATATGACTTAGATCTAGGAGTCTATACTGATCAAACTTACGAATTCTAGTATACTAAAAAATAAAATATAAAACCATATTGTTCAATCTATTGGCAACGCTTTCCATGTAATAGTTGGCTTAGTTAATTGAGTATCATTAAAAATTCTATGAATAAACACTAGATTTGGGACCTTCTTCTTAGTCGAATATCCTTTAGTTATCCTCCATTAAGTAATTATGAGTGAATAAGTAACATCCTGGAATAAGACATTTTTCTTAATGATACCGTTTAAAATCAGGTGAACGGTTGCACTCTTCTGAAGAAAACAATATGCAGATATTATTAATGCAAAATTTTTCTTGATGTTCATGAAATGTATGAATTTTAAGGCATCGATGTAGGTGAATGTTACCAGTGTATTTAATGACGGATTGATAAATAAATAAATAAATCCGACATGATTGTTTTAGGAAATTCGAATGTGAATGCACACTGCTGAGGAGTCCCACAAGAGGACGAAACCGCCTTCCAGTGCTTCCAGGTTTTCCATAGTGGTCTAGCTTCAATTGACTCATGATCTCAACCACTAAAAATGTGAATGTCGTATGAAAAAAATATTGGATTACACATAATAAAAATACAAGATTTCAGTTCATTATAGGTAGTTTTTTAAGGAATTTATATCAGTTAGAATACAACTAAAAACAGAGAACAAAGCTTCATTGCTTTACGCAAGTATGGGACTCTTAATAACTAAATAACAACGATGTTGATATGATTTGAACCTGACACCTTCAAATCCCACAGCGAACGATTTACCATTTACTGGACACAGTTGAGGAGTATAGTATTGTTAAAAAGTTGGTGACTGAATGCTGCCGGAACGGATACCGATATGTGACGAAAGTCAGCCAAAAATTATACTTATCTCCATGAAACCCATTAACAAAAATAATTGTTTAAAAACGTCAGATGAATATTAGAAATGATCTAAAAAAAGATACCCATGGACAGACAGCCACATAGCACTAACCAATTGAGTTAATGACCGTCACTCCAAATTCTGCAAGGAGAAACAAGCTTCTTCACTGAAGTATAAATGTAAATTAAATAGTGAATCAACTAGAATTTCATTACAATGGCCGATTGATGTTCTCTATTATTGTATGCCTTATATATTTTATCATTCGATATCTCTGAGTGTTCCGTCTGCTCTTGCCATTGTTACTCCATTTTCCTCCAGTATTTTTTTAATTCGAAGAACTGGAGCCGATGTAGTCTTATGCTCAACTCAAACCATTTTATTTGTTCTGTTGTAGTTTTTAAAAAGTTGACTTCTTAAAAAATTAACTGGAGAAGCCAATATCACTGAAATATTAGGGAACTGATTCTTAACCAAAAGTTGGTTTTAACTTATAAATTATGATCGTGGAACTATTAGTTTTAATTGTTTGCTATAAATCTTAAATATTTTGCGAACCCTAAAACATTGTTTTGTAGTTAGAATCATTTAACTACTTGTTAGTAGTTAAACTACTTATGTTAAATTCCAGATGACGATTTTGCTTGACAGATATGAAAAACGAAGAACATAAAGGTCATAACAATAAAAACTGAAAAATAATCGTGGAAAATTGTTTAGAGGTAATAATAAGTGATTATGGTTTAAAAGTGCAAAACGCTAATTTGACAGGATAACATAATATCGAGGATATTTTGGTGACAAATTCATGGTAATCTTTTAGGACAATTCCTGAACACTTGTCTGGGCGACACCGCACTAAATCCTCACTTCTCCGGAGATCAAATGATTGAGATTTATGATCATTTGTGAGCAATCGTCTAGATTTAATCGGAAATAAAATTTTCTTCGCTAAACTCTCTTTATTCTTGTGCAAATAGAATGGATTTTAAAGTACAGAAACACCGAACAATTTGTCAACAACATACATGTATGGACGGAAATTGGAGCTGTAACGTATATACAAAATGTTGACCAAAATAGAATGACTATAAATTCCTTGAAATTTTATAAACAAACAGTCAGTAAATTGTTATTCACTGGTGCAAAGTAATTGGTGAGTTTCATTTTACGTTACAGATTGATCTTCTAAGACCTGGAGGTCCCGAGCTCGATCCCCGATGAGGTAGTAAATGGGCATGACTGAGGAGCTCCATACTAGAACAAAACATCTATCCGTTACTTTCTGATTTCCGATGATTGTTTAATAAACTCCCGTGCGTAATGTAAACCATAAAATTATTACTCACTACCAGTTATCATAACAACTTTAGTACTCAATAACTATAGTTCCTATCAAAGGAATACTTGTGCAATAGTTATCCGGAAAACCCGAAAATTTTCTCTATGATCTTTCAACATTGAAGTTGAATCAGATAAGAACAGAAGCTTTGTCACTTGAATTTAATTTTCATATCCCCAAAATAGATGCAGACAGAATTGACAGAAAAACTCAATTTAAGAATCTATGTGATCAGTTAAAAAATTTGCAACCAGTTAGTGAAGAGAAAAAAGGCTGGTTTGCCCTTATAACAGTCAACACTTTTATTCAAAGATCACCTGAAAAAATTGTGAAATCTTAGGAGAAATGATGGTGTAATGATATTACGATCAGAGAAAGTTTCAAGTGTTGTTCTAATGAACACAACAGATTATGTTTCTCAGATGAAGTTTTCTTTAATTGATTAAATGTGATTCAAGTTAGATAAAGATAACAAGGACATAACTGATTCAACTGAGAAAAGCACCACGAATGCACTCAGGGATCTTCTGAATAAGATGACTGGTAATTGCACTTACAATAACCTATGACCTCATGGGTCTCGTTTGCTCACATGTATGGTTTACCAAAAAATACATAACCAAGGTGTTCCTTTTAGATCTATTCTGTCAATGATCATTTCACCTTACAATAAATTTGCACGATGGTTAGCGGATAAGTTACAACCAATCCGTTAAGTATTAACCACGTACACATTAAAAGATTCATTTGAATTTGGCAGCAGTATGAGCCACATAAATATTGCTGGTGAGTTTATGGTTTCCTCTGATGTAACATCATTGTTACTAGTATACCACTTCTTAAAACTATAGACATAATTTGCCAGCATTCTGATATCTTACCTCTACCAGCATCATAATTCAAACAGCTGTTAATCATGTATACAAAATATATTCAGTTCCAATTCAGTGATGTCATGTACTGATAAACGGATGACGTAGCAATGGGAAGTCCGTTAGGTTCTGTCCTAGAAGATATTTTCATGGCCAAGCTCAAAGGAGCGGTTGGTGAAATGGTGTATTATTCAAGGCATGTTGATGACACTATCATATGTAATAATCAGCAACATGCAACAAATCTGCTGGAAATTTTCACCGAAGCCCCAAAAATATCCAGTTTACTATGGAACATGAAAATGAAAACAAGTTCCATTTTCTCGATATCGCAATAAAACGAAGGAAGGATGACACGATTCAACGTTCAGTTTGTAGGACAGACAAATGGAATGGGATTTGTCTCGATTTCAATAGCTTTTGTCCACTCAATTACAAAAGATACCTGTTAAAATACTATTTCACAGAAAAGAAAGAATATGTACTACCGATACATTAGAAGAGAAACTGATGAGTATGAAAAGCTGCTTAAAAACAACGAATAGCCATAGAAAATTATTGAGAAATATTCAAACCGTGAAGATAAAAACCCAGCGAAACTACAGTAAACAAAAAATCTACTTTCATTCAACTCAAATTCAAAGGTGATAGTGTGACAGGTTCAATTAACATGAGACCGAAAACTACTTTGGAAAGAACTGATTGTCTTGTTCAAAACAACGTGTTATTTAACACAATCTCATATCGATAGGAATCCCTTTCATGTTACTATCGACTGTGTATACAAATTTGCATGTATCTGCCAAAGTAGTTACATTGGCAGAACAGAAAGGAGAGCCTATATCTGATTTAAAGAACATATTTCAAAAGGTCTAGGATAAAGTCGCTTAAAAACATTCAACAGTGCGATCTTGAAACACTTCCTTGATACAGGACATCAAATGGACATATTGAAGTCTTTTAAAAAAAATTAACAAACAATCAAACTCCAATAATCTGAAATTTTCCGAGGTGATAGCTATCAAAAGTCTAAAATGAGATCTGTGTATACAGAAAAAAGCATTGATAAATCCTTCTTTTCTTTATTACCATCAATCTGTTTTCAGTCACTGCATTACATAGTCATCTAATGTTGTTAACTCCATGAGTTCTAATCACTAGTTCAACGTTTTAGAACTTTCCCTTCCAAACTTTATTTATTTGTCCGAAACAAACAATTTTTTATGGCCTCATTAACTTTATTGGAATATTCACTACATCATGATACACATATCTCTAATCATCTTCCTGTTTATAAGTATGTCAATATCTCTAAGAAGGTTGATTTTATAATATAATAGTTTGTAAGCGACCGATGGGAACCTGACGAAATAAAATGAATTCGCATTACTGCACCAAACTTTGTTCTTACTTACTGACTTATGCCTGTTAACCTTCGTCGAGCAGAATAGACCGCCCACCAGTACTCTCCATCCAAATCTGTCCTGGGCAATCCTTTACAGTTGCTATTCATCCTTTTCATGTCTGTCTCCGAGTCCCGAAATGTTGTGTTCCATGATCTTCCTCTTCTCCGTTTCCATTCAGCATTACAAGTTAGAGCTTGCTTCGTGATACAATTTGATAATTTCCGTAGTGTATATTCTATCCACTTCCAGTGACTTTTTCCAGTTTCCTCTTCATCTGGGAGTTGGTTTGTTCTCTCCCACAATAGGCTGTTGCTGGTGGTATCCGGTTAACTGACAATAAGTATCTTGCATAGACAATTGTTTATAAATTCTTGTACATGTTCGATGGTGGTTGTATTAGTTTTCCAAGTTTCAGTTCCGTATAGTAGAACTGTGTTGAGTTTGATATTGTTTGACATGTGTTTTGAGTTCTATATGATCTTCAATTGTAGGAATGATATCCTTGCTCCTTCAATCCCTACATTTACATCTGCATCAGATCCTCCACGTTCATCGATGATGCTACCCAGGTACGTGAATGTTCCCACATCTTCCAGAGCTTTTTCATCGAGTGTGATTGTGTTGGTGTTCTCTATGTTGTATTTGAAGATCTTGCTTTTCCTTTGTGTATGTTGAGGCCTACTGATGCAGAGGCTGTCGCTACACTAGTTGTCTTCATCTGCATTTGTTCGTGTGTATTGAATAGAAGGGCCAGGTCACCTGCGAAACCCAAGTCGTCTAGTCGCATCCAACCTGCCCAGTGAATACCGTACTTCCCCTCAGATGTGGAGGTTTCCATAACCCAGTCAACCACTAAAAGAAAGAGCAATGGCGAAAGTCACCAGTCCTGCCTGACTCCGGTCCCCACTTCAAATGCGTCTGTCAGTTTTCCTCCATGCACGACTTTTCAGGGTAGTCCGTCGTATGAATTCCGGATGATGTTGACGGCCTACTTATTTACACCATAATCGAGCATCAAGTTCCATAGAGTTCCCCTATCTGCACTATCAAACGCTTTCTCATAGTTGATGTATAGTGACGTGTTCCACTCGACTGATTGTTCGACGATGATCCATAGTGTCGCAATTTGTTCTGTGCACGACCGATCTTTACGGAATCTGGTCTGTTGATCTCGAAGTCGGGCGTCTACTGAATCTTTCATTTTGTTCAGTAACGCTCCATTGAAAACGTTTCCTGGTAGTGATAGTAGTGTGATATCCCCTTAGTTTTAGCATTTATTCAGGTTTAGTTTCTTTGGTATCTTGATGAAGTACCCTTCCTTCCAGTCTGTCAGCACTTGTGTTTCCCCTCAAATCTTCTTGAATAGAACATTGATAATCTTTTCAGTTACTTTTATGTCTGACTTCAGTGCTTTAGGTCCTGCTGCTTTCCATTCTTGATTTGTCTGATGGCCATACTGATTTCTTCGATCGTTGGTGGATTGACATTGATAGGAAGGTCTGTGTGTTCTGCTTCGATATCTAGTGGATTCTTTGGAGCTGTTCTATTCAAAAGTTCCTCGAAGTACTCTACCTATCTGTTTCACTGTCCTTGAACTTCAGTAATTGGCCTGCTTTGTTTGTCCTTGACAGGTCTCTCTGGCTTACCATATTTCCCTGCTGGTTTCTTCGTCGTGTAATGTAGTTTTTGATATTTACTTCTCACACAGCTTTTCTAGCTTTTCGTTGCCAGGTCTTCTACGTTTCTCTGCGCACGAAAGCTTGATCTTTCGACCACTGAGCTGGCCGGCATCCACATGTGTTAATGTCTAACCTCAACCAATCCACGAAAGTGCACAACCATCTTCCATTGTACTGAGGTACATACCCGTCTCTACCCGACACGGAATAGCTTTTCACTAGAACTTCGAGAATTCCCTCATGAAGCTAGTCACTAGTGGGCACATGGCAATTATCAGTGATTATGATCACTGCTGAGGAGTTCAATACTAGGACGAGACGGCCGTTCAGTGTTTTAAGGTTTTCAATCGTGGTCCATCATCAATCGGTTCATGATCACAATCAAAAAATTTGAAATTGATGTAATATTGAATAGCTGTTTCATTCTAGTCTATATATTACAACAGTGTTTATCTACAATTTTACTAGGAATCTGACTCAATACCTTTAGATACTAAAACGATCATAATGCTTCTGATTTATTGAATTAAAAAAAAGAAAGAAGTATTGATTGGTTCACATTTAATTTTAGGAAAAAATTTATGATATAGGGCAATTCTCATCTAATTATTCACTATTCTCTAATTTTTGATGATTCTCTATGTGATATATGTTTGTAACTTTAAGAACTAACAAACTATATAGTAATGTATGTTCATTTCCTACACTATGAGTTATACTACAGTTTAATAGTTTTCATTGATATTTCAGTAAGGAAACAAAAAGGTACTTTTTCTTATATATTGTACGCCTTCGTAAATATGTGTCATCAACACTAATCTATCTTTTATAACTTATTTAATTATTTAATAATTAAATACTTAGCATAATTATTGTAAGCTACCTTATTCAATGGATTAGTCAATTATTCTATATAACTATTAGTTAACCAATAATATTTCTTCAAACTAAGCATTAAATATTGCCTACGTAAATGTTAATCATTTACAATGTCACGTTTATTCGATAAAAGAATAGAATGATTTTTATGAATGATCTCGATCATTTTAAGTTAATGAAATGGTTCTTATGATTCGACATTCTGTAGTAATTGTACGATATACACTATTCTATAGTCATAACTAAATGAATACAAAATAGAAAAGTAACAATCAGAGAAGGGTTTTGTGAATATTATAGTAATTTAATAGTTGAATTCATAAGTTAATTGAAGTATGACTACTATGAAAAACCTGGAAACATTGAATGGCCGTTTCGTCCTAGTATGGGATTCCTCAGCAGTTCACTTTCACCATTCTGCTCGCGGAATTCGAGTTCAAAAGCCACAGGTCTCACGCGAGAACATTTAAACTCTAGACCACTGAGCCAGAAACCCATACATGGAAAAAACGGCTGTCCAGTGCTTCCAGGTATTCCATGATGGTCTAGCTTCAAATGACTCATGAATTCGACTATTAAAGAAAAGTAATACTTAAGACAAATAATGGTATATTATTTGAAAATATGCAATTTATATATATTATTTTCATGGAAAAATTTGTCATAGAGCTGATAATAATGCATGGTATAAACTATAAACAAAATACATAATCACAAATGACATCATTTTAGAGTACATAATTACTGATATAATGCACATTGTAACAGTCATAAATGCTGTAAGTATAAAGTTGTCTTGAATAAGTAGTAGATGAAAAGCAAATAAGCTTAAAAGGTGACGTGACGACAAGATCACCTTTGTTTTCACTAAAGTACAAACTTGATATTACTCAACACTTTCACATTAGTATTGACTGATAATTATTATTAGTGCTTAGAATCGGTATTTTTAGATATGATATAATATATTTTATTACCAAGAATATAACAGAGTTAATGTGAGTGATGTATTTCAATAAATTACTGCTTTTTTCTTAGTTAAGTCTTAATCTCATGAAAGTTTCGATTACCTTGGAAGGTGATTAGTGAGGTGACGCACACTTTTCAAACTCTGAAAGTCTTGAATTTGATCTCTAGCAGCGTTATGCATTCGAAATTCCACATTCGATTGAAATAGCTCTCAAGTTTTTCTTAGTTTTGAATTATTGTCTGGTTAAAGTTGGTGTGTTGTGTAAAATGCAATTTTATACTAGTTATTGTTGTCAGACAGTAATGCACCAGTGATTAGTCTTTACAGATTAAGCCTGTTTTTCTTTGTTTCTATATTTGATTTCCATGTTCACTTAAAATTTAATCATTGTATTTAATAAAACACAACCCTTTTATTCAAGACTATATATTTCATTACTATAAAGAGTTCTTTTATGAAATATAAACGGGGTAATAGTTCCCCTTTTGGAAATCAAGATTTTAAGTGTAAAAACCTGAAAATATAATAAGCCTCGAAAATGATGATTGTATTGTTTAACGTAAAAGGTTAGAGTCAATTACTTAATCAGTCCAGACTATTCCAAAAAGATTAAAAATCAATCCAACACATGGAAATTCAAAGATATAAGTAACATGGTGCTTTGAAAAACACTTATCTTCATAATTAACTATAAAAATTTTAATGAACATTAAATGTAGACTACATATACATTGACTATAAAACATCAGAGAGTATTTCAAATATAAAATAACAATAATAAAATTGTGTGCTACTGATGTCGACAGATATAAGTAGCATGTAACATCAATAAAAAGTGAAATACCTGGAGGCAGATAGTTAAGAAGATTAAAAGAAAGAGAACAAGAACAGAAAATGATTCGTGTGAAATTGAAAGAACAGTGAAGTCTGAGACGCTTGAGTGACATATGCAGAAAGAACGGTCAAGTTTGAGACAACTGATTGACATTTTGTAAATGAAGTATTTACTGTATAGTTCGCAGATTTTACTAAAATGTTCTGTGATTTTGTATTCAAATACACTCGATTGATCTCACTTTTGTTCTCGTTCACTACAAAAGTATATGATGGAATATTTAAAAATTAAACTTATAAGCCAAAGCTCCATATCTTTTATATAGAGGTTATTTCTGAATTCTAATGCATTTCAATATTGTGATAAGGGTCTCGAATACGTGATTTAAACTATCGTACCTTGTTTCAAAACAAAACGTTGTATAAAAAATTGGGAAACAATTAGAATTACTTAATTTAGTTAGGTATTCTGCAAAACTACTATTTATTATAAGAATGACTAATTAGTTTAAACTGACAAACTACACAATTAACAAAATCTGTTTATAGTCTATTGAATACTAGAAAGATAAACTGTTAAACAGTTTGTTAATATGAAAAAAATAACCAAGTATAATTTCTCAACTATCGAGCAAAAGATATTCAGTTTCTGCTATAACGCACTTGGGTTTGTAATTATATAAATAATCCAAACTACTGTTAAGTAAATTCACTTGGTATTGTTTTGCTTGAATCTTCCTATTAAGGTTTATGACTGCAACTAATCAGCCTCTTATTGGTGTATGTGCATATAGTGCAGACTGCCTCGATATTGCCTTAATTCACAAGCATTATAAACAAAGATGGATAGTGGTTAGCAGCAGAATCCAGGATCCGCGTTTCGTCCTATTTAGAACTCGTCATCTGGATGTACCTTCATTTCAGAGTTGATGTTCATTCTGGGACTCAAACCCAGTACCATTTAAAATAGAACGAAACGCGTGTCTTGGATTCCACTGCTAGCCACTATCCATCTTTACTGTTAAGTAGTTGTCTAGTTATAAAAAATTTCTTTAGTTGAGATTTTACTGTAATAAAAATAATCTCTTGAAATTTTCCATATAGAATAAATGTCGAAAGATGACGTAATTTATCAAAACAAAATCAAATATTTTCATTGCCTATTTTCTATGTTCTTCAATTAGTCGTCAAAATTTCCAACATTATGATTGGCTTATTATATTCAAGGTCATATTCGTGTAATGAAAACTAGACTAGAAAAGTTTTTCCCAATTTATTTGCACAAACTTATGTAATTTATAATTGAAAGTAAAAAGAAAAAAAACAAAAACAAAAATGATGTGGAAATACATAGTTTCAATAATTCTTTATTTTATAATCAATTATTCAAATACATCAATAAATCAATCCAATGATATCATTCTAATCAATAAATTACCAATAAATAATACATGTAATTCATTAATAGCAAAATGTTATTGTGATGAATTATGCATAAAAAATTCCGATTGTTGTTCAGATTATCCATTATTTAATGATAGTTTACATGATTATAATATTTTAACAACAACATGTATTAAGAAATTTCATTATGTCACTGATGAACCAGATATTCTAGATGAATATGAAGATTTTAGTGAAGAAATTTATGCCATTTCAAATTGTCCAATGAATACTTCAAAGAAAATAGCATCAAGATGTAATCAAGCAAAATATATTAAAATAGTATTTAATGATTTATCTACATTAGATAAAAATAATTTGGATACATTAAACAAAGAATATATTTCAGGTATTATATCAAATAAAATATTATTTCATTTTAAAACATCTGATATACGTGCTATTGCACCAGTTATTTCACTTAAAACTAATCGTATCTATGCAAATATTGATTGTGCACAATGTCATGGTGAATTAAAATCAATACCAGGAATTAATTTTAATGATTATATAAAAAAATATATAAAATTTTATACAGTTAAAATTCGTTGTCATTTAATTGCTAATAAATATAGAGTTTGTATATTTGATACAGCATTACCACCAAGTTATTCACGTTCATGTCCATCCCTTTTACGTTCTAATTTAACACCAATATCAATGGCTAATAAACGTATAAGATGGCATGAATTTCTTGCATTACCACCAAAGTATTTAGGTTTTGATATTAATATCAATGAAGAAGAAAAATCTAAAACATTGAAATTCATTGAATCAATATTTGATATATTACAAATAATTATTACTATTTTATCTGCATTATGTTTATGTACTTTATTAATAATCTATAGTAAAACAAAATCAATATATCAAAAATTATCAAATCAATTAATAATGGGTTTATCTATATCAATTTTATGTTTATTATTATTATATTTAACATTACCATTAATAATTGAACAAATTAATATATCAAATCGTAAAATTTGTGTTATCATTTCATTTTTAATACATTATTTCTTTTTATGTAGTTTTATATGGATGTTAACATTCGGTATTAATTTAATGAATACATTTGGTGGAATTCATACATGTTTATTATGTTTTACATATATAAAATTAAAAATAACAAAATCAAAAGAAAAGATTAATTCTATAAATCATCGATTTATATCAAGTGCTATGCAAGTAAGTTTGTTTTATATCAAAAGAGATTTTGTGAATATTATAGTAAATTTGAACGGTTGAGATCATGAGTCTAGTGAGAATCAGTGACTAGTAAAGTTCAAATGAATCTGTTGTGAGATAGTAATTCACTGATAACAATGGTGTATGTGTCACTCAATTATGTGGATTAGTTGAACGCTCGCGCGTAAGATTGATAAGTCCTGGATTCAAATTTCGCAAGGTGGGATCATAAATATGCACTGCTGAGGAGTCCCAACAATAGGACGAAAAAATTGTCCAGTCTTTCCAGGTTTTCCATAGTGATCTAGCTTCAATAGACTAATGATCTCAACCATTAGGTTTTTTTTTGTAATTTTTATGTTGTATTATGTGAATGAGATTCATTTAATAGAGGACTCTATTTTGTAATATAGTTTTTAAGAGTTATAAAATTCATTCGAGAAAAAAGTTGACCGATTTGCAATACTAAATGAATTTTATTGATTATCTTCGTACTATAGACCTAAGTGGATGTGGATATAAAAAATTACATATTGACTACTTAATGTTAATAAAGAGATTACTTAAAGTTCAAAGTTTATTGAGGTTGAAAAATTTTAAACATATTCGATATATTGAATGTATCAGAAGGGGTTTTGTGGAGATTGTAATAATTCTAATAGCCAAAATCATGAGTCAACTAAAGTTAGACCATCATGGAAAACCTAGAAGCACTGGATTGTCGTTCGTTGATGGTGAAGAAATTTCGTAGATTAGTCGAGGTTAGACATTAGCAACACTGGATGTTAACTCAGTGGTCTAGAGGTGAAGTGTTCACGTACGAAACTGATAGACTTTGTGTTCGAATCCCACGAGTGGGGTCATGGATGCGCACTGTTGATGAGTCTCATATTAGGACGAAACGGCCGTCCAGTGTTTTCAGGTTTTCCATGATGGTCTAGCTTCAATTGACTCATGAATTCAACTATTAAATTAATTTAATATGATTGCTATACTAAATCGTGTTTGAATACAGCTTATGGTTCACAATTAGATAATTTTGAGACGATGAAGTTTCAAAAATCAATTTTGTTAATAGAAAAAAAAATTTTTTTAGTTATTTGTATTAACCATTAAGACATTCGTATTTTATGTATAACTAAAATGTGATTCACTAATAAATCTTTAGTTTTCTATATTTTTATAATGAATTGTCTCTATAAATCCACTCTCCATAACCTATTGTATAACTAAACTTAAATGCATAGATTATGGAACGTTAAATAAATTTCTATGTCTTAATATTTTAATAAATGATCAATATAGAAAGTTTAAAAGTTTTGACCACATTAAGATGAAATAAATTTCTAGTGTTTCTTAGTTTTCATCAACTGTCTGTCTAACATAAGTTTCTATTGTTAATTACATATGAAACAAATAGTGAAAACAATTCTATCATGTGAATAAGAAAATGTGATGTTTACTATATCATGATGATGTTTAAACATGAAAACACTAAGCTGTCTAGAGATTTATCTTAAACATCAATATAACAGTTATTCAGGGAAATAAGACTAGAAAGGTTTTATATGTTTATAACAAGCTCTTGTTACCAATGAACTGTATATTTTCTTGTTATATGGGTTAAAAGAATATCATAGAACAGTTGGTATTAGTTATGTTTTATTTAACGGGTTGAAATATGATAAATTGATGTTATATATTTAAATTATATTCTCATTGATTATGGTAGTTGTATTAGTCTCAAATTATCAATTAGTGATAAAACCACATAATAATTGAACTACTATTTGTATACAATTCCTCAGAGATAATCTGAAGTCTCATATTCTCTTTAAAATAACTGATCATTTATATTATAATAATCAGATGAAATAATAAACATACTTCTTAGTCACTTGGTATTACTTGAATCTTCTCATTGATGTTTAAGATTGCAATTGACCAGTCTGTTATTGGCATATGTGCATATCGTGTGGATTGCCTCGATATTGCCTCAATTCACAAGCATATAAGTAAAGATGGATAGTGTTTAGCAGTGGAATCCAGGATCAGCGTTTCGTCCTATTTAGAACTCGTCATCTGGATGCACCTGCATCGCAGAGCTGATGTTAACTTCGGGATTCGAACCCAGCCAAGTGGATGAAGCGATAACGTTTTAAGTGAACGGTAGTGGGTTCGAGTTCCAGAGTGAATATCAACTCTGAGACGCAGGTACATCCAAATGACGAGTCCCAAATAGGACGAAACGCGCATTCTGGATTTCACTGATAACCGCTATCCATCTTTGTTTATACTTCTTAGTCGTTTCAGTTTACATTATCTATTACAATGAGAAAATATTGGAAGGGTTTTTGTGTGCATACTATACTATTTTTAATAGTTGAGATAGTAAATCTCGTGAGACGGGGTCGTGGCTGCGTACTGCTGAAGAGTCCCGCAATAGGACAAAACATCTGTTCAATGCTTCCAGGTTTTTCATGATAGTCTAGCTTCAATTGACTCATGATCTTAACTATTAAAAACAATGAGAAAAATTAAAAGACTTTGCATATTAAATAACTTTAACATTTAAAATAAAATCTGACATAAGTTTAGATAAACTGATCTACTTGAATCGTTTCGTAATTACTAAAATATAATTCATACTTTTTCTAATGGCACTATTAAAATGTATTAAAACTGTAATTATTACCAAAGATTGAATATATACTTTTCAAATCTTATTAAATTTATATAAATTTCATAACCTCTCTGTTATGATCCATAAATGATTACTTATTAGAATACGAAAACACAATCAGAAAACACTACACGAGCTCCCAATTTTGGGGAGAATTTGACCCATTTCGCGGAACCCGCTGTAGTAAACTTTGGGGAAATTTTGGGGCTTTTGTGACATTTCCCCAATATTTCCACAAAATTCCCCTTTAACCTTGGTGAAGGTCATTTGACTTTGGGGATTTCCTCAAAATATCCCCGAAATACCCCAAAGTTTCCCCAAACATTAGTGAAGGTCATTCGATTTCGACAGTCTCCCCAAAATTTCCCCAAACTTGGGAGCTCGAGTACAGTATTAAAATCGATTGTTTTGTTTTTGTTACGTCCTTTGGTGCTGAGGATAACTTGTCTAATCTCGGTTAAGTCCTTGACGCGATAGGCTGACCGCCTAAATCTTGAGGCTAGTACGCGTGAGTTCGAAGTGGGGTAGAGAGAAGACTATTCTACCATCTGATTGACAGACAAACACACGAGTTAGAGAAGACAAGTCAACTGGAATACTACTCTATTTATTCTCAATTCCGATCTGGTTCCCGATTTCCCAATATCAAATCAGTGTAAAAAGATACATGAATAAATAGATGACTAACCCGATCACAACGTACAATAATTAAAAAAATACAACTATGTCCAAAACTGGGGATTAGCGTAGAAAATAGAGTACAATATAATACGTTTAAATTACAATAGCTTTGAAACAGAAAGGGCTATGACAGTGAATCATACACCAAACGAAAGCTTATGATCTGTAGAATAAACTGGGAAAAAACATAAATATTAATGTTTTACAAGCTCTGAATTAAATGAAATAACGTCTCCAAAAATAGCTTCCATAGTTTGTCAAGGCTTCTTGTTTCTCTGTTCACATCAGTTTATTTTTCAAATGAATTAAATGAATCAATATTGCCCAGTAGTCAACTGAACTATCTAAATAATTTCTCATTCATTCTTGTAATAATAATATAAGCTTAAAGCTTAATAATCTACTAAATTTCTGATTGACATAGAAACTAAAAAATAGTTTATAACTGAAATAAATTTTATGAACTGTTTTTAACTATCTATCTGTCTGTAAACAATTTAACCAGTAATTCTAAGGTTTGTTCGAAATATTTCAAATTCCATACAGTTGCATTTGTTATTATTTTTTGTGCGCATAATTCGAGAATACTTTTGAAGATAGTTTTTATAAGAAATAAAGGTTAGCTATCAATAATAGATAGTTGAAATTACCTCCTGAAGAACTCACAGATTAACCTTTAGTGATCTTCTATAATGACTACTCTGTAAAAAAATCGTTTCTATTATATGATTGTAAGAAGCTTTATTGGAAATTTGTAATACTAGATTATCTAATACAAATAATGACAATAGACTTAGTAAATTAGTAACGAATTATAACGTGAATGCTATAAGATGACTAAAATGTTTTTGTTACAATTAAAGGTCATAGAGGTATAAAAATAAATAAAATGATATGATGAGTACTTATAGTCACCTCCATGTGCATTTACCAGTTCATCTGCTCTTATAGAGCAAGGTAAATTGGCCTTAGCCAGCGATCGCTTTCAACTCGGATACTGGAATATATTCCAGTTTAGTTCTACAAGGGTGAGAGGAAGGTAGTTAGGAGTTCTATACTTGAACACTTAATCGGCTGTAATCATTCTACGGATCCACAGTTTGATTTTAAGGTTAGCCGAAGCTCTCACCATCCATGAGCTCAAACCAGAACTACGTGCACGAAAGAAGTACGTCCTAACGTTATCGTTATCTTGGCCCTAATTATTATTATTATTATTATTATTATTATTATTATTATTATTATTATTATTATTACTGCATTTCCGTTTTACTCATATCAAATATTCTCATTATTTTATTCATAATTACTCATCATATCACTATTTGTTTTTATACCTCTATGACCTTTAATGACCTTTAATTATTGTAACAAAAACATTTTAATCATCCTACTACATTTACGTTATAAAAGCTTTATTGGTTATATGGTGATTATTCTACAAAGGATTTATCCATTCGTCTTTTCAAAAAAACTGAGAGTCATTGTCGATGACAAGTTGCAAGTGGTATTATAAAGACTTATTTTTTATTATTCTTAAATTTAACCAAATAGAGTTACTAACCATTTGAGAGAAACGTACTTCTAGCAAAATCTTATAGTTAATCTCAGCCCAGAATGTAATCTAGCAAGTAAAACACTAAATATCATCTAACTCTATAAATATTGTGTTCACACTAGTCAATAACTTTATGAGAAATTTTTGATGTCTTAGTAAGAAGTCATGACTGAGGAAGGCTAATCGTATTAAAAGTGAAGTATTTAATCTTTACTAGAATTGAATGATTGTATCACCACATTATGAATTGAATTAAGTTGAAAATATGATTCAATTGCCTCAGACTCTAATCTAAAGCTATCATGGTGGATAAAAGACCTAAAGCTCCTATATTTAGTATCAAGTAGGTATGTGATCGCACACTGTTGACGGGTCCCAAGATAAAAAAGAGCTGTTGTCTAATGTCCTTTGATTTTCAATTGTAACAAAGTTGATATCAGTTCATAGTGTTGTTAATTAAACTGGATAAATTTTTATGAACCGGCTACTAATGTCAGATATGGTTAGTAATTGAACAATTAATAAGATTATGTAATGCATAACATTTGATCCAATCATTAATTTAAGGATAATTACATTTAATAGAATGATTTATTAGATGTAAAAGGTTATGTTAATCAATTAGGTACAGAAGTGTATTTTATGAACGAAAGAAACTAATAAATATTTTCAGGTCAACGTCATATTCAGTAGTCCATACACGTTTGTTAATATACATATTTAAATGTACTTAATTGACTACTACTAAATAATCATTTATTTCGTGGATTGGTTGAAGTTAGACATTAACATCGTTGGATACCGACTCAGTGGTCCAGAGGTTAAGCGCTCTCGTGCGAGACTGATAGGTCCTGGGTTCGAATCTCGCGGGGCGGGATCGCGAATGTGCACTGCTGACGAGTCCCATGCTACGAAAAAACGGCCGTCCAGTTCTTCCAGATTTTCCACGATGGTCTAGCTTCAATTGATTCATGACTTCAACTATATAATCGTTAATTATTAAAAGAATGGAATAGTACTATAGAATAGTAATGAATTGATTTCTAAACAAACATTTTTACTTGTAAAATAATAATTGGCTTACCGATGATGTTGGTTACTAAAATGTAAATGGAATGTAAACGTGAACAAGTTCAATACACCTGTTGTTGTCGGTTATATAGGGAAGAAGTAAATATTCATACTTAAAGAAAACATGAAATACTCTGGTTCACCTTTAAGTAAATGTTAATTAAATAAATAATTGAAATTGTTAAACGTAATTTCTTAAACTGTACATTATAAAAAATATAATTCAAATAAGAAACATATAATTTCAGTCATTGTTTTTTTCTTAATTGATTAGAATGAAATTATGTAACATTCCGTGGGTTTAAAAAAATGGGATTACTACATAATGTAATCCGTTGTAACGTATAGAAATGCGTTTGGAAATAAGTCATCATGCTTTGTAACGGGAATTATCTAGAAGGATTCTTGCTTTATCTTGAGTTTGGCGACATCACCTGTTGGATGAAACAAACGACATGCAAAATTCTAAAGGTCAAAATGTTTCCTTTCATATCTCTTGAACAATTGGTCGGGTCTCGCTGATCCTTGTTTTATCTTGAGTTTGGCAGCCTTCCCTGTAGGATAAAACAAGAAGCAAGAGATTTCGTCCGTTGGTTTAAGAGATACAGAATTAAATTCTGTACTCTTTAATTGTTATAGTGGGTATTTCTACTGACGTCCCAGCTTATCGGGGTTGGTTAAGTCTCTTAGTTGAAGTCTGCTAGCTTTTCTGATATCGGATACCTGTCTTTGAGGCACACGTACCAGCCAAAAAGACATGATTTTAATGGGGGGGGGACCGTAATAACTTGGCGCGCGGGCGTCATACAGAAGATAAGTGTGATTTACATTCACGTCTGTAACACACGTTTTTACCTCTGCATCCTATGACAAACATATAGGTATACTTACCGCTACACACGTATTTGCTACTTCCAAATCCGGTGCTTATGTTTTACATACATACCACTGGTACGTATACTTTTACTTACCCACTTTATAGTACACACCTGTATTTGTTACTAATCTTTTCAACAGATCTGTTTTTCTTAATTTGATTTGATCGTCAGGCAGACTATATAACTAGGTACGGTGCAAGCAAGCCTGGCGCGTACCCCTTGCATATACCTACACACATAAATTAGAGAATGAAACTCACATGTAGAAGCATACCGAAAGGACAAACCTCTACTGTTTTCAGTGTCTCGAAAGGAACTCTAAGTTGATCCGAGTTACAGCAGAGTTATGGATTAGTCCGATCCCCGCCGACTACCGAAGTTAGTTAACAAAATTGCCCCTATTACCCAGTAGCGTCACTTGAAGGCTCTAGATCAGAATAGTGCTCAAACCCTTATTCGTGTCCTTTTCAAGAACTGTATGCATTAGATTTTTAGTGCTATAGTTAAAGTAGTTACAATGATAGTTCTTGAACAATTACCTTACATAAACTGAAGAATTAGCATATCTAACTGTAATAATCATTAAACAAATTCATAGTTGAGACAAGGTGATTAACTCTAGCAGAGGGAAAGGTGTGAGTAAAAGTAGCGTGAATCAAATTTAATCAATTGGTTCTTATTGATCACATTAAAATGCGTATGGTTGGCTAGTAAAATTAGCCTTTGTTAGGAGACATTAATGAATAGTTACTGCGTAGAAAAGGAATTTGTAATAGAAATTTTCAAAATATTCAAGCAAACCGCTTTCATAATTTACCATCCATAAAATGTGTAAATTTTTTTTATTTTGATTTTTTTGAATTTTTCCATTTAAATTACATCAACAAAAAAATTAATTAAAAATTTTATACCCTATTTATTATTGAAATAATTTTCATATTTATTTAATAAATATTCATTATTTAATCGGTTACTTTTTTTTCTTTCAGAATAGTATCCTACTCAATTTATTATTTTATTGTCATGAATAATGATGTATCCGTTGAAAAAATAAGCTATCACGTAAACTAATAATAAATTATTAAAATTTTCTCTATTTTTTGTTTGTTGGAAATATTATCGATTGACATTAATTGATATTTATGTTAGAATGAAAACGTTTCTACAATCTGACCCGCCCCCCTTTTTTTAAAAAAGAAATGAAAGTTAATGATTTTATTATTATCAGAAGAGGCATTTTTTGTAGATATGATAATAATTTCAATAGTTGAGATCATTAGTCAATTGAACTTAGACTACCATGGAAAACCTAGAAGCAGTGGACAGCTGTTTTGTCCTAGTATGGAATTTTAAGGAGTGCACATCCACGATCCCGCCTCGTGAGATAGTAACTCACTGAAGATACTGGTGGAGGTGTCGATCAATTTTGTGGATTAGTTGAAGTTAGACACTAACACCGTTGGATGCCGGCCAGCTCAGTGGTCTAGAGGTTAGGCGTTCACGCGCGAGACCGATAAGTCCTGGGTTCGAATATCGCAAGACGGGATCACGGATGCGCACTGCTGAGGTGTTCCACAATAGGACGAAACAGCCATCCAGGTTTTCTATAATGGTCTAGCTTCAATTGACTCAACAAATACGATTTTACTATTATTATTAATAATGATAAATTATTCTTTATCGGTGTAATATTTGTGATAAAGTAATATCAGTTACTTTTAAAAAGAACAGTTAATAATTCCATGGTGTTCTCTTGTTCATTTTCTATCGGAACTGTTAGTTGTTTTGAATATATAATGTTTATTAACATAACTAGAAATAAACATAACCATTTAGAACGTTGATTTATTTTAAGCAAAGATGATTAGTGGCTAACAGTGAAATCGACGACTCTCGTTTCTTCCTAGTATGGAACTCCAATAGTTCCAGACTTTTTAATGATGCTCTAGCTGATATCAACTAGTGAATTCAGATGTGAAAATAACACAATCTTCACAAATCAATATACTGATATTATTTAATAATATGTTAATTAAGATTCTATAATTTATTCAGAACTGATCAACAAGTTGAATTTCATTGATCGCATAGATTTTTGTCAACAATTATCGGAAAACGATTATTTTTATCATCTAGTTATGTTATACATCTAAATGAATAAATTCACTTGGTATCGTTTATTTGAGTCTTCCCACTGATGTGAACATTGAGTGAACATCAACTCTGAGATGCAGGTATATCTAAATATATATATTCCAAATAAAACAAAACGCGCGTCATGGATTCCACTACTAGTCACCATCTATTTTTGATCTTCACTTCTATTTATTCTCTTAGTCATTATTAATTATAATGTACATCAATAAACTTCTGTACATTCTTTAAATTTATATTCATTACGCATATAAAGAGATAATCTTATGATAAATGGATACTATTACAATGTAAAATTACATATCATACTTCATGTAAATAAAACTAGAAAAGAATATTTGATCAGCTGTTAAAATAAAATTACTCACACACCCCCTTTTTTAAAATGTCTGATAATAACTTACATTGTGTGCGTGTGTGTGTGTGTACGTTTTTATAATTTTGAAAAATGAGTTTATTTGTTTAACTAAGAATAACAAATGTCTAGAAAATTCTAAAAAAATTTTTTTTCACATAATATATTAATTGAAAATTGACAAATGAATTAAAGAATTAGTTGTTATTGTTGTTACTGTTCTTCTTTTTAAAGTTATAATTCTATACGAATTAAAAATAGTTTACTGTAACAAACCTTTTGATACATTTGTTACATCATACTAATAGAAAGTTTCATTATCTATTTTATCAAATGATGATTAAAAAGAAGATTGATCATATAGTATATTCAACTTGTTAACTGTTAATCAAAATTAATAGGAAAAGATCTATTAAGTATATATTTAATAATATAGAATGTTTTGCGTGAGTATATAAACTGATTAGTTCATTATTATAGTAATATACAATGGTTCTAAGTAGGTTTAAAAACTTGGATTTAAGTATGTTTATCAATCTGTATTGATTATTTAACAATAGTTCGTAATAAAAGTTATTTATGATATAAGTTTGTTATGAACACAGAGAACATCAATACAATTACATTTGATGGAGAAACTCGGGAAAAGATAGAAACATTCACATACTTGGGTAGCATCATCGATGAACATGGAGGATCTGATGCAGATGTAAAGGCAAGGATTGGAAAAGCGAGGATAGCATTCCTAAAATTGAAGTACATATGGAACTCAAAACAACTGTTTGCCAACCAATATCAAAGTCACAATCTTCAATACGAACATCAAAACAGTTCTTCTGTACGAAGATGAAACTTTGAAAACTATTACAAGCATCATCAAACATGTGCAAGTATTTATAAACAGTTGTTTACGCGACATACTCAATAGTCTTTGACAAGATACCATCAGCAACAGCCCACTGTGGAAGAGAAGAAACCAAATCCAAGATGAAGAAGAAATTGGGAAAAATAAGCCATACATTACGCAAGCTCCAACTTGTAATGCTGAGTGGAAACGGAGAAGAGGAAGACCAAGGAACACAACATTTCGGGAATCGGAGACAGATATAAAAAGAATGAATGACAACTGGATAGAACTGGAAAAGATTACAGAGGACAGAGTTGGATAGAGAATGTTAGTGGGCCATCTATTCTCCTCGACGAGGGGTAACAGGCGTAAGTAAGTTTGTGATGAACTAACTCAATACCTTTAAACAATTATAATCTACCAGTGGAAGATGAAATACAAATCAAGTAATTACGTTATACAACTTTGTATCAAAAACAACTCAAAGAAAAATTAGAAAATTCTCATAACAAAATAGAACATGAAGCATATTACTAATAATATAAGTGTACAGTTATTGTTTTTCATTTTGTAATTTACAGGTTCCGAGAAAATCATACATTTACGTGTTTACAAAATGTATTAAAGTTGTAAAGCTTTTACGAACCTTATAGTTTCCCTAAGTATTAATTGAATGAAAGAAACAAACAAACATTGAATTTCACTAATCATTCAGTAATGAATAATAAGTAGTATATGGTGAAATATTTCAATAAACCGGAAGTTATAACTAAATTGAATTACCATCATATTATATTGTCTTTATAATATCAAACCAGTACAATAATTATGCTTCGAATATTTAACTTCCGGTTTTCAATGAATAGTCCATTCACTCATAAAATACACATTTCCACTAATTAGGAACTATACACAAGATCTGTGTATAGAGTGATCTTTGATGAGTGTAAAAATTTGTTCAAAATTTCAACTAGTAAGGTATTTATGTTTTAACTTTTCCATTATAATAAATAAATATACAACGCAAGAATATTCTTGCGTGGTTCCTTTGTCTTATTTAAACTTGGATTAATTTTGTATTGGTTATTTATTCTTTGAAGAGATGGCTTACGTTGAGTCATTAAACATCAGAAAATATAATTTTTCTATTTATTGGATTATTAAGAATATTATAGTTGAATTCATGAATCAATTGAATCTAGACCACCATCGAAAATCTGGAAGCACTGAATGGTTTTTCATGGTGGTCTAGGCATCAATTGACTCATGAATTCAACTATTAAATTAATGAAATCTTCACAAAACTCCCTATTGATATTACAAATATATATTAATTTACTGATAACAATCTAACTAATGCTTAATCTATTTAAAATTATCAAGTCAAACCTTGTAAATGATACCTACATCACTTATAATGTCTTTTTATTTCATGTAATTTGAAATGTCAACCTAAATGGTGAATATAATCATACAGAGGTTTTGTGGAAATTGTCGTAGTTGAACATTGAATTCAAACATTAACATCGTTGGATGCCCGTCAACTCAGTGGTCTAGAGGTTGAGGGTAGGTCCTATGTTTGAATCTTGCGAGACAAGATTGTGGGTGCGTACTGTTGAGGAGTTCGATACTAGGATGAAACATCCATCCAGTGTTTTCAGGTTTTCCATGGTGGTCTAGCTTCAACTGATTCATGATCTCAACCATTGAAAAAAAAATCAATTGAAAAATTTCAAACAGTTTTTAGAAAAAACGAAAAATTTTTTTTGCATTTTAAAATATTTTTGATATCTAGCAAAATTTTGGTAGTAAATCAAATAAATGAATTGACATTATAGTGAACAAGTATTTATAATGGATAAATCTACTATAACAATGTAACTTGAATTTGATTGGTTAAAAATTAATGTATATTGGTGATGTTTTTGTTTGTAATATTAAGGTATTTCACTGAAATCTTTTATTTTTTAAAATCCCCTATTGTAAGAGATTCATTGATACAATTTATATTCTGAAAACAATAATTACAGAATTCATGCCAGTTTACAGGCATGATCAATTTGATATAAATAGTAACATTAGATATAGTGAACAAACATGTGATATAAGATGGTATTAAGTATACTAGTTCAGTAGTTGTTTAGGTAGTACATTTATAACATGTATTACAGTAATCCAATGCATCAAAAGGGAACTTTTAAATTTTTCTTAAGTGGACAACCTGTTGATTTATGAATGATGTATTTAAGATCATTTCCTGTGCCAGAATAAATTAATGATAATTACTTGCAACTAGAGAAAGTAAAATGAAAACAGAGTGCACGAAGTCTAATGCAATTAAAGATTGATTAGCATAATAAACAAATTGATTATGTTTGTTATTTTCATCTAATCCTGATAAAATGATATATCTTAGCTAATAAATTGCCAAGGCTAAATATATGCAGGACGAAACACTCATCCTGGGTTCCACTGCTAGTCACTATCCATCTTTGCTTATAAAGCTTGTGACTTAAGGCAATATTGAGGCAATCAGCACAGGATGCACATATGACAACAAGAGACGGATCAATTGCAGTCCTGAACAATAATTAAAAAAATACAAGCAAACAATACCAAGTGAATATATTCAAAGGTGTTTATTTTGTTTAATTTCACTGTTCATTTGCACTGAAGTCAGTTTCCTCTATTTATTTACTATGTTTTTCATTCAAATGACCGAGTCAAAGGAAGATTCATTTTGAACACCATCATAATCAGAGAATTAACTTGAAGATTTATTTCGCATTTAATTTGACGAGTCAAGATAGTCGTTTAATTTATTTTGTGATTTTACGTTCTGTGAGTCGATTCATGTTGATAAGTGTAATTTTCACTAAATAAAAATTTTACGACCTCTTATCATATGGAAGAAATTAATATTACTTACGAGCTACGGATCCTAAAAGGATTGAAGGCTAAGACATACAATGTGCCACAGCAACCACAGACAAAAATCATTATGCGACTCAAAGACAGTCGCTAATATTAAATCCTAATGTCGAATTTTATCCAAATCTAACACTTGTAATCACAGAAACTCCAGAGAAAATAAAAAAATGTAGATTATAAATTAGAATTATTGAAATTTGAAGTCCAATAGATCTATTTCTATTCTATACAATGATAGTTCAAATACTATTCTAGGATCAACCAAAAACACTTAACAGAATCGTTTAGATATATTTTAAAAGTTATGTCTTGATGTCAGTTTATGAAGTGTTGAGGCTATAAATTTTTACTCAGCTAGTTGGTCTATCGAAAATCCATATTGACACTGCTGGATGCCTGTTCAATTTGAAGGTTAAGCGTTCGAGCGCGAGACCTAAACTCTCGAGTTCGAATCCCACGTGCGAGGTTGTTCGTGCACACTACTGAAGAGTTCCATACTAGGATGAAATGGCCGTTCAATACTTACAGATTTTCCATGATGGTCTAGTTTAAATTGACTTATGAATTTAACTATTAAATTACAAACCCTCATTCTAATAATTCATATCTATCTAAATGACACCGGTGAATAAATTTGCACTTCAGATTATGAACTTTCAAATAAATGTAATAAAAAATATACCTTTCTTATATATATTTAAGAAACTATCGTATACTTCATTTGTTAAATAAGTTTTGAACATCTTTTTTTTTTCGAAACACTAACTACTGATTATTTTAAAAGTACATATTATTCTTTGTTTGAATAACATTATAGACATTTATGTAATTTTTAAGACAGTAAAAGCTTATTATGTAATTTCTATGTAAAGTGCTAATTTATCATAGAAGGAAAAAAAGTTGACGAAAATCAATAATTACTGTACATTTTCTTAAAAATTTACAACAAAATGGATAGATGTTTTTTTTCTAAGGTCAGATTTATGAATAGAAATAATTTTTGTTATATTGAATTGATGACCAGTTTGAATATCTGGGCTATATGTTTCTTGTTATTTAGACATTTCAACAGGTTTGTTTTAATACATTATTATGGCTATCAATCACATAACCTATTCAGGTGCGTTGTTGAAGAGTGTACAACCTTTCGTTGTACAAGATACAAAGGGCCTAATCAGTGATATCGTGGTTTCTGGCAATATGTAGATAACATCTAACTGGTGATCACTCAATATTTATCGTCATTATCGATCAAGAAATAAGACACGGAAACTTGTTGAAATACTTTGTGCTGAGAAATCTATATTGTACCAAGCTAATAATAATAAAAATTTTAAAAATGTTCTCATTGTAGAATATGATACGTTTTATCTCTAAAGTAGTAAATTATTCAGACTAAATGTTCATGTTAATTGATTATGTAATTTGTCAACAGATATGTTTAATATATGTAACATACCAGGGATATATTTCTAACAGACGTTCAAATGAATGCATATAATAATATCTGTTTGAATTTACTTGGTATTACTTGTTTGAATCTTCCGATTGATGTTTAGGACTGTAATTAATCAGTCTCTTGTTGTCATATGTGCATATTGTGCGTATTGTCTCGATATAGCCTTAATTCACAAGCATTATAAGCAAAGATGGATAGTGGTTAGCAGTGGAATCCAGGACGCGTTTTCGTCCTATTTAGGACTCGTCATCTGAATGTATCTGCATCTCAGAGTTGATGTTCACTCTGGGGCTCGAAGTCAGTACCGTTCGCTTCAAACACCATCGCAATACCCGCTTAGCTAATGAGTCTAAATAAGATGAAATGCGCGTCCTGGATTCCACCGCTAGCCACTATCCATTTTTGCAGATAATATTTGTTTGAATTATCAAAAATATTAGCATTCAAAATTGAAAATAAAAGGATAACGTAGTAATTCAGTATGTTAGTCAAATGTGAACGAATGAAAATGGTCAGATTGAATCAATAGAAACGAACAAAAAAAATTATAAGAATAATTAATTAGGTATCAATACTATCTACATTGACCTTGACATTAATAGTAAGATTCTTAATATGAAAGTAAATGTAATGCATAAATTGTTATCTAATATGTAGGTATATGATCCATCTTTTTTTCATTTATTTATTGTTTCCAGAAAATTTACGTTACTTTTGTTTGATCTTTTAAAGTTTATTCTTAGATTACCACTTTAGCCAGTTTTAATGTGCGTTCTGTGTCTGGTTGTCTACACTTATATCTGCAATAAATTAAGAACACTTTCAGTCACCCCAAATTATATATTACGAATACCTGTCTCAATGTATCTATGGATATACTCATATAAGTTGATAACCTCAATGGAATTCTGTTACTAGTACTAATAAGTGACTCATTTCCCAATGAATAATTCGGAGTTTCAATAAAAAGACATTGATCTATAGATTTATTCAAGTCCTTAGCGAGACAGCATCCGAATGATAACATAAAATAGTGATCTCTCTAGATTATGAATGTAAAAACAGTTGGATAATGAATATCATTGGACTGTTTCCTATCAATTAAATATACATTTCTTGTTTAAAAACAGTAGGTTCAAACCTTTCTCTCTTCTGAAATCAGAACTGAACACTGCTAAGTTGTACAAAACTAGAACTAAATTATATATATATATATATATATATATATATATATATACTGCTTGTAGGTTACTAATAGCTTCCCGAATAACTCCAATGTATGATAAAATTTACTTTTAAACAATCAAATCTAACAAACTTTTTCATATTTTGAAAAGACCAAGAACAGAGATTATAGCAGAATGGCATAAATTCATTTTACTTCAATAGTTGAAATCGTGAGTTAATTGAAGCTAGACCACCATGGGAAACCTGGAAGCACTGGACGGCCGTTTCGTCCTTGTATGGGACTCCTCAGCAGTGCGCATACACGATCCCACTAGTGACTAACGTCAAGAGACACTCCTGGAGTTCTAGTGAGAAGCCGTGACCAGTGAAATTCAACCAGGTCTGTTGTGAAACATCAGCTCACTGAAGACAATGGTGACGGTGGCGCGATTTCGTGGATTGGTTGAAGTTAGACATCAACACCGTTGGATGCCGGCTCAGTGATCTAATGGTTAGGCGCTCGCGAGCGAGACTGATAGTTCCTGGGTTCGAATCTCGCAGGTGGCGGGATCGTGCACTACTGAGGAGTCCCGTACTAGGACGGAACGGCCGCCCAGTGTTTCCAGGTTTCCCATGGTGGTATAGCTTCAATTAACTCACGATTTCAACTACTGGAATTACTCAAAATCTCCACAAAACCCCTGCTGATCATTTTATTTCGTTGGTTCTTGTCAGTTGCTCTTTTCAAAATGATAAAGGGAACTATTTGTATGAAATTTTCATATTTTATTTGAATTCATTTTAAGATGTGGATTTTACTTAATGACGTAACGTGGGTAAAGATGTTCACTTCATACTAATTCAACCCATAATTTTAACACAAATCTATTTTATTCACTTATAAAGTTATAGTGCAATTTACAGAATAGATTTCAATGTCACACCATTTCAGAAAATATTATGTTCAGTTCCTATTGTATTTGATGGAGACCAAGTAAACTAAAAGTTCATAATATTTAAGAAACTTTACATAGTTAGATGTGATCATTCCTTCGACCAAAAAAATATACGAAGTTGAGCGACCATCCTCGATTGTACTGAGGTAGATACCTGTCTCTACCCGACATGGATTAGCTCCGCTGGTCACGGCTTCTCACTAGAACTCCAAGAATTCCTTGACAAAGCTAGCCACTAGTAATCACATGTTAATTATCAGTATAGGGGTTGTAGAGATTATTAAGTTTTTGACTGAGATCACCACTGGATGCCGGCTCAGCAGTCCAGTAGGTTAAGCGTTAGTGCAAGAGGCTGAAGGCCCTGAGTTCGAATCCCGCGAGCAGGATCATGGATGCGCACTGCTGAGGAGTCCCACAATAAGACGAAATGGCCATCCAGTACTTCCAGGTTCCCAACGATGGTCTAACATCAATCGGTTCATGATCTCGATCAAAAACTTAATCTCCACAACCCCTATACTGATAAAAACTATATTTATGAAAGGTAGATGATTATTCCTCCTGTTGAGAAGACCTCAGGTTAACTAATTTTTTGTTGACAAATGTTTATTCTTTCGAAAAAGATAACAGTGACAACGTTTTGTTAATTAACATATCCTCACTGAACTTCGATATCATTAAACCGATTTTTCTCATGATTAGTTTGTTAATTTCACTATTTCCCAAGGTCATGTTTTGTTGCTATATATACAGAGTTGTCCTACTACAGATTTTCTTTCCTAGATATTAGACTTCTTCTGAATTACCGAATTCTTTTTTACTTTAGTCACGCTAAGAACTGTTGTTGAATTGTTGTGTCAGTTGTTCGGTTTATCTATTCCGTACAGGTTCACTTCAGTATTAAAAGATTCATTCAGGTACATAGATTACACAATTTTTAAGAAATTTAAATTCCTTGTCCTTGTTACATTCGGACTGAGCAGTTTTACACTTGCTTGTCAACATAAGACTTTTATTCAACTTTCTTATTTGTTCATTTGTTTTTATTATGAATGTATTACAGAAACTAATGAACATAATATGTTGGATCACGTTTCTGGCTATACAGCCGGTACATAATTATGAAGACTAAGTTATTGAGCTTTTTTCTGCTATTAGCTAGTAACAAGTTCGACAAATTTTGAGATATTCATTCGTTATTCATTCTAGTCTAAAAAAACAAGAAAGTTGTTACAGTAATGTGTGAATGATCGTTTGAAATTAGTAAAACTTTGAACTTAGCCATTCACCTAATATTCCACTCTTTAGTATAGCCAGTTCATTAATCTTTCAACCCAATAGTGTTGCCTTTGCGAAAATTGGGATATTTAGTCAATTATGTAATAACAACCAAATCATGTTAACATTAAATACAATATAATTATCCCAATAAATATTCAAACAATCACTTTCATTTGGTGTTGTTTGCTTGTATCTTCCCATTCATGTTCAGGACTGCAATTGATCAGTCTCATGTTGGCATATGTACATCCCGTGCGGATTACCTCGATATTGCCTTCAGTCACAAGCTTTATAAGCAAAGATGGATAGTGACTAGCAGTGGAATTCAAAACTTTATCCCATATAATCCTCAGTAGTTCTTATAGATCTTTATGATACATAATGCATTACTAAGTCATATGATAATTTATGTGCCAATATTTCGAATGCTTCATGTGAGCCACATTATTTGATTCCGAAATCCAACCATGTAAACGATACTCATTATTTGAGCTAATTCAGTCTCAGTCACAAATTTAGGAAAAATAAATAAGGAGTAGATTTTAGATATTTGCAAGTTCACAAAACATTTCGCATGATAAGATCAGTTTTCAAACAATTATGAAATAGTTGAAATACTGTTACCAGTTTTTTTTAATTATTGTGGATGTTAGGCTGTTTAAAACGAAAAGTAGGAAGTCCAAGACCTCATTAGATAAGTATATCTTCAATTTACAGGAAGCTAATGTTCTCCATAAGATTAAAAAGTTTGTTACTTAGTAGAACAGCTAGAATGTATTCTATTTTCATTTTTCAATCGTTAATTTTGAATTTCAAACATTTAGGATGAATTTCAATTACAAGCTACTCATTTACATTGAGCATGAAGAACCTAGAACAATACAACTGAATATTTTTAATTTATCGTTATAAATTCTAAAGTGTTATTGGATTTTTCTCTCATTTTCTCTTAGAGTATGGTCATTCAATCAGCGAAACGTAGTGGTCCCAATTCAACGAAAAATATCGTCTTTTCTTCTTTACTATCAACCCTATTACCGTTCTGTTTTGTGATACCGGCTATTGTCATCAATGAGAAAACCTATCCAAATGAATGTATACATGAACAACATGTTGCTAAAATGTTGAATAATGAAGTAGATGAATCAATATGCACAAAAAGTCAAAAAATATTAAGTTATTTGACACCAGGGTTTTGTCCACCAGAGGATTGTACAAGACCATGGTTCACAATAAATGAAGCATTTTTCTTATGGTTTCTGGCGCCAACCACAGTCTTATTAGCATTCAACTGTCTTGTATTGATCATCGTTGGAACTCATATATGGTTTCTCAGTCAAAATGAATTAAATGTATCAACAGGCTTAGGAAGTGAATCAGACACAAATGATTTTCCGAAACAAAGTCGAAAAATGTTGAAAATATGTTTTAATCTATCGATTATTCTAGGAATTGTATGGATATTCCAAATTTTAGCCAGTCTTTTACCTGATGTCCCATTAATTGGACGTGCAGCTAGCTTAGTTAGTAGTGCTCAAGGAGCTGCTCTTACATTTACAACTACTAGCAATCTGAAAAGAAAAGCAATGACAACATGTGAATGGACAAGTATTTTCACGTTAAGTAACAGTAATACAAGTGGTACTAATCAAAATTTTCGTAATTGGATTAGGCCAGAAAAACTGAAAGCTACTTCATCAGATAAGCCTGACTCAAATTTACAATCTACAAAATGCGACGATAGTTAATTATCATATTATCATATTTATCCAATGACCAAAGTGTGAAAAAAATAATTTAATGTTATTTATCTACTTGTAATTATTCAGTAGCATGATACGACAATATCTCATTTTGTGTGATGTTTCACATTTGCATTTTACTTTCTGTGCTATAATAATTTGTGAGTAAAATATAACCATTACAGCTCATCATCTTTTTTGCAGAACAGACAATTGAATTTCTGTTCTAATGACAAATGTTTCCATTCCATTCTGAATTCATAACATTTACGATTTTATTTCCACACACAAACTTTCTATTACAGTTTTCAAGGTTTAAAATTGCAAACTTACATTTCTTTTGACGGTAACTTTTGACTGTAACTCAATTTAGTAGTTTATTTGAAGTTAGACATTAACACCGTTGGACGTTGGTCAGCTCAGTGGTCTAGAGGTTAGGCGTTCTCACTCGAGACTGATAGGTTCTAGGTTCGTGGACGTACACTCTTTCACAATTGATTGATCACTAGGTGACCAATGTCATGCGTATCTAGTCCTTATTATTAGTGCTGATCGAATGCTATCGATCGTGTTGCAATGTGGCCACCAGTCTAGGTGACTCGACACCGCAGGCACTATTTTAAGGTTAGATGGTGGTTGGAGGTGATCGACAGGAAACCCTGGACCCGGGTTTCGTGCTACTTGGCACTCGTCAGCAAGGTGTACCTGTAATCTTTGAGGGAACTGGTGCTCCCTGGCGGATCCGATCCCGTGTCACCCAGCTTCCCGTGTCACGGGATCGAATCCGCCAGGGAGCACCAGTTCCCTCAAAGATTACAGGTACACCTTGCTGACGAGTGCCAAGTAGCACGAAACCCGGGTCCAGGGTTTCCTGTCGACCACCTCCAACCACCATCTAACGTACACTCTTTAGAAGTTCCATACTAGGACAAAACACTGTCCACTGCTTTCAGGTTTTCCATGGTGGTGTAGCTTCAATTGACTCATGATCTTAACTATTAAAATTACTTTTATATCCACAAAAATTCCTTCTCAAGTTGGTAACTCTTCAAAAAAATTTCAAGCCACACTTATAGATTGAAAGTTAGATTAAACATTCTCATTGAAATTGGATACTTGATATGTACCACTTCTACCAAAATCAAACGACAAATGCTCTTGGGTTAGTTAGAATAATAACCATAGTACATCTTGAAAAATAGAATTCGATCACCATTAAGGATTAGACAAACACAACACATATATAATAATAAAATAATCAAGCGTTTATTTAAAAATAATTTATACTGATTTATAACTTATGAAATTCATGAAATGTTAAAGTATCTTCCTACTATAAATTTCTTTTTGTGAATGTATAATAAACCTTCCAAGTTTACTTAAATCATCATGTCACTGAAAATCTTAAGAAATACAAGAAGAATGAAAACATTCGTAATGTAAATTTTCCATATCTCACTTCAACATTCTCTTTGAATATTATTATTTTCCTTACCAGTTAAGTGACTTAATGATTTCCTTATGTCTGTACAAGAACTATAACAAAACAATGAAGTTTTATAGATCATTTGTGAAATCAAATGACTGAATTTGTCTCGAATTACAGTACTTTTATTGAGAACAAAATATAAAGTACGTTGTTGGTAACATGGATCGACACGAGTTGGGAAACCACTGGAAGCAGTAAACACAGGACAGTTATCCTATCCTGAAGTAGGATATTTTGTCAGTCAATACCCATGACACCACCTTGGATTGAATCTTCAAATTTCAGTTATCGAAACAAGAGCCTAACATTTCAACCACTAAGCCAGCATTCTATAGTTCATATGCTTAACTCCAACCAATTCTCTATATCGTTCAGTAATATGTCTTAACAATAAGCAATAGAAAAATTCAATCCGGGGGTTAATTAAAAAGTTAATCAGGATAAAGTCTTGTCCTTCAATCAATCAGGCAAAAAAAGGTCAAAAACCATACAATAAGTCAGATACAGTGTACTGCTTCCCAAACAATAATATCAATAAATAGTGTAAATCAAAACAGGCACTGTATTTTGAAAAAGTCAAGGGAGTCGTTCAAGGTAAATAATGATTGATTAAATATTGTAAGCAGATAAACCTAATGAACAGAGGAAATTAAAACTTTAAATAAAACAATCGACCGAACATATATATCGATGTAGTTATTGGTCTGGTCGGGACTGTAATTTATGGACGGACTTCAAGAAACGCTAAAGTGGCCTTGAGAATATCCACTTACCGAATAGGGCTAAATGAGGTTTTTAAACCTGTGTGAAGAATAAGGATTGTGATTTACAGTTGATGGTTAGAGATAGGGATTCTATTTAGGGTTTTCATCACAAAATGACATTAGCTAAAATATTAAGATGCTACTTAGCTAAATGGATAAAGAATTTCACGCCAAAATCCAAGACCTGTTATCCTAAATCTGATCGGTTCGTCCATATATTATAGTTTTACTATGGTCTATCAAAACAGAACTAATTACAAAACATAAATTATAGAAATATCGAAATTAACTTGAATTACTCACTATTAATAAGTAGTAAGTATTAATAAAGCACAAAAAGAAATGCGCATAAGTAATGAGTTTGAAACAAAAACAGATTGAGATCTGACACATTAATTTTTCCTTAAATATCAACTTAAAGAAAAGAACAACTTGAGGTTAATAATTTCATAATTTAAATAAAGTAAAATTAGATACTTTGGGTTCTTACGTTAATTAGCGTATTTCAACAGAAACTATTATCAGTATATTATCTTCCATTAAAATAAAAATCAAATAAACAAGGATATTAAACTTACACTAGATAAGTTGACATATATTATTTTTAAATTTGTTATGGGTGACTGAACAGTTCATTTCTTTTTATTTTTTATTTTTTTTTTTTTCTTTTTAATAGATGTAATTTACTACTTTATTACTTATATTCAATTATATCGTAGGCTAGAAAACAAATTTTATTTCTTATTAACGTAATTTCACCTTAGTTATCTATTTCAACATATTGATACTTAGATGATTAAAGAATTTAAATTTCAATTCATCCGTGAAATGTCCTGAATTTCTAATAGAAGCTCAAATCAATTTGAATTTTCCAGTTTAAAATTAATGGTCAATATATAATGAATAGTATAATTTATCCTAGAACCATTTAGACGTATACTTGAGTATACTGTTGACAGATATTTAATCCTACTCAAGTTTAATACCTTCAACAGATTTTTTGAGTCTGCTTCATGCCCTGTGTTTAGAGATGGAAATAGGAATCATTTTTCTCCTCGAAGTTGTAGGTCCTTGAGAATATGTTCAATAAACAGAGTAGAACCCTTATAATCTTCTCCTTTCAACGTATATGAGTCAGAACATACACATAAATTAATATATGGAGTTGAAGGTGACATACGATGGATATTTATCTACTTCTGTTTGCGTTACTGCATATAGCATTGTGCATAATAAAGCCATTTTCTCAGCTAGGACTATGATTTGTAAAGCTCCATTCAGTTTTTGGTTAATTTTATTTACGATTTATTCACCTTAGAATTGATAATTGATGGAAGATGTTAATTTGGCTTGACGATTAAATGAATGAATATGACACGTAAGATAATTGATATATCGTATTACTTATGAGATAAATTCAAAAAATCTTTTTCATAAACGAAATTGAAGAATCTAATTATTATCAAAAAGATACAATTAATTTATTACTAAATTTTAGTGTATTAAGGTCATCATTATTTTTCAATGACCCGAATACTTCCTAGATAAGTCAAACATGTTTGATAAATGTTATATCTAGAGCTTCGATTCTTGATATATCGCGTAAAACTTGAGCCCTCGTACGCTAGAAGCCTCCAAGTCGCAAATGAGAAATCAGAAGACGTATGAGAAGGAATGCTATTTCAAACAGTGTCAAATATGGTACAAAACTCTCAGGTATTTATCGGTTTTAGTAAAAGTGAATTCATCATTATAGTCGTCTAATCCGCATACAATAGTTTTTAGTATTTGTTTAATAGGGAATGTTCTTCCAAAAGATGATTGGATGGAACGTCTTCGGCTCTTTATAAGTTTCTTAGAGCTTCCTCAAGTTTACCTTTCGGCCGTCCTCACAATAAATATTTATGCAACTGACTACATTCAATCTCAACTTTCATCTTTACATTATCAGGATTTTTATTAGAAAAATTTTAAGATTTTGCTTTGCTATTGAAAAATCTAAATTAGAAAAACTTCATTAATAAAAATAACCATCACAGTACAAATCACAAAATGATCTTAGCTAGACCACCATTTAGAACCAGGGAGCATTGGCCAGCTACTTTTTTCTAGTATGAGACTTTTGAAACAATTAGTCTCTTTGATAAATTTCGATAATACAACGAGAAGATGATTTTTATGATAGAGGCTGCCTGCCTGAATATCTGGGCTACCTGTTTCCTGCCATTTATATATTTTAAAAAATTATCTGTCTTTTATTTGTTTCAACAGATCATTATTTCAATTAATTACACAATCAATTCAGATGCGTTTATGAAACGTTCACGACCTTTCGCTGCATAAGTTAAGAAGGAGTACAATCAGAGATATTGTGGTTGCTGGCAATATAGATCGAAAAGAATGTACATTACTCAAATGCCGATTCCTGAACTGCTAACATCTAACTGGCGACCACTCAATATTTACCATCAGAATCGATCAAGAAATAAGAAACGGAAACTTGTTGAAATACTTTGTGCTGAGAATTCTAACATCGTATCATAAATATCATATTGAATAAAGCCACTAATAATAATAATAAAGATTATCAGAATTATGTGATGTATTTGCGCAATACATTCCGAACAATCTGATCACACATATTTGTTAAGACATTTTAATATGAAAAATAAAAGGTCAACTAGACAGGTTGAATGTAAGTCGTAACAAAGAAAAATAAAGTACACAAAAGCAATGTGATAACTACTCTGCATAATAAACTAGTATTACCAGGGTAGGTTAAGGGTAAGAATAGATTGTTTTTAAACACATAACGGGGGTTTCAGTCTCCGTAAAGCCAAGGCTTTATCAAACCTTAGTATAGGCTTTTGTACAACACTACAAAGTCTGACTTGATATCAATCTTATAACTAGACTCAAGAAAATATTTCGCAATTGAGGAAGATATCTGTCTATCCGGTTATCTTATTCAACTGTTAGAATTCATTTGTTTCTGCAGCCATTTGATTGTGTGTTCCGCCACCCTTACTTGGAGATCACGATTGCTCCCCACTATGTACGTGCTTCCGCACATATATGTGAATTGATAAACACAAAGGGATGTGACACAGTCACTTACGTGCTGTTTGGGTTTTTGGTGAAACATATACCTTGGCTTTTCAATAATGACAAGTTGAGCTGCATAAAATGTTCTGTTAATGGCCAATTCATTATCCAAAGTGGTTATCAATTTGTTTTTGTGTATTTTATTTTTCTTTGTTACGACTTACCTCTAATCTAGTATGCGAATACCCAACGGTGTACATCCACGATCACACAATAAGAAATTAAACGCAGGACCTCCTACCTTGCCCCAAACCCTTGACCTCTAAACCATTAAGCCAACATCCATCAGCGTATATGTCTAACTTCAATCTTTTCACGATATTGTGAGGTCATCTTCCATTGCCTACGGTAGATAACCAACTACTTCACGGCCAACAAATGATAACAAATTTGTACTATGACATTGATTATGATATTCATTTTTAAAACATACAACTTCTAATCTAGTGCAAAATTGATGGTAAGACTATAATTTATGGATGACTTTTGAGCAACTCTGAAGTTATCTTCAGAATGTCCACCTAATAACCAGGACCGAATGAGTCTTATAAACCAGCGTGAGGAAACAGAATTACGATTCGCAGTTGATGATTAAGGTTAGGAATTAAATTTAGGGTTTTCATCACGAACTGACGTAATCTCTAATGCCAAAATTCTATTTACCCAAATAGACGAGTGAATTTCACGCCAAAATCCGAGACCTGTCATATTTTACGTGATTCGTTCGTCCATAAATTGTAGTCTCGCCGTTGTACATTAACGACATATCTTGCTTTAAACTTCATCGTTGTTTATTGCACTAGAAAAGTATTTTATTGCATTCTACGTTTGAATTTTTTAAAAACTACTGCATATATAAAGTCATTTATCAATTCCAAAGTGAAAGAAATAAATTCAGAAACATTTTTCCCGCCTAAATTAAAAGGATATAACAACAATGCATTCGGATAAATTAAAATAAAAGATGATGCCAAGTTTAGACATGAAATAACATTCATTGGTAAGATGAAAAAAACAAACATTATTACTTTCTAAAAAGTCCTTTGTAAACGTAAGCGAAATGCAGAAATTGTTGACATTACTAAGCGACTATAGTCCACAATCTCTTCAAATGTTTTAAAATGTGTTGACTAGCAGTAGAACCTAAAACTTCGGTATACCCTTTACCGAGCTTTCAATTAAATAATATATGTGTCTTTACGTTAATTTCTCTTATTAAATTAGATAGAGAACCCCTATAGAATAACTAGAAAACTCTATTCTAAATGATGTTGCTAACTGTATGGTCTAGAATGAAAATGAAAGTCCCATAATGAAGTAATCTAGCTTAGAGTGTTCAATGATATCAAAGCAATATCGCTTTTTCGGGATCTTATATTTTGTGTTACTTTTTGCGTATTTTATTGACCATATTCTACAGCTCTCAATCTTATTTTCAATGTAAAAAAGTCTTAACGTTGAGCATCTCTTGTTCGCTGATAGCTCAGATAGGCAAGTATATTTGACATAAAACATATTAATCAGAGTAAACTATCAAATCATTCTGTAGAATACAACTCACTTTCTTGGATAATTTTGTATGGTTGTGAGTAACTGAGAAACCATGAATTTGATTTTTCGTAACTACAAAGAGTATGACAAAAGTGATTCCATCTTTACAGGATTTTGTGGCCGAAATCTGTTTTCAGTGTAACGATAAAGATTATTGTTGAATCGTTACAGTTTTGTTATTCAAGAACTAGGATTTCTTTTGAAATAAATTAGATTTTGAACTATGTTTCAATTTTACTCAACATTGAAGCCATTAAGTTGAATATCATAGCACTAAAAACACTGAGCTTCTACAAAATATGTTCTTATGAATTATGCTCCAAGTTGATGGTTTCAACCAATACAACAATAATAAGTATTACTTGTTCAAGTTAGGGGCGGCCAAACCAAAACGTGGCATCAGTGCTTGAAGTCACTAACTTCTGGTCTGAGCCATGTTTGGAGATTCAGACTGCCTGGTTGGGGTCCGCGTGACTATCGTAACCAATGGTTGGAGACTCTTGGCGACATGGCTCAGAATCGATCACAATGGCGTCGGTGTATACACTCTCTGTCTTCCTTAAATTAAGAGATTAAAATCGCTTCATATCTGTCTAGGAACTAATTCTTTCTTCCTTTACTATCTCCTTATACACAATCTTTCTTCTATATATTACCACCACTGAATTAACTACTCCTATGAATCCGGTGTTCATCTTGTTGTGCTAATGCGGTATGGCAACTTGGACCGATGCATATACGTGCCTGGTCCTACGTTGCAGCTGACTGACTGACTATTACTTGTTCAACCAGTTTTCCGACATACGATAGTCGATAAATATATTTATTTATCTATTCGGTGTTGTACACAATTTTCACATAAAGTGAACTTAATACTAGGATTTCAGTATACTTTTTTAGATAAATAATTTAGCAAAACAATGAGTTATTATATATAGGCAGACCGCTTAAATAAGTTTTCTGTTTATGGGATTTTCGTCAGCTAGTGTGAAATGGAAATAAATCTACTGAAATTAAAGGTATATTCTTATCATTGCAGCTTATTTACTTTACTCTGTTTATCGAAATATTAGGTTAGCACTATCAATGTTTGAAGTAGATTGTGTATGTTGCTACAGGGTAACCGTTTAATTGAAAACTTACTTTCTGTTAACTAAAACTCCATAAAACTGTCAATAATGTGCTATAACTCTAAACAGAACGTGAGAATAAAAACTGGGGTATACGTCAACCTACGAAAGTACTGTTGACAAATGATTTGATTCATTAACTAAACATTACAATCTCCTATTTTCAACAAACACACTTAGGTGTACAGACTACCATTCATTAACAATGGTCAAACCGAAATGATACAAAACGAAATATAACATCAAATGAGTATAAATCAATGTTATACAAAACGTATCATGCATTCTAAAGAAATCATTTGTTAAAGGTGTATGATTTTTTATTACCATTTCTCTTGTTACACTGAAAGAAATAACATACTGAATTATTAAATAACCTTATCTTTGACCCTTTCCCAATATTTCAAAGCAAATCTAAAATGAAATCAATTGCAGAACACCATGAATTCAGTGTATTTAGTTTCTATCTCTTCGGTTACATACATACTAATAAGTTTTATTATTTTTAATTAATAAAAGTATACTACAGGGACGAGTCAGTCGGCATCAAGAACACTACTCTTAGGTCATATAGAAAATTCAAACACTATATGTAACAAGTTTTGGGACTACCTTTGTTTCATTTTAAGACGCTCACAATTTTAACAGAAAATTACTTTTTGCCTTCATGAATGATAATGATAGTATTTAATACATCCTTTAAATCTATTCCTTACTAAAGCATCAATGAACTTTTCTGGTTGTATACCTAGCGTTTGTACTATTTTCAATTTCATTCCTAACTTATATATTCTCTGATATTATATCAAAAACTGTATATTCTCATTTATCAATTCTTAGTTATATTGTGGTGTGGGCTACTTATATCCATATAAGTAGTATATGACGTTAGTCAGGAACAGGATGTCTGGCAGCAGAGAGACAAGAGGATCGAACAGTAAAGAATGGGAAACATAATGCAATTTGTATGAAAATGCAAGAAGAATGAAGTCTGAGTCATTTTGAGACAATTGATGGTCATTTTGTAAACTGAGCATTTACTATATAATGATTGTTAGATTTTGTTAACAGATTCTGTAATTTCCTATCAAATACTTTCGATTGTCCCCACTGGTGTTCTGGTTCACTACAATGTTACATTTTATCCAAACACTACATTCATATCGTACAATAAGTTTTAATTTAGGGTTACGACTTGTTTAATCTTAGTCAGAGTAATAAATTGAAGTGTTGTTTTGCATCTTTAAACTTCACTTTCAAAATAGACAATAATTATTAGTTTATACTAGATCTTCACATCATATTGATGTATCCACTACATAGAAAATAGGTACACAAGATCTTAACACTACATTTAAGGAATATTTCAATCCAAAATAAAATGTTTTGAGTATGCAGTTGCATAAGTAAGCGTTGGATTATCATATTGTTTTTACTAAAAATACATTAGTATTGTAGTGGAGACAATCGAATGTATTTCAACACAAAATTACAGAACATCTTAGTAAAATCTGAGAACCATACAGTGAGTACTTAATTTGTAAAATGTCAATCAATTGTCTTAAACTTGGCTGTTCCTTTGTAAATATTAGTCATTTTTCTCAGACTTCATTGTTTTTCCGTTTCCACAGTAGTCATTGATTAATCTCGTTCTCTTTTCTTTGATCTTCACAACCTTCTGCTTTCAAGCATTTCACTTTAGATTGATGATGCATGGTACTTATATCTGTCGACATCAGTAGTACACACCACAGTATCATCTGTTAGATTTAGGTTATATTTTTAGTAAAAAATCATTATTATATCTATTACAACAAATTGCTTTAACATGTAATTATTAATAAGTGCCATATCAACTGATCGGAATATGTCATGTAACTACCGGGTATATCAACAAATTTAGTTTTATAGGGTAATTGAAAAAAAAAATTGTTAGAAAACCCTGTGTATTAGTTAATGCATTAAAATATACGATTTTAGATGAGAACAAAGGAGATTTGTTAAATAACTGTTCATATTCTCATTACTTATTTATCAGTCAGTATGTTAACAAATAAACTTATTCATTTATTATTGTTTGCGCGCGTCCCGGATTACACTGTTAGCCACCATCTATCTTTGCTTATAAAGCTTGTAACTTAAGTCAATATCAAGGCAATCCGCACAGGATGCACATATGCCAACATGAGACTGATCAATTAAAGTCCTAAATATCAATGGGAAGATACAAGTAAACAATATCAAATGAATTTAAACTTCACCCCACTGAACAAGCAGGTAGTTATCAGGACTCAGTATCTAAATGGATAACGCTGTGGCGTTTGGAGTGAACGGTACTGTAGTTAGAGTCCCGGGGTTGACATCAACTCTGGCATGGAGGCACATCCAGCTGACGAGGCACAGATGGGACGAAACGCGAACCTTGTATTGCACTGCTATTGATTATCCGTCTTTGCTTATAAATAAAGTTCATTGTCAAGATCCTTTTTCAAAAAGGGATAATTTGTATCCCTATGGTTATTTTAGCAATCTCTTAATAAAAATCCTCAAGTATGATCCGGTGAATAATATTGATCAAGAATAGTTTCGAGTAAAATTGTTTCTCACTTATCCGATATAATCACAATTCTTGAAAATTAATCAATGAGAATTAATCGTAATGTAATTTAATTCGTTCTAGCACAATTGGGCATGATGAATTGAAAACTTGGGACTGTTTAAATTCACTTGGTGTTGTTTCTCATTGTTATTTAGGACTGCGATTGATCAGTCTCATGTTGGCATATGTGTATCCTGTGCGGGTTGTCTCGATGTAGCCTTAAGTCACAAGCTTTTTTAAGCAAAGATGAATAGTGGCTAGCAGTGGAATCCAGGATGCATGTTTCGTTCTATTTGGATTGCGTTTGAAGAGAACGGTACTGGATTCAAGTCCCGGAGTAGACATCAACTCTAGAATGTAGGTAAATCCAGCTAACGAGTCCCGAATAGGATGAAACGCACGTTCTGGATTCCACTGCTAACCACGACCCATCTTTGGGATTGTTTGTTTTTTTAACAGTTTTCTTCTAAGGAGCATATTTAACTTTTAGTTTTTTACATAAAGCAAAATAGATTACATTTTTTCAATAAACAAATTTGTTATTATTGTTTTTAATTTTCAATAGTTTTGTTCTCTGATTCGGATAGTTTGGTTATGGAGCTTTCATCATTATTCCGAATGACATCATCAGTATAAATTTCAGATAGAAGTGAAGTGGTCTAATTTCTTTACATATGGCTCACAGTTTATCCTATAGAATAAATAGTATAAAAATGAGAACATCAAATATTTACTATAAAAACAAGTTGAGTCATTGCTCATTACCCACTTTATAATTTAGATAATAATAATAAACGATAAAAGAATTTACTGATAAGTGATACTGACTTATGCCCTTGTTTTAAATAATATCTGTAGACAGTGTAAAGGAAACTTCTATTCTATTGGTTCAGTGTTTACTTATTAGTTTAACAAATTGTACATAAATACACGCACGCACAAACAAACAAACAAACATCGTTCTTTGGTCATTATTGCCGGAAATTCTTATCAAATAGTCGGTATTACGCGTAAATAATAAAGATAAACAATTGCATATGATCAAATATACATTAAAGTTATTTGACTACATCAACAAAGTATATACAAATATAAAATAATCTTTGCATTTTAATCAAAATATTAATTTACATACTAATTAGCTATGGAACGTATTAAATGTACTACAATGAGTCAGTTTACCTGAAGTACAGAACACTTAGTTTGGCTTAAGCTCTTATTCATCATGTAAAAATTAGGTTTTTTATCAGAAAGACAAAAAAGCAACAACTGTAATTGAATAACATTACAATTGCTAATTATTATGCAGTGATCAAGTCACATAAGTTGGAAAGTTTAAGTGTATCATAGTGAACGAGAACACAAATGGGGACAATCGAATGTATTACAGAACATTTTAGCAATATCTGAGAATCATACAATAAGTACTTAATTTGCAAAATGTCAATCAATTGTCTCCGACTTCATTGTTTTATCATTTCAACAGCAATTATTCTTTGTTCTCGTTTTTTTTTGTTTGATCTTCTTATTCTTTTACCACCAGATATTGCACTTTTGACTGATTATACATACTACTTATATCTATTGACTTCAGTAACACACACCACACAAATTCAGCGATTCAATTGAAAACCAGCATAGTTATGCATATACTTTATAAAATATAATCTCTATTAAAAATATGTATAAGTTAATTGAAACAATTGAACACAACAAAGAAACGTGGCACAGTAAAAACAATACGTTAACTTAGTAGTCTAATCTGAAATCATATAAAGCATAGTAATGAAGAGTGTTATACAGTGTAAATGTTTAGAAAAACAAACAAACAATCAAACTACACTGATAAACTTCTCAAATAGATATTTTTTGTTGAGATTGTTTACAAAGATATCATTATTTACAGGAAAATTAGTATTTTAAGCTAATGGAAATAACTAACTGTTAAATGAAAACAAAACGAACTATATACATTAACAATATGTTCATTCTAAAAATAGAATCAATCCTTATATTAGATATTATAAACAACTTTATATTGAACGATTTAAAATCAACAAAGAAAGAAATTATTGAATAATCAAGATTATGTTAAAGAATCTTAGCATTGACATTAGTGAATATTCCAGTATTACAACCAAAGTAACTAATATTATCATAAGTATTACAATGAAGAAATGTTTCTCAAATACTTTTTTACAGAATTTAATCAATAAAACACTCTGAGATTACTCACATATTTAGACGTGTTACCCCTGATCGAAGAATATGGGCTGCACACCAGCATTCCCCCATCTAACTCTTTACTCAAAAATCCTTTCCAGTTATTTCCAGTTGTTATTCATCCTTTTCATATCTGTTCCCAAATCTCGATGTAGTGTGTTCTACGGTCTTTCACTTTTCTGTTTCTCCTCAGGATTACAAATAAGAGTTTGCCTCGTGATCCAGTTTGATGATTTTTTAAATGTGTGTCCTATCTACTTCCAAAGTTTTTTCCTAATTTCCTCTTTATCTAGAAGTTGGTTTATTCTCTTTCACAGTGGGTTGTTGCTGATGGTATCTGATAGACGGATATTTAAAATATTACGGAGATCATTGTTTACAAATATTTGTACATTTTTTGATAATGGTTGTGACAGTTCTCAAAGTTTCAGCTCACACTTACAATTCACATAAATTATATTTAAAAATATGATAATTTATTACAACTGAGTATATTTTGAAATAACCGGTTTAAATAAACACTTATCCTATTAATATAAAATAATTGAATCAATTAATAATTTCAATGTTTTCTAATATTACCTTTAAATGAACCTCAGATACCCATATTTTTTAAATGTTTTTTCTACTTCAAATGATCTGAAAACATGCACAAACACCATTCGTTTAAACAGTTAACAAACAACTCAATTTCTATGTCATCATATGATTAAAAATCATTCAATCTTGATTACCGATTACATTATGGTCAGTAAATTTTATTTCTCTCTTTAAAACATCATTCATTATCAGCTATTCAAATAAGTGTGATTAAACTCCTCCACGTTGTCACTATCACCATTCAATTATGCTGTTAATCTTATCAGAAAATCTAATTTATTCAACTGTATATAGATTAACTAATTCACATTCATTTCATTCAATGTTATACCATTTAATTATTATCAGTGGATTTACTTATTCAGGTCATCAGCTTCAAACTTTATTCAATTGTGTATAATAGTCAGTATTAAAATGAATTTCAAGTGTAATTGTTGCTGTATTTTATTATTCAAGGAATTTATTCAACACATTCTGTTAAACATGAAATCGACACAGAGAAAATTTTTCAATTATAAAGTTTTCATTTCTATTATTTAACTCAGAATAGCAGTAAACAATTGTTTTGAAGTTAAATTCATGAATCAATTGAAGCTAGATCACCATGGAAAATCTCGAAACACTGGATGGTCGTTTCGTCCTAGTATGGAACTCCTCAGCTGTGCGCATCCACAATTCCACTCATGAGATTACAACACAGGACTACATTCAATTGACTCATGAATTCAACTTTCAAATTACTACAATATCCACAAAACCCTCTTCTGATTATAATCATCATGAGCTCACTGGTGACTGATTCAAGTGGGATTTCATGGAGTTCTAGTGAGATGAGGTGACCAGTGGAGATCAACCGGGTCTGTTGTAAGATAATAACTTACTGGAGGCAATAGCGAATAGTGACTTAATTTGGTGAATTGGTTGAAGTTAGATATTAACATCGTTGGATGCCGGCCAGTTCAATGGTCTAGAGGTTGAGCATTCGCGCGCGAGACTGATTGGTCCTGGGTTCGAATCCCCCGGAAGGGATCGTGGATGTGCACTTCTGAGGAGTCCCATACTAGAATGAAACGGCCGTTCAGAGCTTCTAGGTTTTCCATGGTAGTCTTGCTTTAATTGACTCACGAATTCAACTATTAAGGTCTGACAACTATCCAAAAATAGATAATAACATGAAAATATATGTGCATGTTTCTTTTTTAAGATGGTTGTTGTAAATCATTCAATGTCAAACAGATCTTATCACTCTTAAATTAAACATAGTCATGATATCTTAGTTAATTTATCGGAATATTTTATAAGATCGGACATTTATTTTTCCTAATCGATGACTTGTCAAAATGCTGTAAGTATAATAAACAGAATGATGGATAGATACTATTTTATTAAAATTACTGAATTAAGTAAATAAATGTAATACTTTTCGTGTTGAACAACAATGAATAAATACTTATCAAGTGAAACAATGATGATATTCTCGTTGTTGTTGTGTTTACGTTCGGTTAAGTTTGAGAAATAAATTACATAATAATTGAAAAACAATTTATAACTAGATCAAACGTAACATAATGTTAACATTTAGAATTCTAATTTAATGACCAAATTACCTTGTATTAAATTCGTTTGGATTAAAATTAGTATTATGATAATTCAGATTTTCAAGAGGTTATAGTACATTTTACCAGCTTACTCAACCAAGGACCAGGCCAGAGTGGGTTGGAGAATGCTAATTGACGGCCTATGCTACATTAGGGGTTACAGGATTAAATAACGAAGTAAGAAAGTAAGATAATTTAGCCTACACTACGATAATAACTCATACTGTTCAAATGTCTTGAATTCCTTGATCGTCGGAAATCCATTAACCAGTTCATATCAACCTAAAATATTAATGTATTATTCACTTATTTAGTCATACTAGAAGATTAGTTAGTTGACATAATTTAGATGGGGCGCGATGCTGATCAACTATTGCACTGCTAGCTATCATCAAATGAAGTACGACAACTATTAACTGATGTAAAGTAATTTTTGGTGTTTGAAGGGACCAAGGATGTAATGATAATGATAATGATGATGATGATCTGAAGATTAGCCAACTGACATCTAAGATTTCACTACATATCAGGCTGTTATTTTTTTACTTCATTTACAAAGGTTGATGACAGTATGATACTCAAGTTAGTAATTGTTCATAACTTAATGCAATAGACCTACAATAAATAATCATTATAATAGTTATGTCATCATTGCATGGTTGGAGTTTCTTGACTATAATGATTTAATCAATTAATATTATTCATAAAATCTAATATTGTTTAGTTATATATTCACGTTTATCTGGAATTCCATTATAATTTCAATCAGGAACCTATTCAATGAAACTGCCAAAAATGTCACTTTTAAATAAACTGATATTGTTACTTCTATAGAAGACTATCGTTTTTTAAAAGCATTTTACAATTTCCATACGCCGATTCCAACATTTTTATGACTTTAAATAAGATATATTTTATATTCCAATGTTTTTTCCCATACGATCAAATAAACTTTTGAAATGTATTCTAATAACAAAGTGTAATGGGATTAAGGTACTTGTACATCGATGAGAATAATGTCCTTCATTTGATGGTCAATCTCTAGACATGATAAACTGTAAGATAAGATCTATTTTCCTGATCATTTAGTAATTTAAGAATATATTCTTTGAATAATCATTGACTTATAGTTCATTTGTAAAATAAGTGTAATCGTGAATGAAATGATGTGATACTTACTTACATACGCCTTTTACTCCACGTCGAGAAGCATAAATTACCCACCAGCATTCTACATCCAACCCTGTTCTGAGCAATCCTTTCCAGTTGCTATTCATCCTTTTCATGTCTGGTTCCAACCCTCGATGTTGTGTATTCTTCGGTATAACTCTTCTCCGTTTCCATTCAGCATTCCAAATAAGCGCTTGCCTCGTGATCCAGTTTGAGGATTTTCGTAATGTATGGCCTATCCACTTCCAACGTTTTATCTTAATTTCCTTTTCAGCTGGAAGTTGATTTTTTCTCTTACACAGTGGGTTGTTGTTGATGGTATCCAGTAAACTGATATTGAGTGTCTTGCATAGACAATTTTTCATAAATACATGTACATGTCTGATGATGGTTGTGGTAGTTTTCCATGTTTCAGCTCCGTACAGTAGAAATGTCTTGACGTTCATATTAAAGATTGTGGCTTTTATGTTGATTGACACTTGTTTTGAGTTTCATATATTCTTTAAGTGTAGAAATACTGTTCTTGCTTTTCAATCCTTGCCTTTACATCTGCATCGGACCCTCCTTGTTCATCGATGATACTTCCCAGATATATAAAGCTTTCCACCTCTTCCAGAGTTTCTCCATTAAGTGTGATTGTGTCGGTGTTCTCTGTATTGTATTTGAGGATCTTGTTTTTTTCCTTTGTGTATGTTGAGGCCTACTGATGCACAAGCTGCTGCTGCTACACTAGTTATCTTCATCTGCAATGATGCAATACAATGTTTAAAAAAAGTATATAGGAAAAATGGGTTATAATAAATTGCTTAGGAACTATTGATCAGATTTAATAAAACTGTATTTGTACATGACTTTAGTGTATCTAAGACAACTGGTAAAACTTATTTATCAGGATATTTTAAATTTATTTATTATCTCAAAAAGAATTTTCAGTTTAAATCTTTATTGATTTATCCAATATTTGTAAAACTATGTTAAATATAAATGACTTTAATAAATTAGTTGGTCATCATCATTGATAATAGAAGTAACATGATGTGGTAATAATTACGAAAAATTGTCTGAATAATAATGAGAACTAATTTTTTTTGGGGAGGAGTAGCTTTTTGGCTTTCACAAAATTGAAATGAATACCGTTTAATAATAAACTATTGTGTGTCAATTTCATATTCATCAATGTGTGTTGAATAAATTCATTCAATAATAAACTACATCAACAATTACACTTCAAATTCATTTTTATATAGGCCACTTGTTTGAATATATGGACTACCTGTTCCTGCCATCTAGAGATCCCAACAAGTTATCTCTTTTCCTGTTCGTTTTAACACACCATTATGTTAATTAATTCCACAACCTGTTCAGATGCGTTTGTGAAAACTTCACGATCTTTCACTGTACAAGTCAGGAAAGAACACAATCAGAGACGTTGTGATTGCTGGCAATATACATCGAAAAGAACATACATTATTCAGATGTCGATTCGTAAACTGCTAACATCTAACTGGCGATCACTCAATATTTATCGTCATGATCAATCAATAAATAAGAAACGGAAACTTGTTGAAGTACTTTGTACTGAGAATTAAATATTGTGCCAAAAATATAATATAATAATAATAATTTAATTCTGACTATTGTGCACAACAAAATAAGGTTGATGCTGATGACCTGAATAAGTAAATCCATTGATAATAATTAAATGGTATAACATTGAATGAAGTGAATGTGAATTAGTTAATCTATATACAGTTGAATAAATTAGATTTTCTGATAAGATTAACAGCATGATTGAATGGTGATAGTGACAACGTGGAGGAGTTTAATCACACTTATTTGAATAGCTGATAATGAATGATGTTTTAAAGAGAGAAATAAAATTTACTGACCATAATGTAATCGGTAATCAAGATTGAATGATTTTTAATCATATGACGACATAGAAATTGAGTTGTTTGTTAACTGTTTAAACGAATGGTGTTTGTGCATGTTTTCAGATCTTGAGTTCATTAACTTACATATAACACTATTAAATGTTCATGAGAAATAATATTGTTAATTAATCTTATATATTAGTTCAATTCATAAGTCAAATAATGCTAGAGTATTATGGAAAATCTGGAAGCACTGGACGAGCATTTCGTCCTATTGTGGGACTCCTCAGCATTGCACATCCACGATCATGTACGCGGGACTTGAACTCACGAACCCGCGAATGCTTAATCAATAGAATACTGAGCTGGCCAGTATCCAACGGTGTTAATATCTGTCTTCAATCAATCCACCAAATTTAGTCACTATTCGCTATTGCCTCCAGTAAGTTATTATCTTACAACAGACCCGGTTGATCTCCACTGGTCACGTCATCTCACTAGAACTCCATGAAATCCCACTTGAATCAATCACCTGTGAGCTCATGATGATTATAATCAGAAGAGGATTTTGTGGATATTGTAGTAATTTGAAAGTTGAATTCATGAGTCAATTGAATGTAGTCCTGTGTTGTAATCTCATGGGTGAAATTGTGGATGTAATGAAGACGATAGATCCCCAAAACTCATAGTTTGTAATTTTATCTTGTGGAGCTTGTATGCAGATGTATGCGTGAGCATTTCTTACCACCCACGCACATAGCTGATTGACGAACTTTTCGATTAAATGTTTAAAAGCTCCATGGCAATATATATATATATATATATATATATATATATATATATATATATATGCATATATACATTTTAAATTGTGTTTGTTGAATCACTCGTTTTCTGGATGCTGCACAATATAGTTCTCATTCTAAGCTTGGACTTCTCCCTCTAGATAGCGGGGCTGGGACGCATCAATAGCTAGCTTACTAGTCTTTGGTCACCGAGTTTTGTTTCTCGTTCGCAGATTAAGTGAACTCGTGAAGCTTCAAAACCTAGCAGGATGCGCACAACTGAGAAGTACCATACTGGGATGAGACGACTGTCCAGTGTTTTCAGATTTTCCATGGTGATCTAGCTTCAACTATTCATGAATACAGCTATTAAATTACTAAAACCTCTACAAGACCCCTTCTGAAAATAATTTCATCTTCGATATCATTAAATTTGGTTTACATTTTTTCTTACAACCAAAGTGTAGTGAACAAGAACACGAGTGGGGCCAATCGAATGTGATTGACAAGAAATTACAGAGCATCTTCATGAAATCTGAGAACCATGTAGTAAATCGTTAATTCGCAAAATATGAATCCGTCATATCCAACTTGACCGTTCCTGTTGCCATCATCAATCCATTGTCTCGGATTTCATTGTTCATGCATTTTCATGCCAATTGCGTTCCGTTCCCCTTCTTTCCTTATCGACCTTCTACTGAAATACTTTCTATGCCTGACCATCGTTATATACTAATTGAGTGGATATAAGTAACCCTAACCAAAAAGTTATTGATTTCACTTTATTCCTAAATGTTTATCAAATGATCGTCTTGAATATCTATATTTGAGTTCCCAAGAATATAATAGATGGTATGTATGTAAAGTTTGTACAACATATTAGGTTTATGTACATTAAATATATACAATTATTTTTTATGGTTTCCAATAAGTAAATAAAAAAGAACTGAAATATATATAATCACTAACTTTCTATCTAGTCAATAAATTCCAGTAGATATTTATATTTTGGGTGAAAATGTGGGTTCTGGGATTAAACCGAAAAAATGTTAGGTGAATGAATTTGTTGTGATCTACTTTTATGAAGAGAACGCGACCGGTGTAATGGAAACATTTATTATTATAACCAACTGTACCAGTGCTTGTTTCTCTGTATCTTTTTGTTTAATTGCACCAAAAACACACTTTTTCCGTCGTTTGTGACCTTGAACTTACGTACGCATGGTAGTCTCGTCTGTAAACTTTGGCACTATCTCGGTATTATTTCAATAACACGAGAACACCATCAGATATATCTTAACCATAATCTACAATTGCCATTCTAATATTCATCCCACGGAGGGATTTAACCTGGTAATTGGCACGTAATCGATTTGTAGTGGTGATCATAGTCAACTGCGACTAGACACTACCACAAATTAAACATATAATAGTGACTAAGTTATATACTTTTACAAGGTTCTTATGTAATCAATAGTTAATTAGATTATCCTATGAATTGGTCTACAATTTATTGTCAGTTTAAGTTATAAACTAGATCTCTCAATTCATCAAAGTTTACATTGTCAAATACTGAATTCTTTGGTTATAAAGATTTTTGTAAGGATTTTATTTAATTGTTGCCTTTGGGAATAGTACTTCTTTATTTTATCTCTATGTTTAAATTCTAGAGAAGGGAACTTAAGCTCAATATCATTGAATGACTTATCAAGTTGACGAAGACTAAACAGTTTCAAATATGTGTTATTTCATTATTGCCCATTTTTGAAGATCATCAAATCAGACCGAAGTAAATTTTCAATACATTATGATGTTCAATTATAATCCACATCGTTAAAAGATGATGATTATAGTCTATTAAGTGAACAATATTGAACAGAAGATTAATACTGTGGGCTCAGTATATTTGTGTTAATATGATCGTCAAACGATATTTTTTTAAAAGCACTACAACATGGATTCTTCAGGATAAATTTCTTGTTTTTTGTTGAAATCTGAATGAACATATATTGGAATAGTTCTATCCATATTCTTTACCTCTATTATATATAGAGGATCAACATATCATTGATTAAATAGATTCCTTACTTATTTACGCCCGTTAACCCCCGAATTGACGAGCATAGATCACCCAACAGCATTCTACATCCAACTCTGTCCTCTGCAATTCTTTCCAGTTCTTTCCAGTTGTTATTCATTCTTTTCATGTCCGCTTCCAATTCCCGACGTAGTCCACTAATCGGCCTTACGCTTCTCCGTTTCTATTCAGCAATCCAAGTTAGAGCTTACTTCGTGATGCAGTTTGGTGATTTCCTCAATGTGTGTCCTATCCACTTCCAATGTCTTTTCCTGATCTCCTCTTCAGTTGCAAGCTGGTTTATTCTCTTCCGCAGAAGGCTGTTGCTGATGGCATCACAATTCTTCCTTCAACTTCCAGGACAGAGTTGATATAGTTTAATTTGTTTATTCTGGTTGACGTTTTTAGCAAGATTTTACTTCTACGGGATGGGGTTTCCAACCCATGCCAACCCATGCCAAACCCTCCTCCTCTACCCGGGCTTGGGACCGGCAGTAACTTTAGAAGTGTTGCAGGTGGAGTTTATTTAATAAGTGGACTACTTTATTTAGTAATTCACCAATTCCAGGATAATTTCTGTGTACAACCTCTTATCGTACCATGATCATAAATCACCCTCTCTATCTTCTTTAATCTATTGTTATTATTCCATTATTACTGTTTCATATTTATCCTTAATTTTCTCTTCGTCTGGGAGTTACATTGTTCTCTTCTAAAGTAAGCTAATACTGTTGGTATCTGGTTAACGGACATTGAGTGTGTTACATAGACAATTGTTCATAAATACTTGTACAGTTTTGATGATGGTTGCAGAAGATTTTGAGTTCCATATATTTTTCAACTGCAGAAATGCTGCTCCTACTTTTTCAATCCTTGCCTTTACGTTTACATCCGATCTTCCTCGTTCAATCTAGTACAAAAAAACAAATAGAAATAGAAGTTTCATACCTAAAAGTTGACATTGAAGAAACATATTATTTCTAGGTTATAAATACAATAATTTAAATTACCGATCCATAGTGATATAAAAATTTATTCATTATCTTCTAAAAGAGATTACTTCGCCGAAACGTTAATTTCAATACATGTTTTCCGTTTAATATTTCCCTCATCCTACTATCATATTTCTTAGAATATCCTTCGAATTATCCTATATTTAGGTGATGTTTCTAATAAATCTAGTCATTCTAAACACAACCTCTTCAGTATGGATTACGTGACATTGTGATATATTTCAGTTCGTTTAATAAATTTCATTTACTTGATTCAGAGTATCAACAGCTCATGAGAATTTACTGAATTTTTATTTTTACGGGATACAATAAGCATCAGATTTTGGTGTTTTGAGATCTGACCACAATTATATTGTATGTTGATCGCCATCGAAATATACATTTAGCCAATCGTCGTATATAATCATCGACTTGAATTGCATTAGCGAATAACGAAATTAAATAAGTTTAATCCGAAAATGGATTTTTGAATATTTATACTTTGTACATTCATTGATCTGGATAATTAATCAGAGGGACAAAGGAAAGTAAACAAATAGAAGAAAGCGAAGTTAAGTGACGCTCAGTGGAGCCAAATCGATTTAACCAAGAATATTGCAAACATGTATATTTTGTATAAGAAACTTTCTAAAGCACTAGTAGTGATAAATGACCAAAACGTTAGAACATAATGGTTACGTAATGAACAAACGCTAATAATATATAAGAATAACTTGAGTGAAGCTCAGTCAACGAAATTGATGGACTAGACGAACGTCGGAGAAATGACGTAACGGTGCTAAGAAAAAGAGTTATAAATTTTTAGGTTGTAACGGAATAGGGTTTATGTTATCAAGGTTCAGAAAGATAGTAAATTATATCCGCAGTTTAAGTAAGTGGTATTTTGATAAACAAGGATGTTGAATGGAATGGAATCATATACTTACCACAAATGTTTATATTATTTAGTTTGCCACCAAACTGCAATGAATTTTTTAATGTGTACAGGTATTTATGAAAGAATCGGTTTCAAACTATACATCTCTTGTGATGAAGTGAACTAATCAGTGACAAAGTATGCCTAAGTGAAATATCATATTTATACATCTTCTGTAGACCATACACGTAAAGGAGATGAAACCCAGGGGGGCCTATATCATTGTAGGTAGAGTCAACAATTAAATAGACAATGAAAAGTTCAGTAGAGCAAAGAAAGAAAAAAATTTCTCATTAATAATGCCAATAACCAAGTCAAGTTGAATTACTGATTTCGATTAATATGAGGCTACTTGTCAGATTATTACACTACTCAAACAAATAAGTCGATCGATCCTGTAGCCTTGAGATCTAGAGCTTGTTCAAAAAAATAAAGAAATTTAACCAAACAAATTTAAATCATCTAGGGCGTTATCAATAAAAGGAACAAAAGAAACCCAGTGAGTCAGTGAATACTATTTAATGACTATTCAATGAAAATTTTTCTCTTTAATTACACTATTTATTTAAACTGTACATTTGTATTTATAGTTTATCGGAACATATTAGTCTATAATAAAACTTGTAGTGTTGGTTGCTATGTCAAGCCGACATAACTTATCCTGCTTTTCGTGCAAGCCAATTTATTCATTCTTCTCAAGCTACATTTTGATCTTGTCACTTATTCGCTTTTAAACTTGACTACTTTCACGTAAGCGTATGTATGTGCATTTCTTATTTTACTCATCACATGTCTGTAACTTATTTTTGTCTGACTATAAACATTGATTCACGCTTGGTTAAATCGATTTGGCTCCACTGAGCGTCACTTAACTTCGCTTTCTTCTATTTGTTTACTTTCCTTTGTCCCTCTGATTAATTATCCAGATCAATGAATGTACAAAGTATAAATATTCAAAAATCCATTTTCGGATTAAACTTATTTAATTTCGTTATTCGCTAATGCAATTCAAGTCGATGATTATATACGACGATTGGCTAAATGTATATTTCGATGGCGATCAACATACAATATAATTGTGGTCAGATCTCATAACACCAAAATCTGATGCTTATTGTATCCCGTAAAAATAAAAATTCAGTAAATTCTCATAAGCTGTTGATACTCTGAATCAAGTAAATGAAATTTATTAAACGAACTGAAATATATCACAATGTCACGTAATCCATACTGAAGAGGTTGTGTTTAGAATGACTAGATTTATTAGAAACATCACCTAAATATAGGATAATTCGAAGGATATTCTAAGAAATATGATAGTAGGATGAGGGAAATATTAAACGGAAAACATGCATTGAAATTAACGTTTCGGCGAAGTAATCTCTTTTAGAAGATAATGAATAAATTTTTATATCACTATGGATCGGTAATTTAAATTATTGTATTTATAACCTAGAAATAATATGTTTCTTCAATGTCAACTTTTAGGTATGAAACTTCTATTTCTATTTGTTTTTTTTTGTACTAGTTTGAACGAGGAAGATCGGATGTAAACGTAAAGGCAAGGATTGAAAAAGTAGGAGCAGCATTTCTGCAGTTGAAAAATATATGGAACTCAAAATCTTCTGCAACCATCATCAAAACTGTACAAGTATTTATGAACAATTGTCTATGTAACACACTCAATGTCCGTTAACCAGATACCAACAGTATTAGCTTACTTTAGAAGAGAACAATGTAATTCCCAGACGAAGAGAAAATTAAGGATAAATACGAAACAGTAATAATGGAATAATAACAATAGATTAAAGAAGATAGAGAGGGTGATTTATGATCATGGTACGATAGGAGGTTGTACACAGAAATTATCCTGGAATTGGTGAATTACTAAATAAAGTAGTCCACTTATTAAATAAACTCCACCTGCAACACTTCTAAAGTTACTGCCGGTCCCAAGCCCGGGTAGAGGAGGAGGGTTTGGCATGGGTTGGCATGGGTTGGAAACCCCATCCCGTAGAAGTAAAATCTTGCTAAAAACGTCAACCAGAATAAACAAATTAAACTATATCAACTCTGTCCTGGAAGTTGAAGGAAGAATTGTGATGCCATCAGCAACAGCCTTCTGCGGAAGAGAATAAACCAGCTTGCAACTGAAGAGGAGATCAGGAAAAGACATTGGAAGTGGATAGGACACACATTGAGGAAATCACCAAACTGCATCACGAAGTAAGCTCTAACTTGGATTGCTGAATAGAAACGGAGAAGCGTAAGGCCGATTAGTGGACTACGTCGGGAATTGGAAGCGGACATGAAAAGAATGAATAACAACTGGAAAGAACTGGAAAGAATTGCAGAGGACAGAGTTGGATGTAGAATGCTGTTGGGTGATCTATGCTCGTCAATTCGGGGGTTAACGGGCGTAAATAAGTAAGGAATCTATTTAATCAATGATATGTTGATCCTCTATATATAATAGAGGTAAAGAATATGGATAGAACTATTCCAATATATGTTCATTCAGATTTCAACAAAAAACAAGAAATTTATCCTGAAGAATCCATGTTGTAGTGCTTTTAAAAAAATATCGTTTGACGATCATATTAACACAAATATACTGAGCCCACAGTATTAATCTTCTGTTCAATATTGTTCACTTAATAGACTATAATCATCATCTTTTAACGATGTGGATTATAATTGAACATCATAATGTATTGAAAATTTACTTCGGTCTGATTTGATGATCTTCAAAAATGGGCAATAATGAAATAACACATATTTGAAACTGTTTAGTCTTCGTCAACTTGATAAGTCATTCAATGATATTGAGCTTAAGTTCCCTTCTCTAGAATTTAAACATAGAGATAAAATAAAGAAGTACTATTCCCAAAGGCAACAATTAAATAAAATCCTTACAAAAATCTTTATAACCAAAGAATTCAGTATTTGATAATGTAAACTTTGATGAATTGAGAGATCTAGTTTATAACTTAAACTGATAATAAATTGTAGACCAATTCATAGGATAATCTAATTAACTATTGATTACATAAGAACCTTGTAAAAGTATATAACTTAGTCACTATTATATGTTTAATTTGTGGTAGTGTCTAGTCGCAGTTGACTATGATCACCACTACAAATCGATTACGTGCCAATTACCAGGTTAAATCCCTCCGTGGGATGAATATTAGAATGGCAATTGTAGATTATGGTTAAGATATATCTGATGGTGTTCTCGTGTTATTGAAATAATACCGAGATAGTGCCAAAGTTTACAGACGAGACTACCATGCGTACGTAAGTTCAAGGTCACAAACGACGGAAAAAGTGTGTTTTTGGTGCAATTAAACAAAAAGATACAGAGAAACAAGCACTGGTACAGTTGGTTATAATAATAAATGTTTCCATTACACCGGTCGCGTTCTCTTCATAAAAGTAGATCACAACAAATTCATTCATCTAACATTTTTTTAGTTTAACATTATCACCGTTGGATGTCGGCCAGCTCAGAGTTCTAGAGGCTGAGCGTTCGAGCGCGAGATTGAAGGCCCTGTGTTCAAATCCAAGAGTGGGATTATGGATGCTCGCTCTTGAGGAGTCCTATAATAGAACGAAACGGTCATCCAGTGATTCCAGGTTTTCAATAATGGTCTAACATCACTTGGTTCATGATCTCAATCAAAAATTTAATAATCACAACTTCATACTGATAGATACATTTATAGTAAATATATTCATTTTCATTTCAAGTCCTAAATCCATCGGAAGTTGCTGAATGATTCTTGCCAAAATTTACTGTTGTACTATAGGTAACTCAAAGATTCGCATTTTAAAAATTGCTTACTTATAAAATGCAATCTTTTCTGGGAAGACACTATGCATGATAATATTCTGGAAACGAACAATATTGAATATATTATTAATAGCGGCGATAATGTATTCGGATATCATAGATTATAATTTAGCAATTATTCTAAAATTCTAATATTTTACTGTATCAAAGGTACTACAGTTTGTACTCATTAATTACCAAAGTGACCTTTACTAACATTTCAAATAAATTCATCACTTGAAGCACAAATGAACATAATTTAGCTTACTAAGTTTTATTTTATCAATTTTAGCAATTAGCCAATCAAATATTTATTTTTAATCATCCAATGATATTAATTTCCCATGTGATAATCTATAAAAACATAAATATTATCAACTATTTAAATGAATAAAATGAATGGTTCATATTCTGAGAATGATCGTGTTGACGTACTTTATATTCACTAGTCTCTTCTTCCGAACATACCAGTTTCATAACATATATTATTGTAATTATATGAACAGATAAAAAAAACATTTCTGATTAGTTACTTATTCATAAATGAAACCAATATAACTGAAATATTCTAACTGGACTTTCAATGATAAAACGATTTTCGTCATATACTTTTCAGTTTCAAATAATAATATACGTACTATTATCATTTTCATGGTTTGATAATTTAAATGGCAATGATTCAGCAGTCACACCTAGTCCTCAAACTTGTAAATCTCCAATTGGTGATTGCTTTTGTGATGAAAAATGTGTAATTAACTCTGATTGTTGTGAAGATTATAAAAATTTTCGTCGAGATACTAAATCAGTAGACTCTTCGACGATACCTAAGTCGGACTGCGTTCACTCAGCTAGGACATTTTCGGATGTTGCTGATCTGGAGAAACATGGTAGTTGGTTTGAAGCTATCGCACAATGTCCACTAGGCACACCAAGTGAGATTGCGAACCGTTGCAGTAAATCAAGAGATTTGGTCATCAATTTTGATGACGCTTCACTAAAGCACACATCGAATATTAGCGCTAAAAACAAATATTTTATCTCACTGGATTTAGCTTTTCTAACATTTCGTATACGAACTGAAGATATTCGACTGATGGCACCAGTTATTTCTAAAGTCAACGGACGAGTTTATGCTAATTTGGATTGTGCCATTTGCCATGATGAGTTGACTTCAACTGTTACAGGTGATGAACCGACGGGATCTGTTTTATCACAACGTCTTGATTTATTCAATGTATTTGTGCACTGTCGAACATTTCATGATACGGACAGATTATGTGTGGCTAATTCATTGCTGCCACGGAGTTGGAGACGTCCATGTGGAAAGAAAAGATTTCTCAAGCCACAAAGTACACAAGAAGTGTTCAGTTTGAGTGAGTTTAAATGGCATGAATTCTTAGTGTTGCCACAAAACTACATTGAATTCGATGGTTTTAGCAATGATGATTTGATGAAAGGGAGTAAAACTCTTCGTACTATTGAATCCGTTTTAGATATATTTCAGTTATTAGTGTGTATTCTATCTGCATTCAGTCTATGCGTGCTGCTAATTGTATATGGAAAGACGCGGGAATTTCGACGTCGAGTTTCTAATCAGTTGTTGATGGGGTTAGCAACTTCCATGCTTGGTTTGTTGTTGGTCTATTTAACATTGCCATTGCTAATTAACCAAAGAGACAATTCGGGTAGTGGTTGTTGTCTTACAGTTGCAGTTTTATTGCACTACTTTTTCCTTGCAACTTTTGCATGGATGTTAACACTTGGTTTGAGTTTAATAAACACCTTTGGAGGAATTCACACATGTCAAGTATGCTTAGCATACTTAAAGTTTAAAATAACGCGGCAAAGTGCAGATGAAGATTCACTGAAGAAGAAATACTCAGACACCATGAAAGTAAGTCGATGATGGAATATTTGTTTTTTGTTGCCGTTCTATTTGGTGTTAGATAGTTAGAACAGATAATTTACATTACTTAGATATGGTTTTCGGCTTTCAGTTCGAAATAGCATTGAAATACTTTTTTATGTAAAAGTTGTTTCACTTCTGATCTCACGTTTTTTAAGTAGTACTTAGCATGAGCAATAATAAGAGTAAATTTTTATAGGACAGATTACATTATCATTAACATTAATATACTTTACAGCGAATCTTATGGCCAACAGAGGGTGATATCATTCTTTAATAAGGGATTCATACTGAAAGTATAAAATGGACTAAGACATGATTAATAGAATTGAAACTTCCATTATGAATATACATACAAACTTAATCAGTGAACATACGTATGTAAATGATTGAAAGGTATTTGTTGTTTGATAGAAGTTGTTGAATCTTATTGTCATTTATTATACTTTGTGTTGAAGTTTATTCTATTTTTTTTGTTCCTAGAGTATGGTGATTCGAAAGAATCTGAGAGACCAGTCAACCATTATTCATAAGCGTACTATATTTTCAACGGTATTTGCAATCACCTTGCCATTATTTTTTGTGATACCTGCACTTGTTCTTAATCAAGTTTACCAACCAGATTCATGTCAGCCAGAGATGAACAGTGACCATTACACACATGATGTAACTTACTATAGTAGAGAACAGGAAATCAATTGTTCTGAAACTTCAAGTCTAATGTCAAACTTCAATCCAGGTTTTTGTTTAATGAAATATCGAATGCGACCATGGTTCACAGTGCATGCGGCTTTCATTCTGTGGTTTTTGGTACCTACTACAACATTATTGGCACTGAATTCTATCATACTACTAATGGTTGGTATGTATATTTGGTTGTTAGACCATAAAAGAACACTGGAACCACTCAAAGACGAATCAGTGGCCAGTATGGACTCAAAATCTACTCAGCCGCCTAATAAAAGTAATCGCAGTGTAGCCAAGATTTGCTTGCATTTATCAATCACTCTGGGTGCTGTATGGATATTCCAGCTACTGGCAAGTCTCCTACCTCAGCAAACTATTCTGAGTCGTGTTGCAGCTCTGGTTAGTAGTGGGCAAGGTGCAGCCTTGGGGTTCGTTTCTCTGATGAACTCCACAAAAATAAAGTTATTTCCAAATTGGTCTAGTATATTCATTAGTAGGCGTTCAAATTCAAGAGAAAATGAGTCTAAAAGTGCATCATCATCAAGTCGAGTGAAGGTTGGATCTACATCTGATTCCACAATAGGATGATATAAGTATGCTGCTTAACTATTGAGAATTTGTTTGAGTTTCACTCTCTTAAGCAGAACTATCAAAATAATTATAACTTTCAAGTTATGTGATGATCACTGCAATTCTATTCAGTAGTTCAGTGTCTTTTCACTTTGTCAGTGTTGTTTATTGCTCAATTACTTCGTCAAAAACTTTTTATTTTATTTAAATGGAATGTTCACTTTCTTATGATCAGCTATGTAATGTTATGTTTATAAGCTTTGTTTGTTTAGCTTTGCGCAAAATTCAACCTGTATAAACCTAATATATTATATGTTTGTTTGTGTTTCCCAAATATCTGGTCTCTGACTTTACACACTTGAAATTTTGTTGTCATTATTACATGAAAATGCAAAATGTAAACTGTAGTCCAAATGTTTTAAGTACATATAATGGTTTTAGTATTTCCAACTGAGAGAAACATATTGAACTCAGTGGATAAGGGTTGAAATGGTTTACGCTTTCTTGAACGTGGTTGGTATAAAACAGTTGGACGATTAGTGATTTAAGGTAAAAATGAGTCATTTTTATCCTCAGTAATTCTTTTTTTGGTAAATACTAGTAAGTTTCTATTCACCTCAGTCGCTGGACGTAAAAGCATCTCTTAGTAGTGCGCAGGTCATCGATCCCACCCCCCGCGTTCACTAGATATTTTTGAATTGGATTGGAATATTTCCAGACTCTTGGTTTCTACTCCCGTATTTAAATACTTTGCATGTAAGTAGAAGCTGGTGAAAAATTTTCCAACCAACACTATAGCTATACCATAAGTGAAGTTCAAACTTGTGACAAACCGCGCTTTGTCATCATGCTCATGACTGCGTGCATTTAGACAGTCTAAAGCAATCGAGATATCACCCTCAGTTGTGCTAAATGAACAAAATTCTAACTAATATTAATTCCAGTAAATGACTTAAACAAAATTTTATGAACTGAAATCATTCACGTATCTCACTTATTGGAGGTAAGAAACTAAGTACAGCGACCTAATACTGATAACTGTTTCAGTTTACAGTGAGAAAACTGTCTAAAAATTTATCTCAGAATGAAAATTCATGATTCGTTCAGGAGAATTTTGTCAAAATGTTAGTGTAAAAACCTATGGAATACTACAGAAAATATTGTTTTAATGTGATCACTTTCAGTATGGAATTTTAATACGAAACTGAATAGATCTGTAGGATATTACGCTCATATGAGCGTAATACGCTTGATGTTGTTCTAAAATGGGAGAATTTCACCAAAAGGCAGACTTCCACTCGAGAACAACTGTATTTTCTCCACGAGTGTCTTCACCAGCATGTTCTACCAACAAGTGAAAGATATGGACCTCCAATCAACTGCCCATTGGTATGGAGAATAGCTGAGCGAAGTGGAAGAAAAATGGTACACCTAATGATAACGGATGCACACTACATGATCCGCAAATACCGAAACGCAAAAAAGATCTGTAGGGTAAATATATTTTGAAGCAATCAGTTCCTTTGATGAATTTCTATATTGTAATAAGAAGACGAAGATTATCAGAACTATATGATATATTAACTCAATACATTTCGAACAATCTGATCACACGTAATAGAATTGTTAAGAACATCTATATATAAAAATAAAAGGTCAACTAGACCAGAAATGAAGGGTAGGAGGAGACAAGGATAATAATGAAATAATGTGAAATAATTTGAAACCTCATCACTCTGGATAATAAACTCATATTACCAGGGTAGGTTTAAGGTGAGAACAAACTGTTTTTGAGTAGACCTAGGGGGTTTGAATTTTCGTAGATATACCTCTAAGTAGATGGGAAGATGGTTTAATCAAACGATCCATTTTTAAAAAACCAACATGGATAGGTCAATACCTTAGTTATCATATTTATTGCTCCGTGCAATACAAACGGGGTTTTATAAGGTGCATATTTAACAGGCTTGATCGCACTTGCACAAATGACGCCATTGATGATAATGTTAGGTTGCTAAATAAAACATTCATGGAAAATGGCTATCCCCTTGAATTCGTAAATAGATGGAAAGTTCCTGGTACAGTGAGACCTACTATAGCTTTGGCAGAGAAAAAGCCTGTCTACATCACCTTACCATTTTGAGGTAATTCAAATAGCCCTTTATTGAAACAAAGGCTTAAATCAGTCATTAACAAGACATATTGTGCAGCCATCATCATCAAGGAAGCAACAAGGTTCAAGTTTCATCGAAAACCTAAAAGATAAGAAAACAATTGCATCACATTCCCCAGTGTTTACCAATTAAAATGTGTGTGGTCACACATACATAGGGAGGAGTAATCGTGATCTCAAAGTTAGGGTGTGTGAGCATGTGCCTAAATGTTTACAGGAACAAATAGAACCAAATGACCCAATAAGAGCAAAGGATAAACATCCATCATCCTCTATTGCCAAACACATAAGATTGATCTTAACTCGGCTTTTATGGTGTTGTACAAAAGTGTAAAAGGGTGTATACTAAGGTTTATTGAAGCCTTAGCCATACGAAAACTCAAACCCCTCTGTGTAAATCTATTTCGATCAAAAAATGATTCCTATTATATTACTTACAAACAAATGTTCTGATTTACCTACAGTTGGATTTATTGAAATGAAAATATACTCAGTGATTGAAGCGACAATCATTGGAAATATAATTTCATTCTAGTTCTACTATGAATATGATAAATTATGTAGAATTTCAATTCACTCATCAATTTACCGCATTTGAACCTTCCACGACATTTTACGTGTGATCATTTACTAAGATTAAAATAAAATTAACATGGACCATAGATATTTACATTATTGTTACTGTTAAACTGATAATGAAGAAAAATGGAACTATTTTCATTCAGTGTTCATTTCCAAAGAGGTGAAATTCAATATTTGATGTCTTGTTAACATTTGGAGTATACGTACTCATCTCTGTCGGTATGAGATCCATTTTCATTACAATCATTATTCCAAGGAATTTATAATGAGTAGATAAATCTTTCGATCCTGTAAATTCATACATCAGATCCTCGTCAATGATTACAATAGGAGTTTATGAATAAAATAATGTGACTGATTCATTATTGACTGCTTTTTTCTATTCAAATTACCTTGATATGTATCTGTGAACTGTGTTTTGGACGTTTTATCATATAAATAACTGAAGTAAAATTTGTAAGTATACCGCTATGGATATTGTTGAATTTAATTGAAGTGAAAAACCGTGATCCGTAGACTTAAATCTTGTCGGGTATGAGGAAGTTACCGACTGAAGACAATGAAAGATGATCGCACAATATCGTCAATTGATTGAAGCTAGACATTAACACAAATGAATGCAAACTCAGTGGTTCAAAGGTCAATCACTTGAGTGCGAGACAGAAAATCCTGGCTTTGATTCCCATGTGCGGGGTTGTAGATACACAGTGCCGAGTAGTCTTATACTAGTGCTTCCAGGTTTTCAATGTTGATCTAACTTAGATGGATTCGGGATTTAAATGTAGTGCTATAATGTTTAAAACTTCACGTAGATATCCTCATCAACTTTCACTGGATTGAAAGTAATTACTTTTGTGAAGTCTCAGCCGATAGTATATCGATTTCCTACATTCTTTTGCATATGAGGTACGGTAAGTAGGTAAGACATAATTTTCAAAAGTCCTCCGACAAATTGACTGTCAAGGTAAATTGCATTGAAACAAATGAAAAATAAAGGTAAATTTCAAAGTTTCTAGAGTTGCACTCATTTTATTTATTTGTGCTTAATGACTTTTTCTTGAAATCATAATATTTATTTAAGATGTATGGGATTGTAGAGATTTCTGCATTTTATTGAAATCATACCAAACAACTCCATAATTTATTAATGTAAGGTAATTTGGAGTGAACATCAATTCTGGGATGCAGGTACATCGACTGATAACCAGTCGAATATTTGAATAAATGTATTTTTAGCAGTGGCATGAAATTTGTCTTGATGAATTGTGAGTTGACAATGATTGACAGAAATGTGATTATATGAATGCTACCACGATCAAACTTTTTTTCTGATTGAACCTTATTAGGTAATTAGGTGATTGTGTGACAGAAACTTAACTTTAGCTTACTAAATAAGTACTCATTAGTTGAATGTTGCTAAGTATAAGCTATTGCAACTGTCTAACTGTATATGATATCTTATATCCCAGCATAGTAAAATTGTTTAACCATTTAGTGTTAGACTGTTATTCATTTATTATTAATCCCTATAACTAAATTATACGTATTGTACATCATAATGAAAGGATATATAATGAAACTACTTTTAACAACTGTTAGGAAGAAATCAAGTTGTTTGGTAAATATTCGACAGGTCGTCAGTTTTAGGATTTCTAATACAACATGTCTGAATTATATTTGTAATATAAGTTAGGAAATTCATGTTGCTGATAGAATTCAGAATGTAGGTGCTACTTACTTACTTACCTTCGCCTGTTACTCCTCGTGAAGGAGCATAGGCCACTTGCCAGCATTCTCCATCCAACCCTGTCCTGGGCAATCCTTTCAAGCTCTTTCCAGTTCTTATTCATCTTTTTCATATCTGCTTCTATTTCCCGACGTAATGTGTTCTTTGGCCTTCCTCTTTTCCGCTTCCCTTCAGGATTCCAAGTTAGCGCTTGTCTCGTAACGCAGTTTGATGATTTCCTCAATGTATGTCCTATCCATTTCCATCGTCTTTTCCTAATTTCTTCTTCCGCTGGAAGCTGGTTTGTTCTCGCCCACAGTAGGCTGTTGCTGATGGTATCCGGCCAATGGATGTTGAGTATCTTGCGTAGACAGCTGTTGATAAATACTTCTACCTGCTTGATGGTTGTTGTTGTAGTTCTCCAAGTTTCAGCTCCGTACAGTAGAACTGCCTTGACGTTGGTATTGAAGATTCTGACTTTGATGTTGGTTGGAAGTTGTTTTGAGTTCCATATGTTCTTTAATTGAAGGAATGCCGCTCTAGCTTTGCCAATCCTCGCCTTGACGTCTGCATCTGAACCTCCTTGTTTGTTGACGATGCTTCCCAGGTATGTGAAGGATTCTACAACTTCCAGAGTTTCGCCATCATGAGTGATTGGATTGCTGTTCTCCGTGTTGTGTTTGAGGACCTTGGTTTTCCTTTTGTGTATTTTGAGGCCTACTGATGCAGAGACTGCTGCTATGCTGACTGTCTTTGTCTGCATTTGTTCGTGTGTATGCGATAAGAGGGCTTGGTCATCTGCGAAGTCTAAATCGTCTAATTAATTCTGAGCTGTCCATTGTATGACGTGTTTTCCCTCAGATGTAAAGGTCTTCATAATCCAGTCGACCACCAGAAGAAACAGGAAGGGAGAGAGTAGACAGCCTTGTCTTACTCCGGTCCTTACTTGGAATGCGTCTGTCAGCTGTCCTCCATGTACTACTTTGCACTGTAGTCCGTCGTATGAATTCCGGATAATGTTGACAATCTTCTCAGGAACTCCGTAGTGTCGAAGAAGTTTCCATAACGTCCTCCTATCTACACTGTCAAATGTCTTCTCATAATCAATGAAGTTGATGTACAATGACGAGTTCCATTCGATTGATTGTTCGACGATGATCCGTAGTGTCGCAACCTGGTCTGTGCACGACCGGTCCAGCTTGTTCATCTCGAAGTTGAGCGTCAACTGCGTCTTTCATCTTGTTCAGTAACACTCTGTTGAAGAATTTTCCTGGTATTGACAGTATTGTAATGCCTCTGTAGTTTTCACACTTGCTCAGGTCTCCTTTCTTTGGAATCTTGATGAGGTGTCCTTCCTTCCAGTCCATCGGCACTTGTTCCTCCTCCCAAATCTTCTTGAATAGAAGATGAAGGATGTTTGTCGTTACTTCGATGTCTGACTTCAGTGCTTCAGCTGGTATGTTGTCGGGTCCTGCTGCTTTCCCGCTCTTGATTTGTCTGATGGCCATTCTGATTTCTTCGGTCGTTGGTGGATTGACATCTATAGGAAGATCTGTGTGTGCTGCTTCGATGTCCGGTGGATTCATTGGAGCCGGCCTGTTCAGGAGTTCTTCGAAGTACTCTGCCCATCTGCTCCGCTGTTGCTGAATCTCAGTGATTGGTCTTCCTTCTTTGTCTTTGACTGGTCTCTCTGGTTTACTGTATTTCCCTGCAAGCTTCTTCGTCGTATCGTAAAGCTGTCTCATATTTCCTTCTCTTGCAGCTTTTTCCGCCGTCGTTGCTAGTTCTTCCACGTATTTTTGCTTGTCAGCTCTAATGCTCTTCTTCACTTTCTTGTTTGCTTCTATGTACTCTGCTTGTGCTTGGACTTTCTCTGCTCTTGTTCGACTGTTGTTAATTGCTGTCTTCTTGTTCTTTCTTTCTTTGATCCTGTCCAGTGTTTCTGTGGAGATCCATTCCTTGTGATGATGCTTCTTGGGGCCCAGAACCTCTTGACACGTTGAAGTTAATGTTTCTTTGATACCTTTCCAGCTATCCTCCATAGTAGTTTCTTCTTCCTTCAGTAGATCCTGTAAGGCTTGGGACCTGTTGTTGAGAGCTACCTTGAATTCGTTGAGTTTGTCAGTATCTCGAAGGAAGGCTGTATTGAACCTTTGTGGTGCTGTTCGTCCAGTTGTCCAGTTCTTCTTTAGCTTCAGTTTTAAATTGGCCACAACCAGGTGATGATCTGAAGCTATGTCCGCTCCTCTCCTGGTTCTCACATCTTCCATTGTCCTTCGGAACTTTTTATTGATGCAAATGTGATCTACCTGATTATTTGTGGTGTGGTCCGGTGAGATCCACGTAGCTTTGTGTATACGTTTGTGTGGAAATATTGTGCCGCCTATGACCAATTTGTTGAATGCACACAGATTTGCAAATCTTTCCCCGTTTTCGTTTCTCTCTCCCAGTCCATGTAGTCCCATGATGTCTTCATATCCGGTGTTGTCCATTCCGACTTTGGCGTTTAGATCTCCCATCAGAATGGTGAGGTCCTTTCTTGAGCACTTCTCTATGATTGATTGCAGCCTCTCATAGAATTGATCTTTAACGTCGTCGTTGCTATCATTGGTGGGTGCATAACATTGGATAATATTCATTGTGATACCCTCCTTCTTTGTTTTGAATGATGTTTTGATGATTCCGGATCCGCGAGATTCCCATCCTACAAGTGCATTTCGTGCTACTTTGGACAGCATTAGAGCAACTCCCTGAGTGTGTAGAGCATTTTCCTCTTTGTGACCGGAGTATAGTAGCATCTCTCCCGTATTTAGCCTTTGTTGTCCAGCTTGGGTCCAATGGGTTTTGCTGATTCCCAGTACTGCCAAGTTGTATCTCCTCATTTCCGTTGCTATTTGAATGGTTTTCCCGGTCTCCCACATTGTCCGGACGTTCCATGTACCTATAAAAATTGTTGCTCTGGTTGTTAGAAGGGGCATCGGCCTCGTGGCTTCTGAAGGAACTCGGCTTTGCACATGAGGCTTCATATTTCTTCTAAATGAAGATCTTCTAACTCCCAGGGCAGAGTTTAAATGGTTTGAGTTATTTTTTCTGGTTAGCGTTTTTTAGCGAGTTAGTTTTCTACGGGATGGGGACGCTAACCCCATATCCAACCCTCCTCCTTTATCCAGGCTTGGGACCGGCAGTAACTCTAGAAGAGCTGCAGGCGGAGTTAGAATGTAGGTGTGCAACTACTTATCCATTTTTTTTGAGGATCAAAGAAAATGATTAGAAAATAAATAAGAAATAAATAAGATCTGAAATTCTATTGAAAAGTGTTTCATAGTATACACTCATCACATGGAAATATATTACTGCTATATTCCTATTCCTACCCAAAAATACAGATGTTTCCTAATGTGGATAAAGAGTAATACTGGGAATCTCTGGCAAAACTACGAAGTAATCATCCTATATTCTCAGCCGTTCACAGCCGACGAAGTAACTAACGCCAATGTGAATCTTTCTAGGTTTCTGTACTACATATTAACACTAAGTGAAAAAAGTAGTGAGATATAAATCAAGAAACTCTGGTTGATACGACCAATACTGACGAAAATTCGACACTACGAATTAGTTTTACAAAGATTGAATGATATCCGGAATGGAAATTATAGAGTGATACTATGTTTAACAGTTAAAGGAAATATAAATTGAATCCAACTGCACTATCAAAACTGATGTTTAGTTACTCTGTTTGCAACCACCAACCATAAATTGGTAACTTTTACGGGCCCAAACCAAGATGACATCTCTTCCAAATACGCATCAGATTAACAGTTAATGACTTGATATCATATCTTGATCTGGAACCTCATAGTACTTTTACAACCCACTCCTATATCATTCAGTTTTGGTTTCCACTGGAAACAGTGGTTAGAAATGAATAAAATGTATCCTAACCATCCTAATCACAATATCATTAACCAATTAACTATAACTACCTATTATCCCAGACTTAGCCTTTAGATTCCTCACTTACTTATGCCATCATGAACGGGTAGTATGATATGTTGGGAGGTCGTTAAAGTCTGGTGCTAGTGGATATTCTTCCTGTACGTAGATCAAGCCAGGTTTTCAACCAGTAGAGTACACCTGTCTCGTAATAATTAAGCCACATTGTAATTAATGATGTGCAACCATTAACATTTCTCATATACCTTTTGACCTTGGACTAATAAATTTGATTGGCCTAGGCTATCGCAACCATTCGAGCATATTTAATGATCTACTTATCTTCATTACTTTCATAGATATAAACTAATACACAATACACTGGACTCGAACTCAAATAGATAAACCGAATTTTAACCTATATAATAGCAGTCTCAAGTTAATAAAATCTGGTTCATATAAGATTTTTATGACAATGTGTGCTGTATGGTACTTATGTTGACAGATATATATAGTACGTAACATAATAAGTTGGTCTTTTACACGTGAGTTCTTGTTCACTAAAAATGGATTGGTCAACTTGCACAACTACTTTTCTTTTTATACTCAGACCACATATTGACATAGACCATTTGTAGAATAGCATTTTTTATTATTGTTACTCAAGAGGTTTCAGATACTTTCCTTTTTGTTCAGATTTATGATCACACTAAACCCACCAATAAATCAAGTAAACATTATGTCAAATTGTGTATCAGAAGACATTGTGCTTAATGTTTCTTTCTCATATATTACTATTGAACACAAGTCTTTAATGAACAAAAAGGAAGATAAGAGTAAAATGTCTAATACATTTTCTTATTTAGTCTTTTTATTTAGAATAAAAAGATTGAGAACTCTATTTCCCACTACCCAAAACAACAATAAAGTACCCATTTCATAATAATAAAAACAAAATAAGAAAAAGAGAATTCAGCGAAGAAAATTTTCTTTTCGACAAAATCATTTACTTAAGCTGTACGTTCGTATATATAGTTATATGGAAAATGTGTGTCTATTGGAGGATAGAAAGGATTGTATTACAAAAGTGGACTCGAGAATAAATATCAAATAGGGTTACGTACTAATCAAGGGGTAAGGAAGAAAATCGTTTATAGGTCAGCTAATAGTTCCACTGACACAACAGATGAGGAACTAATTCAACTTCAACAAACTCTCATAAGAAATGGTTATCCACCTAGATCCGTCTATAGTAACTTAACACCTAGAATTCATCATGAGAAAGTATCAACAGTACAGAAGAAAACCTTGTTCATGAATATGGAATGTAAAGGAGACACGGCTGCTGAAATCTTAAATAAACGGATTTCAAAATCATTGAATAAAACTTTCTACACAGCCAAGCTCCGAATTGTTTTCTCAAGCCGGCCTACCATTCCTGGATGTGTTAAAGATAAACTTTCGCTTTGGGCCACATCAATGTGTATTTACAAATTTACGTGCTCATGTGGGGCTCGTTATATAGGCCGAACAAAGCGATCACTGTCCAAACGCATCTCGGAACACTATCCGGCTTGGCTTTTAAAAGGAGAATGTAAGACAATCACTAGTTCTATACAAGAGCATTTAATCAATTTAGGACACACCGCTCCCAAGTATTCTTCTTTTAATGTGATCTACAGAGTCAAAGGAATTGGATCGAAGGGGTGTCGAATCAATATTTTATGCACTGCTGAGACATTAGCAATTCACGAACTCAAGCCCGAACTTTGCGTGCAGAAACGATTTGTCCAAACTCTCATCCTTCCTTGGCCCTAATTCCCTTAACGAGTATGCTTCTGTTTTTTTTGTTTTGTTTTTTTTTCTGCACTTTTATTTGATTATTATCGAATTTTTAAAATTACTATTTTGCCTTTTAACCTCTAATCAGTTATTATTATTCTTCTTCTTATTATTACCTTATACGAGTTTTCTTGATTATTATTCAGTCTATTATTATGACCTTTGTGTTTGTCGCTTTTCTTCATATTTGAAGGGATTGTGTGGAGATTTTAGAAATTTCACTGGTTGAAATCATGAATCCATTGAAGCTAGACCACCATGGAAAACCTGGAAGCACTGGACAGCCGTTTCGCCCTAGTATGGGACTCCTCAGCAGTGCGCATCCGCAATCCCTGGGTTCGAATCTCTCGAGGAGCGGGATTGTGGATGCGCACTGCTGAGGAGTCCCATACTAGGACGAAACAGCCGTCCAGTGCTTCCAGATTTTCCTTGGTGGTCTAGCTTCAATGGATTCATGATTTCAACCAGTGAAATTTCTTCATATCTGTCAATTGGACTGTTATCTGACCCATAAATTCTGTTCTTCCTTAAGCCTTGATTAGTACGTTAACCTCATTTGTTATCTATTCTCGAATCCATTTTTGTAATACAATTTTTTCTATCCTCCAATAGACATACATTTTCCATATAACTATATATATGAATGTACAGCTTAAGTAAATGATTTCGGCGAAAAGAAAATTTTCTTCGCTGAATTCTCTTTTTCTTATTCAATGATACTATGGGTTATTTTAATTATCTATGTTGGGGTATTCAGAAAATACCCCAGAAATTATCTAGTTCTATTCCTGAATGAGAAATAGCGTCATTGCCCCATTGGTCAACATTCTTCCAACGTGTTATTTCCCTATTGGTCAATATTTATTTGTGTCATTTCCTGAAGGTTAAATCTTGTACAAATGTTACTTTCTATTTTATAGTACGATGTAGTCTGTTTGATTGCTATATAAACAGAGTATGTTTGAAATATAATGATTCATATCTCCGAGGCTGAGACTTGTGTTCTGGACTCAATCGGCTGGGTTAGACAGGGAAGCAGGACCAATCAGGACTCTAGGCTGCTCGCTCGTGTTTTATGCGTTACTGTTTCGATCGATAATACGCTGCTCTCTAATAGGCGGATCACACGTTATAACAATCTAAAAACAAAATATTTTATGAAGCTATTCCATAAAATCTACATCATTTATTGGTATGAATTATAATACAATTATTGAAATAGTGTATATAATAAATAGTATAGATAATTAACTGTTAATGTAACATATTTCAATGATAGTGTAGTGAATGAGAACAAAAGTGAGGAAAAACGAATGTATTTACACACAAAATTACAGAACAACTTAGTAAAATCTGAGAACCACACAGTGAATAATTCATTTGCAAAATTTCAATCAATCATCTCAGACTTCATTTTCCTTTCGTTTCCGCACCACTCATTCTTTGTTCTTGTTCTCTTTTCATTGATTTTCTTGACATTATGCTGCTAGACATTTCATTTTCGATTGATAATACATACTAATTATATCTGTCGATATCAGTAGCACACACCACAATAGTATTTATCTGGAAAAGTCATAATAAATAATTTAATAGTTAAGTTTATGAGTCAATTGAAGCTAGATCACCTTGGAAAACCTGAAAGCAATGGACGGCTGTTTCGTCCTAGTGTTGGACTTCTCATCAGTGCGCATCCACTACTCCACTCGCAGGATTTGAACGTAAAACCTATCGGTCTCGCGAGCGCTTAACATCTAAATCACTGAGCCATCATCCAACGGTGTTAATGTTTAACTTCAATCAATCCACGAAATCGAGCAGCCGTCCACTATTGTCTTCAGTAAGTTACTATCTCACAACAAACCGGGTTGAACTTCACTGGTCACTGCTTCTCACTAGAACTCCAGGAAAAATCATTTGAAGCCAATTACTAATGAGCAGGTGATGATTCATATCAGAAGAGGCTTTTTATAGTCTAGTTTTAATTGATTCATGAACTCAACTATTAAATTACTATAACCTCCACACAAAAAACCCTTTCTGATCATAATAAATAATTTACAAATCCTTTCATCAATAAGAATAAAACTAATAACCAGTATATTTTTTTATGATCATCTGATAGTAAATTTTTCAGTTTAAATTTACCAAAAAAAAAAAAAACAAACGAACAAATAAAAAAACTCTGATTATCTTTGAACATATTTTTATTGCCTGAGATGCCACTAAAAGATTTTTTTTAAAAAAGGAGGTGAAATAAAATTAGTTCCATTAAAAAAAAGAAAATAATAGTACTCAGTTTTGGTCCAAATTTTTGAAATTTTTTTTATATTTCAATCATTATAGAACAATTAAATTGAAAGGAAAAAAACAAAATTTAATCGACCTAAAAAATTTATTGGTTTTTACGAAACATCTTTAAATATAAAGAATATGTTTATATTTAGGGCATTTGTCTGAAGTGTTTAATTATTAGTTTCTAGTAGCAATTTTCCATCATATTTAGACTGATAATCAGTAAATTTACCAATTGATATCATATTCTGAAACTCCACCTGAGCCCATCTGGGGCTACTGCCAGTCCTAAGACCGGATAAAGAAGGAAGTTTGGGGGTGGGGTTAACGACCCCATCCTGTAGAAAACTAACACACTAGCCAGAAAAAATTATTCAAATGCATCATATTCTGATTTGATTCTAATGAGGTATTTTATGCACTGATATTATATTTACATCACTTACCACTTATAATTGAAAACTAGGAATCATTACAATTCCTTCGATGGGAAGTAAGAACACAAAAGACTAGTACAAGCGAAAATAAATTCTCTACTAAACACAACAACACTAGACAAAAATACACTCATATCAGTACAGGGTTGTGATGATTATTTAGTTTATGAATCAATCAATGTTAGACTATCATTGAAAACATAGGAGCTCTAGATGGCCGTTTCATCTTAGTGTAGGACTGTTCAGTGGTCTAGGGGTTAGGGGTTCGCGCACGAGACTGAAGATCCTAGGTTCCAATCTCGTGTGAAGGATCGTGAATGTGCACTTTTGCGTCCTATAGTACAACGAAATAGTGCTTCCAGGTTTTCAATAGTAGTCTAACATCGTTCAATTCGTGATATCAATCTAAACTCAACAATCTCCATAACCCTATACCGATAAAAATCACTTATACATTGATTTATACACCCATTTTTATTAATAATTAAAAAAAAGTCACGTATACGAAAAATACCCAGAATTATAACACATCATATGCTGCCTGTCATGCTAAGCATAGTTTACGTTAATTTAATACGAGAACATCATATCTTGAATAACTTGAAACACATTGAAAAAAACCAATGTTATACTGAATAAAAATAACACACCAAAAATACAACGAATACTCACCATAGTGAATCAAAATAACCGAAGTAATGTTAACCAAAAATCATAATGTGTCACAATGTGATTTTGTCATTTTATTCCGTCATATCAACTAGTAATACTATTACTAAATTAAATGCTACTTCAACACCCGGTTTCTCAACTGAGACTGTTAGTGACTTCAAATGCACTATAGACATCATCCATTCAAGCCAATTTAGATTTTGAGTTTTGTTGATTGCTTTAATTTTCTTTTTTTCCTTCACTATTAAATTTCGGACTCTGATATTTTTGAGTCGTAGAATTTCGGGCTTCAAACTGTATTTTAAAATAACTAGTAATTTATGCCTCTTGATTGATACATACTGACTGTTTTTTTGTCATTGTTCAAGTCAAATAGCTAGAAACAAAATTGTTGAAAGGTTGGAGTTAGTCTACAGAAAATCCAGGTTTCGTTCCAGTAGACGATCGTCACTATAGTATGCCTGGAATCTTGAGGGATTAAATCACATATCACCCAGCTCTACGGTTTGAGTTACCATTGATCTGTTTGGGTCACAACTGACCTCTTGTGGGGACTGAGGTATTTTCAGACTATTGAATAATCTGTGTTGACTAAGATTATTGTATCTTTTGGTGCTTCATGAGAGTACAATAAATCTTAATAAACTTAGGGTGCTAACTTCTTCTTTTGCATTTATTCCTGAGTTTCATTTATAAACAATTTCATACATAATGAATGTTTCATTATTTTCCATTACCTTTAAAAGCTAAGAATTAATGCATAGACAAATGAATAAATGCACATGGTCTCATATTGAGAATGATGGAATTTAGTGTAGGAATCAAGTATTTTAAACAGTCAAGTTAATTTGTGTTTTTTTAGTTTGGTTTCTCCTTCATGTAAATAACTGATATAAAAATAGCCTTCAAAGAAGTTGAAAACATTTGTAAATAGAGACAGTAAACCTAGTTTCAAGAGAATATATTGCAAACAGTACCAATTTATTGATAATGGTGTGGTGTGTGCTACTGATGTCGACATATAAGTAGTATGTATCAGTAATCGAAAGTGAAATACCTGGAGGCAGAAGGTTAAGAAGATAGAAGAGAAGAGAACGAGAACAGAGAATGATAGGTGTGAAAATGAAGGAACAATGAAGTCTGAGACGATTGACTGAAATTTCGGAAATGAATTATTTACTATATTGTTCTCAGATTTTACGAAGACATTCTGTAATATTTTATGAAAATTCATTTGGCTGTCCCCACTTATATTTTCATTCACTTCATTACTATATATTGAAACAAACATACCAGTATGGGAATTGTAACTGTATGTATAGTAACGTGTGTTTTTGACAGATCACATATAATTATTCCTTTACTCAATAACGTAACATATAACCTGTTGTAATTTAGATCGGTAAAATATAAGTTCAAGCATAAGTGAAAACATCAAGAAAGTGATCTAAACTGACCTATGTGAGAATTCTCTAAAATTAAGAGATAAATTTGTTATGTCTTCATTAATCAATAAAGTCTTGATATATATCTATCCGCTTTATTCATATCTTAATACCATATATTTACGTAAATTTGCTGCTTTTTTCCTGCTTTTATATGCTAGCCCACTGATGACTGCTAAAGTACATTATGGATAGATATGTCGATTTCTATTTTGTTAATTGCAAGTAATACCATTGGTTATTCCAATACTCTTATATAATTGCTATTTCATGTTCAGTAACGTCATACTGTATTGTATTGTATTGTATTTCAAATTAGATTTTTATTTAATTCAATTGACTGAATTAACGGTTTTTAAGATGATGGCATAGGTTGAAACCGAATTATGAAATCTCTCCAAATTAAATATAAATTAATGATTATTTTATCATTAAATGTTCTGTTATCTAAATGTAAATCTAAATAGTGTCTTCACTGAAAGTTGAAAGTATGTTTAACCCCTTTTCGGTGTCAATATTTAACAAGGCAAGCCCTCACTTGGAATCTCCAAGGCCGAAGGAGGAGAGGAACACCAAAGAACACATTGAGCTGAGAAATGGGGACAGACATGAGAAGAATGAAAAACAGTGGGATAGAACTAGAGGGGTAGGTCCAGGACGGAGTGGGTTAAAGAATGCTGGATGGAGGCCTATGTTCCATTGGGGTAACATGTGTAAGTAATTTAATAAAATTACTATAGGAAATTGATTGCGATTCAGCATTACTTAAACATCCCATAAGCACTTTTCTCATTTAATATTTATCTCAGCCGTGATGTAACAGTCAAAGAGTTCAAATAATTCCTAAATGATCTTAGTTGAATAGTTTTGGTATGAGTCATATGAATAATTTACACATGATTTACCTAACTGGCACTGCCTATAAGTGAGTAATAGTGAATTTTCATGAATATTTAGATAAAAATTTGTTTTTTCCCAACAGTACATTTCAATAATCAGTGGTGGTATTATGTCAGAGTACATAATTCTTAGTTTTTATTAAGAGATTTCCAAAAGAAACCCTATGAATAATAAGGTTCACAGTTGTAGTTGAGTGGATAGTGAAAGAAATGAAACCTTTTTAATCATAATTTTGAAGAGTTATTATTACAAAATGGAATGAGCACTGCTGAGGAACCTCGCAATGAGACAAAACGGTCGTCCAGTGCTTCCAGGTTTTCCATGATGGTCTAGATTCAATGGGCTCATGATCTCAACTATTAAAACTACTTTAATATCCACAAAAAACCCCTTCTGATATATTTTTAGTATCCCGTTAAAAGGTTTTCATATCAAACCTATTCAATAGTTGTTATTTTTAATGAAGACTTTATTGTTTTATTATATCAGTACCAAATCTAAATTGTTTTTTTTTTAATCTGATTAACTGAACTATCCATAAAATATAAGTCGAATTGCTATGATAACTTAATTTCATAGCAATTAAATAATAAAATGTATGTTAAGTGACTGTTCTTTGATAGCGTATTTTAATTTGGTCTGATCTGATTGTTTGTTTTCATTGTTATATTGAAATAATGGAAGAAAAACATAGATAAAACATATTAATGAGGACTAATGGCACAAACTAATATAAATTGGGTTAGTTATACCCTTTAAAAATAATTAAGGATATAATGGTGTTTTATTGTTAAGAATATATATCGTGTATATGGATGTAAATAAAAATTAAATGTGAAGATAGCTTCATTTTACAGTATTACTTCTTTTTGAAGGCCGTATCTTCATAAAACATAAGTCGTATGCTAATGATTCCGAAATTCATAATAAGTTGTGTAAATAGAATGTCATGAATTTACGAAATGTCGTTCATGTGTTGTCCTATTATTTTATTGGACATTGAACTGTTTAGTGAAATCTAATTTTGTTGATTTATAGAACACCTAATTAGAAATGTAAAGGAAAAAGCCAGCTATTGGTGATACCATATTTTATTCTGCATATACTTACAATACATTTTTAATATGGAAAGTTGTAATCTACGTATTGGAATTGTTCCAAACACTTTCATGTGTAGTGGTAAATAAATCCACAAAATAAATAGCCCTATAAGTCTTCGACATTGGATGCTCACCGCATTAGTTAAGATGGACTCACCTAGCTGAAGGCGCTCGGTCATGCATCCGCACCAGATCACTAGTGGGAACGCCGTGGTCAACATCCCCTGCAATCACTAGCCAGTCTAGATCAGTCGATCCTCGATATATTGATAGCCTATCAATAATGTCTTCTAACCTCCTCACTTTTGACTTTTGATTTCGTTTGGTAGGTACGACTCACAGTAGGTGTTACTGGTTAAAGCGTTGTCAAACTCCGAATACCTATGGTATCTTCAGCGTTATCTAAGTTACACTTATGATATGTCCTTCACAGAAAAGATCTTGAGACAGACCTCCAAGTCCAAACGTCTTACAGATTTCATATTTCATAACCTCTATAACGAGTCACGCTTTGGATGTGTAAATTATGTGTCCGACCACTCCTGGAATACCGGACGTTTATTCTTTGCAGTGTTCGTATAATGGATAAATAAAGGTTGAAATTTGTTTAGAGATGGTTTGCATTTTGCATTCTTTGGACTGACTGTACCTTAAGTTATCAGTCCAGATGTAATAAACTTGGACTGGACCCCTAATAAGAGAGGTGACTCAAAACAAATATAATCGTTTTCTTCAAAATACTCGATGAACTATTCTTTAAATCCAGTGGAATAATTCAGCATGTGGAAACTCTCAATTATTGCATCCGTAACTCCTTGACATCAGTGAAACAAATATGTTCTAAGTAATCTCTCCACATAAATTACTTTGCCAGTAAATTTTTTAGAATATGGGGTAGTCTGTAAAAATCTGTCTGTTATGTAAAAGAACACCCACCATTTGTCCGCCGCATTGATACTAACCGCTTCTCTGAAAATGTATTTGTGGTGTTTGAATGAACTAATGACTCCTTTGTACTTGTTGAATGTTTGATTTCGAATTCTAAATACAGTACATTCGTTGGTGCTTGTGTAGTACTTCTTGATTCAATTGCGTTATCCCTGGGATTCTTAGTTCATACTATAATTCAATTACTTCTAATTATCATATTGGCGTCGCGATGGAGCCTGCGATGGAACAGTTAGATATTCATTCAACTTCTGAAGCTTTTGAGGACTATTTGGAAAGGTTTGAAATTTGGAGCATGACCAAGAAGGATGATAAAGGTGATAAAATTGTGGCTTATTTCCTGACATTCATCGGAAAAGAAGCATACAGCTTATTGAAAACCTTGGCATATCCAGAAAAACCTATCTCACTTCCTTATGCAACTATTAAGGAGTTATTATTAAATCATGTAAAGTGCACTAGTTTTGAATGCCGTGAAAGGGCAAAATTTCATAAGATGACTCGTCGAAATGACCAAAAGGTTAAGGAATTCATTCTTGAATTGCAGAAACAAGCTGCCAAATGTAATTTTGGTGATCAACTTCATGTGCAACTGAGAGACCGATTAACCGCAGGAATCAATATACCGGGTTTGGAAAGAGAGCTGTTAAGAATGCCCAACTGTTCCTTTCAAGATGCTAGAACTGCGTGTATTAACTACGAGGCAGTGAATGAACTTGATATCCAGTCGATGAAGATTTCTAATACTTTGCTTAGTCGTCATGATGAAATACAATCTCAGGGTCAATCAAAATTGCGTTCGTTTTACAGTGGTTCCTATTCTCGTGTAAATATGAAAGCTGATTCAACAAGGAATTACAAAGCAAATCACAAAGGTGAGACCAAGTTTGGCAAATGTTTATCATGTGGAAAAATTCATTCTCGTAATTCATGTGCATTTCGTAATGCTACATGTTTTAGATGTGGTAAGATAGGACACATTCAGTCAGTATGCAAAGCTACTATTCATTTTGCCTCAAGTAGTACTAAATCTTGTAATTTAGATCCCGGTGATTCAGCTGTTCCTAATGATCATTTATCATTGTCTACTGTTTTGAAAGGTAATGCTCATATTCAAAAGCGATTATATACATCGCTTGGTTCATGTCATGACTTTATTGTTGACACAGGCAGTATAGAGTCCATTATTTCATTCAAGAACTTGAAATCTTTAGATCCTAATGTTGTGGTACGACCCACTGAGGTATCAATATTGGGGATTACTGGACACAGACTGCCTATACGAGGATGTTGTGAGTTGCTAATAAGAGATGATAATTCTTCGTACATACCTTGTGAATTTTTAGTTAGCGAAACAGGACTGTCAATATTAGGCTTAAGGAATTTGAAAAGGCTTAAAGTGGAGCTGTCTTTCCTAGTTTCTAAAGAAAACAATGATGCTTTACTTAAAGATTTGATAGCCACGTGTGCTAAGTGCAGTGGAGGTATGAAGATTCAGCCTATAAAACTTCAAGTACAGGGTGAACCAGTATTTCTTAAAAGACGAATAATTCCTTATGGTCTTCGAGAGGCAGTACATAAAACATTAAACGATTTGTGTGCAAAAGGCATAATTGAACCGATCCAGTCCTCAGCATGGGGTACTCCTATTGTTACGCCACTGAAGTCGGATGGCAAAACCCCTAGAATATATGGTGACCATAGATTAATACTGAATTCCCGTTTGTTGAAGCAAACGTGCACGACGGTAGAGGCTGAAGATATTCTAAATCGACTTCATGGTTCTAAAGTGTTCTCGAAAGTTGACCTAAAAGACGCTTATCTCCAAATCCCTTTAGATCAATCTTCATCTCTTTTGACGACAATCAACACTCCTTTTGGTCTGTTCAAATACAATTTCCTTCCATTTGGTCTAAGTTGTTCTCCAGCTATATTTCAGGAAGTCATGAATAATGTAGTTAGTGATCTTGAGGGCGTTGAAGTTTATCAAGATGATCTCATTGTCCATGGTTCTGATAAGGTAGTTCATAACCAGAGACTTATTGCTTTATTGCGTCGTTTAATTGAGAAGAATATTACAGTGAATCCAAATAAGTGTTCATTTTGTGTATCTAATTTCGAATGTCTTGGATACCTAGTTGATGGTAATGGTTTTAGACCAGATATGAAACGACTAGCTCCACTGACAAATGCACTGTCTCCAAAAAATCTTACGGAACTACGTTCACTAGTGGGTGCTCTTCAATACTATTCCCGTTTTATTCCTAATTTTTCTTGTCGTGCAAATTGTTTATTTAATATTTTGACATCCAATTCATTTAAATGGGGTGAGGAACAAGAGTCATGCTTACGTAGTCTACTAAAGTTTCTTCAAAGTGATGCTGTTCTTCGAACTTACTCCCCTAGTGTACAGTCTGTACTTATCACTGATGCATCACCTGTGGGTATTGGCGCAGTTTTGGAACAGGAGGGTAGACCAGTTATTTGTGTTTCACGCAAACTTACTGTTACTGAACAAGGTTATTCACAGACTCAGCGAGAAGCATTAGCTGTGTATTGGGCTGTTAAAAGACTCCATAAATATTTATTCGGAAAGAAATTCACTATTGTTACTGATCATGAGGCTTTAAAGTTTATTTATCATCCTGAAAAATCCTTGGCACGTTCCTTAGCTGGTATGGTTCAACGATGGAGTATTGCTTTGAGTGCCTATGACTATACGGTTCAGCATAGGAGTGCCAAACAAATTCAACATGTTGACCACATTTCTCGACAGTCATTACAAGATAAACCTGTAAATTCTTCAGACTGTTTGTTAGTGCAACCTTTACCAGTGAAACGTCCAGATCTCATTATAGAAACTCGTAAATACTTTGGATGTATAATTAATGCTATACGGAAAGGTTGGAATGCTAATTTGAAACGTAGATTTCCTGTCTATTTTTCAAAGCGGGATGAGCTATCTACTACTCCTGATGGTATTTTGTGTTTAAATGATCGTGTTGTTATTCCTCCTTCATTGCGTAAATCTGTCCTAGAAGATCTTCATAGTGGACATTTAGGTGTTGAAAAAATGAAGTCATTGGCGAGGCTCACATGTTGGTGGCCAGAGATAAATGCAGATATTGGTCGTACAGCAAACAATTGTGAAAAGTGTCATAAGCTGAAAAATCAGCATTCGAAGTGGACTCCATGGCCAGTATCGTCTGAGGCCTGGCAGAGAATTCATGCAAACTATTGTGGTCCGTTTCTTGGCAAATACTATGCGCTTGTAGTTATTGATTCTTTTTCAAAGTGGCCTGAAGTTTTCTTCACAACTTCACCAAATTCTGACTTCACAATTCAAGCATTAAGAAAGGTGTTTAGTCGAGAAGGGGTTCCAATGGTGTTAGTAACTGATAACGGCTCTCATTTTGCTGCAGATGCAGTCACTACCTGGTTAAATGGTATAGGGTGCAAACATCTGTTTACTGCTCCCAGACATCCTTGTTCCAATGGTCAGGCAGAAAATTTTGTCAGGACGTTAAAAACTGCCATTGATTCTATTGCTGCCTCAACATTTAATGAGCTGGAGAGGGGAGTAGATACCTTTCTACTGCAATATAGAAATGCCAGACATTCGGTGACGAAAGAGACTCCATCAAAACTATTAAAAGGAAGAACTCTTCGGTCGAATATGAGATGTTTGGAGTCTGCAGAAGTTACGTATTATCGTGGCAATGATCTTCGACCATCCACGGGGATCGTTCTGAAGAATGTCGGGAAATCTATGGTGCGACTTCTAGATATCAATGACTTAAGTACACACAATCGACATGTTGATCAAATACAATTCCAGGAACCAGGTGAGTCTGTTCCCATATCGGTTGTTAATTCTAATACTAATGAGTGCATTCTGGATAATACAGAGTCTTTATACCATACACTGTCGGACAAACACAAGATGAACTTGAGAAGAAGACGTACAATTGATTACAGACACTTAGACTCTAATTTACGCTGTGGCGGATGTGGTGTTTGAATGAACTAATGACTCCTTTGTACTTGTTGAATGTTTGATTTCGAATTCTAAATACAGTACATTCGTTGGTGCTTGTGTAGTACTTCTTGATTCAATTACGTTGTCCCTGGGATTCTTAGTTCATACTATAATTCAATTACTTCTAATCATCATAGTATTAGAATTTTCTAAAACAGGTCAGTTTATTTTATCCCACAAGTGGGTTTATAGGAACTTGAAATGTAAAACCATTCTTATTACTGAATCCACCTAGTAAGCCTACCCACCTTCTCTTACTTTACACTTACACCATCCCTGGAAACCCTAACTAATTTGAGTAATGTCTAACATGGATTACAGACCATAAAATAATCCAACATAAGTGTTATAGTAGACCTCACTAACCTGTCGTAGTAATTATTGCCTTCTTTGTCCCGTGCTGTCTGCTTCCATTTTATTTTCTCTGGTTATAATCGATTCGTTATAGAGCAGGAAATCGCCCTAAATACACTGTTCATACATCAACAAGATGTCAACTTAAAAAGTATTCAAATTTCCTGGCTGATGCCTTTCATTATTGTATTGAGAGTAAGAAATGAACTACCTAAACAGCTTTTGAACTAAAAAAACTTAAAACAGTCATATCAAATATTTTTTATCTACATTTGACATTAATATTTTTATCAGGCTGATCATGCCCGTAAACTGACATGAGTTCTATAATTATTATTTTCAGGATGTACTAAATTATTATTATCTGTTGAACTTAAACACTGTCCCCTTTGTAATTTATCTTGAAGTTTCCATTCAGTTGACAACTAAAAATGGTTCGCGAGGATATTTCTGGTTATTTTGATCATTAGAGCTTATTTGCGGTCAATAATTAACATAGTCAGTGTACAATATAATGTCCTACGTGCCTTAGTCTATTTTGATGGTTAAATTATATTACATTTATTTCATCTTGAATTCGGCTTCGTAACTGAGTAATGTTAAAGTCTTGGTTAAACCGAGATTATTAGTAATTCGCAAAGCGCACTTGATTCAAATTCTCTAAACTGTCTTTTCATACATTCACAGTCTTCTTATTATTTACACTTTCCGGTTCATTCGCAATTACGATAGAATGAATTGTACAGATCCCGGAATTTCCCTACCAGACATTGTGCTTAAAAAATTTATTCATTACGTATTTAATAAAGCCTATGGGATAACTTCAAAGCAGATGCGAAAGCAACCATTATTGAGGCAATTTGAATTTATTTATAGGAAACATAAAAACAGATTTATGTAGAACCGTTTACAGACTCCATGGCTTTCGCATCACAACTAAAGTTTTCGGATGATTATTTTTCGCTAAATAAAGTAACAGTTCCTACTTCAGTTCTTGTACTAACCCAATCCTCTTTTATTCGTGTAGCTCTACCCCTTAAAACTGCCATTCAAACTTTGTCTCTTATTATGTGATCTTTTATGTGTCTCTGATATTTTTTACTTTGGCTATAATATTTATGTGTCTTGATTCGTGCTTATGTGAACTGATGTTAGCAATACGAATCTAATAAAAAGTAGTAAATTTAGGTCACTTATAAAAACAGTAACCCTAACGAAATTCCAAATTGTACAAAGCGAAAGTCAGAACAAAGTACGGCATTCATAATGCCCTGCAGCGATAATGGAGTTGACGAACACCTCGCCATTAGCGTGTGAATTAGATTTTTTCCCAAGATGAATGTCAGAAACGTGTACTATGCCATTCATCAGAGAAATGTTTTAATCTGAAACAGTTTACATATGAAATCTTCATTTTTGTGGTCAACAAACATTTGCAAGTTATTATCTTTACATGTGTAGTGACCTACTTTTGTCAGCAGAACGCGATTGGTTCAATGAAAACAATTATTATTATAACCAATTGTACCAGTGACTGTTTTACTGTGCTCGTTCGTTTAACTGTGCTAGTGACAGTCATTACATTCACTCTCTCGTTGACTTTGAACTTGTACGAATCCGGTTACGCTTAGTAACCACACTTGTACTCCTTCGGCACGATATCGGTATTCTTTCGATACCACGAGATCGCCAACAAATACATCTCGACTACAGCCATCATCTGCCTTCTGATATTGGCCTACGGGGATCCTATTGGTTAATTGGCACGTAGTCTTCTTGTAGTGGTGTTCATAGTCAATCGCGACACGACATCACGCTACACATGTATGCGTCAAAAAACTGAATTTAAGGGTTTACAAATGAGTATACACCTGAAATTAGCATTACAGATCGTAGAAACTAAAAGCATTTTAAAATATAGTACAATACTAAACATCTGTGGACTGTTAGATTCATACTATTATTCATGAATTGGCACTTTTGAATCGATGTGTTTATGTATATAAAGATTTTTGGCACAGTTATCAGATTTTTGGAGAAATGAAGCATCTTAAAACCTTTGGCGTGGAATACAGTATCCACCAAGATTAATCGTTTCTACATCGGATGCCAGAATATTAAGCGTTCAATAGTAGGCAAAAACAATGAGGGTCAAAAAGCAGATACGGAAACATAAACGAGACAGCATGATTCGGTCGAACGGCTTTGGTCACTACAAATGCATCTCTATTGTCTTTAAATCAAGTGTACTAGTGTGATTGTATTTATTCTTCAAAGGTTCTTACGAAGGGGTACCTCTGAGTTCCAGAATTATGTAGGCCATGACAGAAAATAATGTGGCTGTGAAGTAAGACCATATAAATAATGCCATCACATTTTGACTAGTAAACAATTATATATGGGGTCTATCTTTCCAGGGGCGTATACAAGACCAATAACACCCCAACTACAATTAAAATGGCATAGACTCCGCTAGAATTTCTCCCCAGAAATCTTGACAAGCTTTGAATGTCCAATGTTATGTCAAGTCCGCATGGTTTATTCTAGCTTTTAGACAGACCAATTTGTTTATTGTTCTCGAAACATTTTGGCCTTGTCAATTTGTTTATATGAACGTGTATGTGCATTGCACTCTACTCGTGACATGACTGTAACTTTTTTTGTCGAGCTATAAATACGAAGTCACACTTGATCAGATAAAGTTGTCTCACTCTCCTTCTCCATTCAGCCTCGTTCCACTTGGGTTACCCGATTCTTATTCCGAATGTCTGTCTGTATAAACGAGTGCTCGAAATTAGTTTTTCCAGCGCATCTTATTGCCGCTGTCACACAAACGTGGTTAGCCTATGTGATCTAAAGAGTTAGATAGAATGTTTATGTTCATGAAATATTTGTACTTTCGGAGCAGTGAGAAACTGAGCTACAAAATGCTAGCTCTTGAATTGTTCGTGCCGATTGTCAGTGTTTACTTCTGAACAGGCTTGTAAGAACTCTTTCACAACGTTTTTCTATGACAAGTAGGATGTTGCAGTGGTATTGGTTCTCAACCTCACGATGTTTAAGGCTGGACATATAATTAGTGAGAAGATTTACATTCAACATGTAACACAATAAGGAAGATCAAAAATGGTGAATGCGTGAACATTTACTCAGTATGTCATTGTTCGTCCATGAAGGCGTGATCATTGTGTTGCACATTCTTTTTCATATTAAATATACCATTATGTCCACAGCTTAAATGTTTTCTTCAGAAGTGATAAGTATCATATTGTCGATTGTCACTATAGGACAATTCAGTACAGAGAATGATGTGACATTCATGTAAGATCCTGTAGATTAGGTAATCATATCATGACAAATCAATAATTTTGGGATTAGGTCTACTATTCTAGTGTACCAATTCCGAACAGGAACGTAATTCAACGATGTCAAGCAAGTTCCAACATTGGGTACGGTTGAGCAATTACCTGGAACATTAAATGTTGCTCATCACTTAAATACAGTGATTGAGACGTTATATATGGTCCTTATATGTTAAAGTTTACCGTACAAAGTCAATGGGCGAAAATGAGCAACACATATTGTTTTTAACGAAAATAATGATGCCATCTTTAGCAATTGAATTATAGAAGAATTCTACGATAATGCATCAGCGATGAATAATCTCCGTAATTCCGATTTTCACTGTGCTGACGCTCAATTAAATGCACTTATTTTCAGCCAAGCCGACATAGTGGAATGAAAACTATCGAGTTTCACCGTAACTAAATGCATTTATGAAATAATAACGTCTTAACTCCATTCACAGGGGATTTTACTCTCTTCTCAGGTAGTTCGATCAAAAATCAAGTTCTATCCAACGTGGATGGGGAAGGAACGTCTAATTAATGTACTGGAGAAAGCTTAAAAGGAAAAGACTGAAATCTATCACAGATAAAATTAATTAAAAAACCACATCGATGTTATCGTCCACATTGAAGAGTACACGGAAAACCCTACAAAAAAATTTGTGCAAACATTTTAATGGTCAGAATCTGTAGGTTCTGAGACTCTCTGTAAGAAGTAAGAGGTGAACTTTCTGAAGCTCAATCGTTTATCTTACAGATAAGTAATTTTTTGTCCTTCAAATTCACAAATAATGAGATGAAAAATAAACCTCTTTGTAATTGCGACCTCTCTTCTACTTTTCGAATTCAGGACTCAAGGAATAAACGATTCATCTTCCACTTCAGTAAAGCTCGTGTTTGAATCGTCGAACTAACGACTTTTTCTCTCGTAGATTAGCGAGGGATTTCCAAACTTGTGTGAGTTGTTCAAGTGGTGGCAGTTCGTGCATCTGTCGTATAAAGACGTTGTTGGATGGTCTTTACCACGATTAACGGAAACTATTGTAAATCTTTACTATGAAGTTGGATCAGACAAGTGATGAGTCGTCGAATACGTTCCTGTCGAAGGTTTGTCGCCCGGTCACTGTGGTTAGTTAACATTGAAGTCCATATTCCTTAATATCATTCGTCAGATACACCAAACCATAATTGATAAGCTCTATCCGTATAGGATAACTAGATGGCTATTTGCGTTGCTGTTATTTGCTATTTACGTGCTCCGGATAGCATCTATCCAGGTGCGTTGATTTATTTTACATAATGTTTGTATTCAGGGCTTCCATATAGTTAGCTATACTCTCGCAATATATTTATTGAGTTTATTCATATCATTTATTTCTCCAAAAGTAGATCCTGCTGCTGCAGATTATTCGGGTAAGTGTATGCTATTCAAATTACCATATGGCTACTAGATGAAATCCCTACACTCCCACGAACTGTAGGTGAAGAGTTCAGACCTTTTATACCAAGATTACTTGAATCAAAATTCTGGTAAGACTCTGTTTCCTAAATTTTTTGGTGGTAGGTTATATGTACTTCGAACGTTAGTTTTACATCTTAATTTATTCAAACATGTCATACGTATTAGTGATACGTAAAACAATTCCGAGACGTAATTCACATGACTACTACCTCAATGAATTATTGATTCAGCAATATTTTCATAGTAGTTTGTCCCCCAAAAGAATACTTTCATTATTCAGTGGTGAATATGCTTGTACCGTGCTACTCTTTTCTCGATTGATCATGATCATTTCAGCATCGTTGTGAGAAGGTTGGAATGCTGGTGTTAGTTTTGCCATTAAGAATCTCAGCTGATCTAATTTTTTTGGATCCATCAGCCGGAAGAACTGCAACGTAAACGGGAACAAAATAACAACGCAATATTCTTTAGTTTTGCTTTTAGCAACATTAATATCTGATCAACATACAAGGGTAAATTGTAACACTTGATGAGGATTAATAGTCTGAATACTTTCTGTAAAAAGTAATTGAGTCTCGTGGCTAGTTTTGTATTGTTTTACTGTGGTAGACTACGTTTCTCAATATGCCAACATTCATATTATCGTCGATCAACATTTTGCCGCAAACATCATCTGCAACTGAAAACCAGTTTTGAATACAGTCCCATCTAGCGAAATCGACGGAAATCTTATGTCAAGAGAGAGAACTACCCTTCGGTTCGAAATGCACGTGGCGATTTTCAGACTTGGTAGGATATTATGACACCCAAGCCCCTAACGAGTCGCTTGATATAAGGACAGTCAATATTTTGTATGTAACTGATAGATTATTGATTTGAACACAAACACTGGTGCAAGGGGCGCCAAATACATATGCGCCACACAAATCATTTGGTGTGAGGGCCGGAATACTGCTCGGGCACCCAAGCTAAAGCAGATGGTTTTCTTAGGGAGCCGAACCCCGAGCCTTCGACCTAGATGTCTAGTCCATAAGGCAGTGGGTCAAAGTCAGATGCAGTCCCATGGTATCGGGTGGCCAATCCGTCTGGACCAGCTGCTCTTCCTTGTTTCAGATTAGCTATAACCTTTTGAACTTCAATTAGAGTCGGGGGACCTACTCCAATGTTCCATTCACAGTCTGGGAATGGTGGGTAGTTGTAGAGTAGCCGAAAGCCAGCTGAACTATTCTTTAAAGTGTTCCACCCGTCGTTCTAAACGTCTGGGCTGTGAGCAGATAAGTGTCGTCTTTTCCCGAGATATTCTAACTTACACTTGACTTTTTAGTTCCAGTTTCTTTTATTAGTCTGAAGAGCTGTCTTGTGTTACCTACAGCCGCCGCTTTTTCCATCTCTTTTGCTTTCGTTGCCCACCACTGCTCACGATCATTCCTTAGACTTTTACTTAACCTAGATCTGATTTGCTTTCGCTCATCATCGTATTCAGAGTCTGATGGGATGAGTTTACGAAAATCTACCAGTGCAATAGACCTAGAAGAAATCCATTGGTTTTTTGTAACTCTGTGGTCTAAATCACTAATAGATGTCACTACTGTCTCCACAGCTGCTTGTATATCTTTCCAAACAACACCTGGGTCAGCCTCGTTTTTCAAAGTACTGAAGTATGACCTCAGTTGTTCCTGAAATGTATTTTCGGCTTTCTCATCACTGAATTCAATTCTAATGGGTCTTCTTGATGTGGCTTTCCTGCGTCCAGTAAGGCGCGAGCAGATACGTGCCCGTATTACAGCATGGTGGGAGTCCACGCAGATATTCCAGAACAAGAGACAATTTCCTATCGACCCTCTCCAACGATGACTGATGGCAATATGGTCTATTTAAGTCCATCGTTGATTTGGTGCAGGGGGTCGCCATGTTAGACGATGTCTCCTTATGCCTAAAATTAGTGTTTGCTAAAAATAAACGATTGTCTGAGCATAGTTGCAGCAGACGATCACCATATCTGTTCGCTGAGCCGCAATACCAAAATACCCACCTAAACGTCTTTCTGTTTGATTTAAGCTACCTACTTGGGCATTAAAGTCACCTGCTGTGAGTACTATGTCTGAGCGTTTAGCTTTCTGTAGAATTCACCTTTAACTTCATCCGAGCTGCAGTCAGTGGGAGCGTAGGCAGAAACAACGAAAAGGCAACGAAATGTGTCCCTATCCTCCCGTGTTCATACGGAGCCGTTTATTTATATTTATTTTAACACAGGTATAGGTACAAGGAGGCACCAAGACATATACGCCACACGAATCTCAATCGATTTGTGTGAGGGCTGTGATGCTGCCGGGTGCCCAAACTGAAGCAGGTGGTTTTCTTAGGGGGCCACACCCCACGGATCCGTTTAGCCGAACAGCGCATAGACGACTGTTAACGGGGGCCCACTCTAATAGTGCTTGTTCCGCCCTCGTACCTAGTGCTATGCCTATACCTGCCAATCCACGAGAACTAGCCATCGGGTCGCCAGATACACGGAGAGTGTATCTTATCATCTCTCCGTCTTGGCGAGGTGAGTTCAAGTGAATGACCACACTAGGATCATGTATGCATGTTTCGGAGACACAGCATACATCAATGGTACGAGATTCTAGAGTCAGCCAACAAGACCTGCTGGCAGATTTGACATAGTGTACGTACGTTGAAGGCTCCAATGTGTAGTTTGGAGCGAGGTTTCAGTAGACCTGTGAGTGTTTTGCGCACTAGAATCGTTGGACATGGTGACACTTGAGGAGGTCAAAGGAGGAAGTTTAGTGGTGAAATTCGATGTAGGAGGAATAATAGGAATTGAAGAGGGAGGTTGATTATGAATACAGTGGTCTTGAGTGCTGTTAGGGGTATGAGAGCGGTTATTGCTTCCCGGTTGCCCACAACGTGGAAGGGTTCTTCTGGCGGTACCTGTATAGGAAATTGGATTAGAGATGGTTATAGTGACAGCAGTGCCCAAGGGACAACTGCTTGAGATCGGCCACACACGACCTTTTTATGAGTAATTTTCGTGTTAGCTTCGTTCTTGTTGAGACCTTATCGCCAGAGACGGATATCCGTGGGATAAGGCGAGGTGTGCATTTTTAGGGTCGACCTTTTCTAACCCCACCCCTCCTTGTGGGAAGGCAGCATCGCTGTTATGCTGGTTGTCTGAAGGAAACACCTTACTGCTGTCACACTTCTGTACAGTCAGAAGTATGACTTCGCCCTCGGACCTTGGATTCGTTGCTTTTAGTCTTACCATTCTTCAACTGACCTGTCTGGCATGGTAGGACCTTGAGGAACGATTGTTCCAGCCAGTATAGCTCGGTTGCTTCATCACGATAGGCAAGCCCGACCACCTCGTCAAGGTAGCAACAACGGTCGGGATCCTATTATGCTAATGATAATTGTATTAACCGAGTAATTAATCACAACAATTCCTACATTGTCTTCATTTAAAACTAGCTCTATTTGGAAAGTGTGTTAAAAATCACTTTAAAGATATCCAACATCTAAACCCATCATTTTTATTTGTGTTAGTAAATGACTGTATTTCCTAATACATTGCAGGCTCTCCACCGTCCGTGCCGTTGCAATCAGTATATTTTGCACATATCTTCCATTCCTGGATATTCCAGTATTTTGGCCGATACTAGTAATGTATTTTATAATGTTGTTTGCTATTATGATGAAAAAGCAAATTAAGGTTTGTCTTATCATTTTTTTATAATTTTTACCCATGTTCAGTTAATATTGTTTATTTGTTTAATCCACTATTCGTCTTATCAGTTCGTTTTAAGTTTTATAACTCCATTGAGTTTCACGTAGAAAACTTCAGATATCAAATGCTAACTTTTTGTTACCTTTTATTATATTGTTAGGTGCGATACTGTAGCAATGACTATTTTACCCTCAGGTTTCACAGAAGAATATATACATATGTGTTTGTTCATAAAATTCCATAGTATTGTTCTATTCACATATTGAAAAGCTTTTTAAACCCTAATTATTTAAGAAAGACCATTGAGCCCCCCATTAGTAATAATTTAACGAATTAAAGTCTGAGTAGCCGAATTAGAGTTTCACTTTGTGTGATGGTTAGCAATCCTACCCGACTTTCGAAATTAAAGTAGATAGATTGAAGTTTAAACCTGCGACCTAATGGTTAGAATTTGGTTAATGTGGCTATAGAGCCACCATTTTAATAATCCACTGTTTGTTATTTTATTTCAGCCACTCAATTTTAGTCATCATAGGACCTGGCACAAATGTACATTTCCCTAAGCTGCCACACTACTTCAATATAGCGAAGTAAAATTAATAAGATAAGTGGCGAATGGGTAGTGTTAGTAGTAATGATATAATAATTAAATATGTTTCTAAGAAAAGTAAAGGAATGAGAAAATTAAAAGTACTCACTGATATTGAGAATATTAAAAAAATCAATGAAAGGACCATTATCCTCTACATACTATGATACAATCAGGTCATTCTGAATTAAAACTGAATCAGTGTACCTCAGGTACTCTGTTGTCAGTTAGTACCTGTTGCATGCTTCATTTAATTCATTTAGACAATTGGTTTACAAAATAAGATGTCAAATTATTGTGTAACTGTTTGCATTTAATGACAGTTAAATTCAACTACGGATGGCTACGTTAATTGTAACATTTAAAAGGTACTGACAATTTGCTCTTGTTTTTCTCTGTCAAACACATATCATTTAGTCCGTCACTATTTATTCCATTGCTTCATGAATATGTAACATTGAATCATTTTTGTTGCTTGTTTGACTTTCTTTTCTTTTGTACGATACAGCATATGATCAAATATCGCTACGTTCCATTTACTTATGGGAAACCGAGACCTGTCGGATCAAACAATAAGGAACAAGCATCTCCTGTGATTAACTCATGACATATAATTATAAATAAGTTGTCTTCTTATCTCTCTAAATCACTGTGCTTCTTCATCTTTTGTTCATTTTCGGTATTTGTACATAGTTGTTCTGATCTTATCTTTGCTCTGTATATGGAGTTTTGATTGTATTTTTATGCTTTAAAAGAGGATGTTGATTACTGAAAACTAAAATGTCTTTGTTTTACATCACGTAGTTTGTATATTTCTTTTTGTCGTTGAAATACCTCTTTTTTTTTCTAGAATAAATTTTAAAACACAAATCCAGATATTTTCATTTTACATAGGTCTGTCCGGTAACTTCGGGAACTGAAGTTGTGATACCTTTGTTTTACACATTTCAAGGTACTTAACTCCTATCTTTTAAATACCCTCTATTTATAGCAATATACTTGTTTCATATCTTCCTCGATTGTTCTAAGCATCTTTTGCGATCCTCCAAAGTCAAACCCTTCCGGCTATCTCCTTTTCTGTTTTATTTTCTTTACATCGTTCTCAGTTCACAGTCGTCTTGGATTTCAGGAATAAAAGTCCTAAGTCTAGTGAATAAAGTGATCGAAATATGTGATGGGAACTTACGGTCAGTCACTGCTGATTGTCCTGACAAATAGACGTACTACAGGCGTCCATCAGGGTCAGATAAATTACGAATATTTTTCTCTGCATTTCTTTTCATGCTTTCCGTTCCTTGTCTTGTTACTTCGGTTTGATGCCGTATTTCGAGGACCGTTATTAGTTATGTCCATAAATAACAGTCTTAGTAAATTTATTCATATATTCACTGGATAGACTATACGTCCCATCAGTTTAACCAGTTCAGATAAGTTAATTGTACAGAGATGGTATTAATTCGTGATTGTTAACGTTTAAGTTCGTACGTTACTGAACATTTGTTACACTACTTTCTTGTAATGTGACAGATTTTGTTATTGGGCATCAAGGTCTTTCTGTCTTGATGTATCTACGCTTTGATTATATAACTCATAGTTAGCCTCGAAACTAAGTTGCTAGCTGGCTTAAGAGAATTACGTTATTGACATGGTTCTGAAATCTTGTTTCAAGTTGAATTTCACTCGGTCACATATCGTTATAACATGATCAGGATATGTTGATCACAATTCAGTATTACTCGACTTCTGGAGATCTTCCAAAAGAAATAAGTACGTAGAGTCTCTGCACCCGATTATATCGAGTCGGCCCTCAGTTGAGTTACCTTCTGGTAGCTGATGCATATAGGAAATGGCCACGGATTTTCCTCATGAAACGGTCTACTGTAAGCTTCGTAGTCAAAAAGCTACGTCGACTGTTCAGTCGTTTCATGGTTCCAGAATTAATAGCTAGAGACAATGGAACACAGTTTACGCCTACTACCTCAGAATTTTGTCGGGAGGATGGAATCACTTATCTCTAAACATTCCCATCCCCAATCCAATGGCTAAGTTGAATGCTTTGTTGGTAGATTTAAAGATGCCCCGAAGAAATCAAGAGATTTTAGAGAGGTTCTTGCTTATCTTTCGTTCTACACCAAATCCTCAAACGATCAACGGGTCTATCCAATAGAAGCTTTACTCAGGAGAATAATACGAACACATTTCAATGCCATTCGTCCGATACCAGCTCTTGAGCCTCAACGGAACGAGTCGATGGGGAACCAATTCAATCTTCGTCACGAGGTACAAAGACGATTGTTCGCTGTGGGTCAAAAAGTACTTGCTATGGATTATCGTTGCGCACATCCTATATTAACAGCTGGTCGAATCCTGCAAAAGAAATGGAATGTGGTTTACGAAGTCTCAGTTGACTCAGAAGTTTGACTTCGTCATACAAAACAACTAGGAGCAACTTCGATCGCTAGCAACGGGACCCGACTGGTCATCTCTTAGCCAATCAGCAGTAGCGGATACTTGGAGAAGACTAAAATATTGTGTAAAAATTATAAATATACTAGCGTTTTTATTGTAATTCCTACTTCTATTCAACCTTTATTTGGAGTACAATTACGTTCTTGTTCAACTGTGTTCTGATTTGGGGACTTGTCGAGTGAAGTAAACTGTCAAAGAATACTAAACAATAAGAGTAGCTGAGTTGTAATAAGAGAGATAATGACAGCAGGCTTGCCATACTTTTCTACTGAATGTCTGTATCATATTTGATCCTGGGTGAGTGTTAACCATTACATCCAATACTTAACACTTCCGAAGGATAAAATATTGGTGAATTCGATTCCACTCTGAACTTTTTAGTAGGACTTGCCAATCAATATCAGTTGTAGATTGGTAATATCATTTTTTCTTACGATTATTATATACCTTCCTGAACAAGAATTATTAGTAAATGTGGTTTTCGAAAGTCATTTGGAGCGGTTTCTCAGTAGTTAAGGCATTTGACTTATATAATCCGACCATAAGACTTCGCAATGTTAACTGTCCCCTTATGGATTTCTTGGATTGTAGTTAGTCTCACACTATTTGTAATTAGATCTGTTATTGGTTTCAACCAATAGATCTATTTGGAAAAGTCCGGTCCAGTGGCATTTATGATAATTTCATCTAGTTAGCTAATTTCAGGGTAACATTTGTGTTCATATCTTACGGCTTGGATGCTAATATCTTCTTTTAAGACACCATTATTGAATTTTAACATTTTACAAATACCAGGTTTTGCATATTTTATGTTGTTATGGGGTAGTGATACTTAACTATTCTGAATGATATAACAGCTGTTCATCTTTATTTTCGCGTTGAGTTAATTATCTCAAAACTATTAAACTACGTCGGTATAAATAAAATTAAGCAATTTATACTAGTGAAATTCATTGATAAAGGACATAAGCATTATGCACTTACGACTGTTGCCCCTCATTAGCCATAGGCCGTCGACCAGGAACCTCCCTCCCGGTTTTTACCAAGTGCTATTTATTATCTTGATGTCTGCCTCTGATCCCGAGTGCAATATGTTCTTTGAGATGCTTCTTTTTCTTTTACCTTAAGGATCCCGAGTTAACGCTTGCTTCATGACGCAGTTCGATGATCCCCGTAAAATGAGCTATCCACCCCCACGGTCTTTTCCAAATTTCTTTTTCAACTGGAAGTTGGTTTGTTTGCCCCAAGAGCAGGGTTCTGTCCGTAGTCCTAAGGTTACCGCCGGTCCAAAACCGGATAAAAGAGGGTTAGGCATGTAGTTAGCAATGCCATCCCGTGGGAATAAATGCTAGAGGATCTAATCTGTCAGTATCAAGTTGGAAATAATGGTTTGTCTTTGAAATAGTCAGTTATATCGACCATAATTAAACAATTGGAGTCTCGAATCAGTTTAGGTAAATGATTTCGTCGGAAAGAGAATTTTCTTCTCTGAATTCCCTTTATTTTTATATCAAGATACGCAGAGATAACTGGTAAATTCTCCTTCCCTAGATATTTTTGTCTACTTAGATGTGTATAAGTGTTTTTAAAGAGAATTACTACCTCTTCATATTGTAGTGGCTTTGATTAGTTAATCAATCACATCGATAACCGTTACAATATAAACCTCAAAGGTGGTTGAAGTCAGACGGCAATGACAAGTGGCAACTACAGTTGATTAGTGGATAGCGCAGATCACAAATCTATAAGCACATCAAACGAATTTGAAGCAGAGAGGCGAATATATATGTATGCGAACAAAGACAGCGGCAAATTTAGTCAAATCACATAAGGGCGTAGCAAGGACGAATAATAGGATTTCAGTAAATATATACATGTGGAGGAAAACGAATCATCGAGTGATATTTAAGCGATAAATATTTTAGCTCGAGTCCGTCATGTGATCTAATTATCATACCAGAACAAACAAATAGACAAATTGCTATTGTTCTAATAACAACGTCTGTTAAGCAAGTTAATTAAAGGGCTTAACCATAATCGAAATTCACTGTAGTATAGTTGTTATATGTCGGGAATTCTTTATTAAGATCAATTTAAACTTGACAAAAATTGTGTTCTTAATTCGTCAAACAAATATTCACGTATAGTATTGTATCATAATCCATTAGTTCAAGTTACCATACTTTTAAGCAGTATACTGTAATCAAAATGAAGTACGACTTAAGTATATATATATATATATATATATATATATATATATATATATATATATATATATATATATATATATATATATATATGCCAAAGAGCACTTACGTTGGGAAATAGAAGCAGATATGAAAAAATGGAATAACAACTGGAAAGGATTGCCCAGGACAGGGTTGGATGGCGAGTGCTGGTGGGCGGCCTATGCTCCTCCACGAGGAATAACAGGCATATATATATATATATATATATATATATATATATATATATATATATATATTGTTAAAAAATCATTTATTTATCTGTAAACTTAAATGCAACATATTAGTTTTCTGTTCTAATTACCAACCTAGAAGTGTTACCAACACACTGAGCAATTCAAATATGATACAATGTTTGTACCCCATAAATAATGTTACTTTTCTTTAAATATTATTTAGTAAACAATGTTCAGGATCGTGACTCTGGATTTGTGATAAACACAATGATAGATAATATACAATCTAGTTAACTGATAGGTGTTAACAAGGTTAAATTATTGAGACAGGTTCTCAACTTAATCGATATCCGTAAACAGCATAAATAGCCAAGAAATAAGAATATTTTACTGTGTAGTTAAATTATTTCCTTATTTACAAAATATTTACATAAAAATTAACATGGTTAGGTAGCATTTAAAATATAAGCACTTCATTTATAAGAGTTTATGTAATTTATCCATTCGCTAGCGAAATTGAAACCTTAAAAAATGCATGATTAGTTTTATTATCAAAATATTTCCATTCATTTAAAACTATTTGTAATTCGTTTTAAGTTTAGTGGCCCTATATCTGACTTTAATTAGATCGTACGAATGATTGTTATCAAAGTACATATCCTGGCTATTCTCGTATATAAACATCGACTTAACTTGCGTTAGTGAATAACGGGATTAAAATAAGTCAAATACGAGAATGGATTTCGAATATGTATATTTTGTACAATCATTGATCCAGAGAGACGATCAAAAGAATGAAGTGAAACGAAATGATACGCGAAGGAGATGACGTGTGAGCCATGTCAATTTAATCAAACGTTATTCAATATTTCTGTTCGCACAAAAATAGCTACAAATATGTGATGAGTAGGAAAAGATGTACACATACATACGCTCATATAAAAACAGTCAAGGTTAATAAGTGAATAATTAGCAAGCTAGAAGAATTTATATGGGATCGACATAGGACCAGCCATTACATAAGATTCATAATGATAAATACAAATTCAGTCAAATGATTGATTAAAAAAGGTTTATCAAGCAAACAGTTTGTGTTATTTGAATTAGTTAATTAGCCATATATGTTGTTTGTATATTTCTTCCAATTAAATGTGTTATTAACTCTTAGCTATTTGTTTCTCTTTCATTTTTAATAATACAAAGCAGAGTAGATACATTTCAATGCTTAAAGCTATTATACTTGTATTCATAAGCGTACCATTTAAAATAATTTCTTAGTAGCACCAAATAAGGAATATCTATTTATTTTAGGAGATGAATGATTATCATAATTTTTTAATAGCTGAATTCATGAGTCGATTGTATCTAGACCACCATGGAAAACCTGGAAGCATTGAACGACCGTTTCGTCCTAGTATGGGACTCTTCAGCAGTGCTAATTTGAATAAAAATAAAAAGAATTCAAAGAGGAAAATCTTTTCGATAAAATCATTTAGTTAAGCTGTACATTCGTATTGATAACTTTGAGCAGCTCATATACATTTGAGTTTGTTCACATTTCATTTGGTTAAGCCTTTTTATTAACTTGTTTAACAGGCAGAGTCGTTCGTACAATAAGAATTTATCTTGTGGTGGATCCCAGCACAAGAGCTTATTCAAGATATAACAAGATGCAAAGTTACCAATAATACACCAAAAAACGTTAACTCTACAACCCTAATTGTCTGTCTACAAGTAAAGCAAAAGGTAACAAATTACAGTTACAATATAAATGATATATTAAACAACAAAATGATAACAGTTGTTATGAAATGAATGTTACTTGTAAGCTACTCTCTGAGATAACAACCACAAATGAGTTCGCTTTAATAATGAAGATTCCTCTGCACATGGTGGCACTAACGGCGTAATGGGAAAGATTAAATCCAGTAGTATTAGTCAATAATGATCATAGGCCAAAACTCCAACGTAGTGTGGGAAGGACTAAAAGGATGTTACAACACTATCATAATCAATCAAAAGCTGTGGCCAATAAAGCAGAACAGACGGCGGAGATAAAGTTTTATATTTTCAACAACCGCGGTAGTATATACATATATATATGTAAATAGCCACACAATTTTATCCGTTTCTTTACCATTGATACAAAGAAACGATAGATATTGAATATAAATGTGGTTACATATAAAGTGTGACAAATAAGAAAAAAATGGTTTTTACTTTGTCGTTATAAAAATCACTGAATGTGCATGTCACAATAATCTATACCATTGTACTTTTACTATTGTTTCGCTTGTATTAACATGTATGCTTGAGCATTGCTTACCGCTTACGCACATATTAGTTGCTTAATTGACTTAATGCTTCATTCATTTCTCTATGTATATATATATATACACACTTTAATCCTGTTTCTTTAAACTAAACTACACAACCGAAGGAGTTGAACAAAATAGAAGTCAAGTCAAAAACTTATGTTCTGCTGAGGCCTTGACAATCCACCAATTCAAATCTGAACTCTGTGTGCAAACTTGATACGTCTAATCTTTCATTGGTCCTAATTTCCTTCTATACTACTTCTTAAGAAAAGTGTTTCGTAATTTTAAACCGTAATCAATTATTATTACTACCTTTAAACAATTTTTTATGATTATTATTCAGGTTTTATCATTATATTTATGTTTGACATTTTTCTTCATAACTGTCAAGTGGACAACTATTTTTCGTAATTTTGACCAGTAAAATAATTTTCATCTTTATATTCTTCCTTTACCCATTGATTATTTCGTAACCTCATTTTTAATAATAAGTCTTAAGTCAGCTTAAGTAAACTATTTCGTTGATAAGAGAATTTTCTTCGCTGAATTCTCTTTTTATATTCTGTGACACAATGGGTTATTTTAACTATCCTATTTACAACAGAAAGTAATCTTATTAATATTACCAATCCACGATATTGTGCAATTATTCATAATCTCAACTAAAATAGCGATCTCCACAATCCTATACAGATAATTATCACTAGTGTCTAGCTTCAAGATGGATTGCCTGGAGTTCTAGTGATAAGCCGTGATCAGCGCAGTTCAACGTGTCTGGTGTGAAGCAGTTACTCACTGGAAACAATAAAGGATGGTCGTGTAATATCATGGATTGGTTGAAGTTAGACATTAACACCGTTGGATGCCAGCTCAATGGTCTAGGCGTTAAGCGTTCGCGCACAAGAACGCAGGTCCCGCGTATGCGAACTGCTGAAGAGTCGCAGACTAGGACAAAACAGCTTTCCAGGTCTTCATTTGTGGTCTAACATTGATCAACTCATGATCTCAATCAAAACAGAACTTTGATAAACTATCTTCATACTTTTTCCATTGTTTGTTTTTTGTATTTTACTTATTCTCAACACTCATCTCTTGATTCTTACATAACTACTATTCTACTGACCATTCATCAAAATATTCTGTTCCTTCTCTTCTTTATATATCATGCAACGTAACAACTTGATTTTCGAATAATTACTTTGATTATGATTAATCCTCTTTCTTCCAATTACCCAATGTTAATTTATAATCGAAATGTCATTATGTAAAACTCAACAATCTCCACAACAATACTATTGATTATTAATATTGACCAATCTAGTCCGTTCCAATTCATTAGAGTATCGTAATAGAGATCTTTAACATGTTCATTAGCACTTGAGATTACAAAATGAAATATCTATTTATTATTCACTGGCTTTGATGAAATTCAGTTTCAAATGTTTTCTTTTTCAAAATCAGCATACCATTACGCAACAAAACATTTTATCATTTTTCAGTAAATACAATTTGTCCATAATGTTTATCTATGAAAATCACAAAGCAGTAGGTTGTACTATATAGTTGGTAAAACATTATTCAAATCAACGGTAACAGCTGAACATTATTTAACTTAACACTGTAATAGTATAGTATTTTCTATTATTTTACGATGCATGTAATTGGCTCTATACTGAATTAAGTGAACTCTTTGATGAATGGAAACAAATTTATACCGAATCGGAATTATTCATGTCCGAAAATCGATGACATTTATATCAACATATTGTAATATTAACTGACTATTTAAAAAAAATTCAAGGAATGAAAAAGGACTCATGGTCACAAACGAACAAAAAAGTATACAAACAACAGAATAAGTGCTTTTATTTCCAAGTTGCTGTCGATATTTTGTACATAAAAGCAGGCGAAGCCTGAGGAAAAGTTAGTCAGAAGACATGGCACTTACTACTAGTAATTACTGGCTAAAAGGGTGAATTTTTATGCTTGAATGAATATTGAGACAAGCATTATAGAAAAATTCCAAATAATGAACAGATATTTAGTCCTAGATTATGATTGTATATACATTCAAGACCATGAAAATAATCAAATGTAAACTTTTTAACAAAGCGGCAAGTTCAATAACTAGATGTTGCTGAGTAAGAACCCGACAGTCTGCACTTCCGGATTCAGGCAATTGATGATATTACGAGACCCCTATTCTTTACTATTAGTAAAATATATCGCAATATTCTTATGATTTAGTCCCAACGGTTACGTCATCTAAACGAAACCCTATGAGCTGTTCTAAAACTAGGTCAATGACTAGTGACTTAAGAATGTTTCCGTATTATAATTCAAACTTAGTTGATCTGTTTATTAATGTTAATACATGCAGCGACGTGTTGAGAGGTAATGACATACACAGCCAATACATTATTCCAGATTTTTTCTAGATCTACCTACGAAAAATTGTAACAAAGTGATTTTCCTGTTGGTTACAAGTCAAAATATTTATATCACAAGTAAGATAATATAATTTAGATTCATTTGCATTCGGAACTACCAATCATAACAATTCATTTTCTTGTTTTTAAAATCTAGCAAGAAAACGTGTTACAAACATTATCCTTGAATCAAAATGCGCTTCACTCTGAGGACTGAATCTATAGCAGCTCAAATTTTATTGAGAAAGGTATGCTTAATTAACAAATATGTTGCCGCATTGTTTACGCGCTAACCTACAGGAGTAAATAAACTATTATCGAAAAATAATAAAAAATGTAATTTTTAAACAAATTCTTACTAAATTTTATGTTATAAAAACATTTAGATGACTCAAAGAACTGTAAATCGATTCCATATGTTGAAAAAAATGAACGAAACTTCAATGTCAAGTAACCTAGTCTAATGATCACATTGCACTAAGAAGAACTTGACACACATGATATTGATCATCACCCAGTGATCAATCAAATACGAAACTTCATTCCTAATCTATGCGTTTTCGTTGATAATTCATTCATAACTGTAAGAATTTCAAACATGTTAGTGTTCTGCTTTTAAACCATTCACTCAACAAATACCGTTTTCAAACGTTGATTACTATTGTCAGAGGGACGAATTTTGTCTAGCCGATAACTAAACAAGATATGTAATTCGAAAAAAATAAACAAAATGATACACCAGAGCTGATATTTCTAAAATTAGTAAAGCTGACTACACAGACAATCACTGAGAAAAATTGCTATCGTACGATCTCAAAATTGAGTATGAACTGAACATATATAGTATTGGACAATACAAGAAACCAGATATTTTCTATACTCATCAACAATAGGATTAGATAATGGCAATAAAGTGACTAAAACAGATTCCTTAATTTAGTAACAAGCATGATACCTTTCCATATTCTCAGGAATCCGTCGGTATCAAACGGTTGAAATCCTATGATGAAAAGGTCACTTAGACGATTTGGTATGTCACGAGAGATAAACCCTTTGAAATACATTTAAATATTTTGCTCGTCATTATATCAAAATGATTTTTGTTGCCCATGACGGTTTGTAAATATGTCTCAAATACCTGAAGGAAACGTTTTAAACTAAATACAACTGAACACAAAGTAGTTTAAGTTATCATACATAATATGATCAACCCCTGCGAATCCAGACGAATAAAGAGTTACCTCTAAAAATATACTCAGTGGAATTTCGAGTAAAAATGGAGAAATGGACAGATCTTTTAAATAAATAGGTTTTCTACTTCAAGGAAAACACATTTTTGGATATTGACCTAACTATGTTAAGGGAAGAATTATTATAATATATGACCAAAACATTATCGACGAGGCCTGAGCTTTTTCTATTCAGTGTTTGCAAACCTAACCATTCATTCACGACAAAAATGTTAACGTATGTCACAAACGACGAATAAAGAAAATTTCATCTTGACACATGTACTTCATTGATGTTACATGTGAACCATCAAGACAATTTAGCAATATTGCAAAAATATTAAAGGCAGATTAATAAAACAAATAAGGTCAGCGTTTTTATTTTAAAATTGATTATATCTGTACACAAGAAATAACAATCCAGAAAACAAGTGAGAAAATAATGGTTAGTGGGGGATTCGTATTACAAATGAACAAGTGTATCGATGCCACGTAACAAAAGTGATATCAACTATGGAATATGACCTCCAAATTGCTGTTTATTATTACTTTTAATTATTTCGTCAGCTTCTTTCTATAATAAAGTAAATATAATTCAATTTGAAACGTATATAAAAAGATACTACTGATTGATATAAGTAGTTGAAAGCAAGTTACAAAAATGAATTAAATGTTCATAAGATTTAAATGGATGTCTTGCACTTTTAATTCGAGTGAATCTAAACTCAATCATTTACAAAAAAGTCGAATTATCCAAACTAGATTATTATCATATAAACAGGTGGAATAGAATCTGTATGACAAAAGTTATCAAACGAATTATACGACTAAGAATATCTACTCGTTTGAAAATTTTAATATTCAGTTGGTATTACTTAGTTGAAATAGAAACCTTGAACATCGATTACGACTCAAGAGCTACTAACAACTTAGTCAAGTATAACTCATGCTGAATGACAGAAGTAGAAGTAATCGATAAGAAACCATGGACCTAGGTTTCATGCTATTTGGCAATTAACGAAAATATTTGAGATTAAATGATAATATTAAGGCAAATTATTCAAGGTCTGAATAGACCAATAGAGATTGATCAATTGCAATCCTTAAGATCAAAAACAGAAAGTTACAAACCTTAAAAAATAATGACAAAAGTTAATGTGTAACTTTCAATTCGACCGAAAATGATACCTTATTAAGTTAAAGAAACTTAATGATTACATTCCTTTACGAAAAGACTACATTTCAAACAGTACATCCATTAAACATGATGTATGGGAGTAGATACATAAAGTCACAAAATAATAACAAAATATAAATGTAGGTAAAAAAATGCAGTCACTTTCCAAGCAGTTTACAAACGTGACTACGTATGATAATCTACTAAAGTGTATAGATAAATAAAATTGTATCTGTTGAATTCACAACTGATTAATAAGAAAATTGCCAAATTGTTTTTTCAAGAAAAAAATATTACTCATGAGTAACTATTATTTTACCACAGAACTCCTATGTTTAATTTTACTGATTGATGTAATCACAACCCAATCGACCAATATTGAAGTCGTTACTTTTTATTTGGTCTCTCCTGACCATTAATTGTTTATTGACAGTCTCATTACTTTGTATGTAGTACTAAAGGAGCACAGGACATTCATCAGGATTCTCTAACCAATTTTGTCCTAAGCTCTTCTTCCAGATGTCAAGTGCTGTTCTTTTTTTTTAATATCTGGCCTCAATTCCCGTCCCCATTTATCCTTTAGTTTACCTCTTTTTCGGCTGGAGGATTCCAAGTTAGGTCTTGCCTAGTGATGCAGTTTGATGGTTTTCGTAATGTGTCCTATCCATCTGTAACGTCTTTTCCTAATGTCCTCTTCAGACGCAAGTTGGTTTGTTCTCTTCTATAGTAGGTTGTTTCTGATGGCATACGATTAATAGGTCTGGATTATCTTGCGTAGATAGCTGTTTGATAGTAGTTGTCGTTATGCTTGAGGTTTCAACTCCATACAATAGAGCTGTTTAAACGTTAGTGTTTAAAATTCTGACTATGATGTTATCTGACAGTTGTCTTAAGTCCCATATGTTATTCACTTGCAGAAGTACTGTCATCGCTTTGTCAATCCGTGTCTTCACATCTACTTTAGAACCCTCTTGTTTATCGATGATACTGTCCAGGCACGTGAAAATTTCCAACTTTTTCAGTGCACTATAATGCTGAAGGAGGATCTATAAGGTTCTCCTATCCACGTTGTCAAATTATTTCATGTAGTCAAGGAAGTTGATGTATGGTGATGAGTTCCACCCAATTAACTGTTTAAGAATAATATGTATTATCGCGATTTGGTCTGTGCACGATCGATCCTTACGGAAACAAGCCTGTTGATTTCGAAGTTGGGTATCTATTGAATCTTCCATCCAGTTCAACACCACCCTGTTTCAAACTTTAACTGGTACTGATCACCTTTCTTTGGCTTCTTGATGAGGTATCATTCTTTTGAAATATAAGGTTTAGTTATAGTTGGAGAAAGTGAAAAACAACTGGTCTTTCAATTTACGACTTGTAGTTTCATTGTTCATTTATCTGTTCTCTTACGTGAAAAACAGCTTATACATATAATTTTAGTTACATTGTATTTACATTCATGATATTTTGAAGTCACCAAATATATCCGGTAAGTAGGTCAGGGTTATTTAATTCGGACGAGACAGTACCATTGTGATGTGTGCTACTGATGTCAACAGACAAGTAGTATGTATCATCAGTCGAAAGTGCAATGCCTGGCAGCAGATGGTTAAGAAGATCGAGGAAAAGAGAACGAGAACGAAGAATGATTGCTGTGGAAATGAAGGAACAGTGAAGTCTGAGCCGATCGATTGACATTTTGCGAATCAAGTATTTACTGTGTGGTTCTCAGATTTTACTAAGACGTTCTGTAATTTTGTGTTCAAATCCATATGGTTGTCCCCGTTTGTGTTGTCGTTCACTATACCACCATCATTAAAGTAATTAATCAAACTAAAAATGAATCTTCATGAAAGATTAAGAGAAAACTTGGCAGTGACTGAAATAAAAATTAAGATCCCACTAAAAATGCAATGAAAACACACATCCTAACATGAATTAACTTACACAGCTGCATTTTTTCCACTTAAAATTACATAAGGCATTGACATCGCTTCTAGTTTTTTATTCAATTTGTTCACTGTTCCCAATGGAGTATCTGAACTGGTGCTGGCTTTAAGAAGCTATATCCACAATAGAAAGAAAATATTTTACTATTTTTTAAAAAAAATAGTGAAAACAAATTGAAAGACGAAATGTTACTTCGTAAAACAAAAACTAAGTACATATACTTGAAATGATATTCAGGAAAATACGAACTTGGATTAAAAAATCAATCAATTCGATACTAGAGTTCCTCTTAAGCTGTAGCACAGAGAGATATAACAAAATATATCACTTCATAATGACTCAAAAGAATTTAAAAAACCTCAACATTTTAAACAGTGAGATAAAATAAAATCTATTACTTGAAGTTTTATATCACAGGCTAAATCTATTTAGATATCCATTAAAACCACGAAGCACTGAACTGTTATTTCGTCCTAATATGTAACTACTCTGAAGTATCCATCTGCCACTACACCAAGGGTCGAACTAAAGGCCTCCAAGCCTTTTGACAAGCGTTCAAACTTTAGAAAACTAAGCTGGCATCCAATTATATGTAATTATTGCACCACTCATTATCCATTGCCATTAGTAATATTTGACTGATGGCCGGCATGGTTGAAATCCAATGCTAAATGTTTCTTAATAAAACTCTAAGAATTACCTCTTGAATTTAGTCCCTCGTCACCACATAATGGTTGTTGAATTTGAAATTATCTTTGTAAACATCCCTGTTTTGAACAGCTTTTCTTCGAAGAGGTAGACTTTGCGGAAAAGTAGTCACTTCTCTAGTCTTAATGTTTACAAAACTCCTGTCCTTGATAGCTAATGACTTTTTACGGTTTTTAGTATAAAATGATAAGAAATTTAAGCATTTCTGACTATTTTATATTTTAAGTGAAGTGGATGGTTTACACCTTTACTATAACAATTAACACTATGTTACGGAACTCTATTGAAATCTAAGACTACTACAAAGTTGAGAGCAGTGCTATGATTCGTGCCTCAGACTGTACAGTTGTATGAGTGAACTTAAACGATCATATTATGATTAATGTGTTGTCAGTTGACATATTACCCCCTCGGATAAAATCTTTTAGTATTCGGGGAAGCACTAATCTAACTTGTTTCTGGATTTTTCATCGTTTGACTATTTGAGAACAAGTTTTATATTCAACAATTAATTTTATACCTGTATTCCAAGGTTATAAAAACAGTACAAAAGCAGTAAAACCGTTTGTATAATGACCTTTTCTAGAAACATTATAAAGTCTCCTGTAAATCTCTTTCTTAATCTCCAGGGATCACTGGGTGTCTTTAGTGTAGTTATGTAATGAAGAAACACGTATGTCGTAAAATATCATTATATCTCAACTATTTTAATATTTGATTCGCCTTATAAATTTGCACTTAACCAACCTGCAAATTTAAATGACGTAAATTTTAAATTTTTGGTAAGGAGCAACGCATAAGGGACTTTTACTAAAACTTGAATCTGGAAATAGGTTCGTCAGCAAGTACAACTTAATTCCGTAAGTTGAAATACTAAAAACAAAATAGCAGTTGGACAAATTGGAATATTTATTTCTTCTTTATGTAATTCCGTTGAACATCAACCATCAACATCTTATGCACTTCAGTGTTCAAACACACAACACACATTTTTTTAAATTTGGTCTCACTACCGCTTTCATCTACCAGCATTACAGAACATGACGATAGATCAAAACTATTTTCCTTAAAATTTCTTAGGTGTTTGTATTTTTAGGCAGTGTGCTTAGTTCCGAAGAATATGTTGCTGTGAAATTCACTCACAACAGTCAGTTAGATATCTAACCAGTTATAAACAAATAAGAACCTGAAATAACTATACCTCGACAAAAATTGCCATGTCTTACATCAGCACAGTCGGACATGAAATTAACAGGATGAAGAGCATATGACTCAACTGAATGTCGCACATCCAAGAGCCCATAACTTTAAATGCTGATACCATGTCTTTTTTGTCACACATAGTCTTCAACCAATGTATTATCATGCATTTAGTGGCTGAGTGTAAAAACCTGTTTGAAACCAAATCAGTGGACGAAAGTCCATAATATTATTAACCGATTTACTATCTCTACCTAGTATCTAATAGGTCACACCAACGCCGCGGTTAAACCATGCATATTTAATGATAGGAATACAAATGTAATCGAGTACTACCAATTTTATATCAAGTTACGAGCAATATTACGAAATTTTATTTAGAATAAAACTAAAAGTGGGTTGATATAAACTAGAATATGAAACTGAATGAAAAATAAAATGAATAATTAGGTTGGATTATTTTAACATACGATTGTAAGTTTATAAGAAAAAGTGAAGCAGTGAATTATTGACGTTTCGAACACTGATCTTCTAAATTAGACTTTTAAGTCATAGGCTCATGGAACGATCCACTGATGAAATCACTTACTTAGGTGTGAAAATATGAGGACGATCCCCGCCCAAACATATATATACGAACATCGATGAATAATCACAAAATGTTCTACTCGTTCTGACTTATTGGTCCTATAAACGATATTTGCAATCAATTTATTCTAGAAGTACTAGTCTTGCAAGCAACAGATACAAATCTGTCTAGCTCAGTTTGATGAGTCAAATTTATTTATTTATTTATTTTAACACAAAAGTATAGGTACAGGAAGGCACCAAATACATATGCACCACACGAATCTCAATTGATTTGTGTGAGGACTGTGATACTGCTCGGGTGCCCAGTCCGAAGCAGGTGGTTTTCTTAGGGGGCCACATCCCGAGCCTTTGACCTGAACGTCTGACCCACAAGGCAGTGGAGCATCGTGAGGAGATGCAGTCCCATGGTAGCCGGTGACCAACGATTGGTTCATACGCCATTTGTTCCTTCAGGATACTGGAGCCCATGTGCACCATTGGTTTGGGATCCGGTTAAAGCGCCAGACATTCGCTTTTCGTCCTCTCATTTTCGTAAACAACACCCCCGCCACGAGAAGGCAGTGAGTAGGACTTCCCTGGCAGAGGCTATATACGCATGGCCACGTGAGAGCATTTCGAGAGGGAGAGCGGACTCTCCCCACTCTCGGCCGTACCAGGGCATTTGGGGATGTGGCCCCCTAAGAAAACCACCTGCTTCGGACTGGGCACCCGAGCAGTATTACAGCCCTCACACATATCAAATAGTATTAACGGTCTTGATGCAAAAAACATCGCTTTAAATCAAATAGTAAAAAAACCTGTAATTGGTAAACACGTTAAAATTAATAGTTAATCCATAAACTCACAAACTCTTCGTTGATTTTTTTCATACGTTTCTGTGTTTTATTCTTACCGGAACCCTTTCCATGAAATTTATGACTTAATTGACGAAAAGCTTCTTTAGCACTTAAATCGCGTCCTAGCTCATCAACGTATTCTAATTTAATATCCGGTTTATATTGCGTTAACTCTTTAAAATCTGATAATGGACCAGAGTAACGATCACGTTTGTAAAATTTCGCATCAATATCATCATAGCGTATATCTTCTTGGACAAAGTGTTTAGCCATTAGATTGACCATAGTTCCTGAACCAGTCTAGAAAAACAAGGATAGATGGAATACATACAGATAATATAAATTGTTAGCTTAAACAGCAAATAGAGAGTTGAACACTGTTGAAAATATAATACTATGCTTAAAAATTGAAGAGGAATTCGCATCGATTAAAGTGTAAGAAGTTAACTCACTCGTTTCTCTTTTTCTTTATCAATATAACCTTTTTTCTCAGCCAACCGAATGGCTGAAAATACTCCTGAATCCAGACGTGGTTCATCATCTAAAACTCCATGTATATCAGTATTTTCTACTTTAAAATGTTCCTGTCCAGATTTTTTGACTGTTGGTTTCGGTACAGTTCGAGTTGAATTCCCAAGAATATCATTACCGACAGTATGCCATCGATCGTCTGGAAATAAAGGAAATAAATTTGCTATTCCCGTCTCTATACACATAGTTAACTTCAGTGATCGCTACTTAAGGAAAAAATACTAAACGACAACATAAAAGCAACACCACAGAGAGAAATAAACTGTCAATCAGTTATTTAGAACATGGAACCTGGCACATATGTGAGTCAGTACAAGTTATCACAACGGATTAGAACATCGGAATGAAACTTATTAGATAGAAAAATAGAAAGAAGTGATATAGCAGCAATGATATTGAGAAAAACTAAGTGTTAAGGAGAGAGTTCGAAAGGACAGAGTAGCAAGGTATATTATGAAGAGGAACTGGAATTAACGATTGATAGAAAAAAAGAGTGGATGTATCTGCACCCTTGCAAACGATTAAGCCATTTCATCCAAAGTCTCTAACCAATTGTTACAACAATCGCGCTGACCCAAAACAGGTAGTCTGAACTTATCTACACATCAAATAGTCAATAGCTTAATGGACTTACGTCACATGTTGGTTTGGCCACCCCTAGCTTTCTTACAGCCTACTCCTACATCAAATAATATCGCGTACCGAGGTAGGTGGTTGCAGGGTATAGGTAATATGTATTCCAATTACTGTAATCGATGGATATACAGTGCCTTGTCAAACGATATGCTACCCTTACCTAGTACCCTGCTTCAACTCAACATCGCGCAGTCAGTGGTCTCAACATACATGAGCAATGATTCGAATACTAGTGAACTACGAATATCCTGTATTTTTAAAGGCCACACTTCATTACTATAAGGCAGAAGAGAGTGAACTAATGAAGCTGGTAGGCTGATACCTAACCTAAACCACAAGTGACACAAGTTGGCAAAAATTATACGAGTTTTCTGCGTCCATACGTTCCGTTAGACACCAACGCCCCCAAATGCCCTGGTATGGCTGAGAGTGGGATGGGCTCGCCCTCCCTCTCGAAATGCTCTCACATAGCCACGCGTATACAGCCTCTGCCAGGGAAGTCCTACTCTCTGCCTTCTCGCAGCAAAGGTGTTGTTTACAAAGATGAGAGGATGAAAAGCGAATGTCTGGCGCTTTAACCGGATCCCAAACCAATGGTGCACATGGGCTCCAGTATCCTGAAGGAACAAATGGCGTATGAGCCAATCGTTAGTCACCGGCTACCATGGGACTGCATCTCCTCACGATGCTCCACTGCCTTGTGGGTCAGACGTTCAGGTCAAAGGCTCGGGATGTGGCCCCCTAAGAAAACCACCTGCTTCGGACTGGGCACCCGAGCAGTATTACAGCCCTCACACATATCAAATGAGATTTGTGTGGCACATATATATTTGGTGCCTCTTTGTATCAATATCTATGTTAGACACCAACTCACCAGGGCTGATCACACTCCCAAGACAAGTGAAGTGGTCGATGCACTCAACTACTTCATTCGCTATCATTAGCCCAGGGCCGACGCAGATTAGTCCTGAGGCACTATTTAGAAGTTAGAGAGTGGAAATCGCACTTCAAACATCACCCAAGGCCATCAAAAACTATTTTGTCGGTATCTTTACCACATAGAACCAGGTTATCCGGATATCTTGAGTTAACAAGTAAATCTCTTGACATAGGAGTGTTTTCTGAAAATTAAGATGACGGTAGCGTTATCTCCAAAAGAAACCAACTGTAGTCTACCCTCTAGTGTTTTATTTAATGATCACACTTCTTTTCCAATGCCTGGTACGTAAATTTTTTCTTAATATTTTTAAAAAATAAACATTCATAAATGAAGTGGAAAATCAGTCAATCAGCTACAACGCAGGACTAGGCATATATCTGCATCAGTCCAAGTTACCATACCGCATTAGGACAGCAAAATGAACACCAGATTCATAGGAGTGGTTAAGTCAATGGTGGTAACATATAAAATATTGCATATAATGATACAGTACAGTGGAAAATAGAAACTCACTTGATGCTTCCAACTTTGTATCGTCATAATCTTCACTTTTCATGCGATAACTACCTTCTGAATCATAATCAAGCTTTCGTTCTTCTTCTTCTTCCTCTTTATACGGCAATCTTGTAGGTGATGAACTCGTATTATCATCATTAGTACCAACTGCTCCGCCATTATTCTGTAATCTAGATTGATTTTGTAAGAACTGATTGTAACGAGTATTTTTCTTCATACTTTCTTGAAAACCAATACCAATTGACTTATAAAATTCTGCAGTAGAGTCGAACACAACATTGTCTTTTTTGCTATTATTTGTCGATGTATCAGACGCAAGTGACTGTGACACGGATTCGGATGAATGAGTAGCTATATTTTTTGCTAAGAGTTGTGATGTAATCTTTTGAATGCAAAAAGTATAGTGAGAAGAGAATTAATCTTATCTCAGTTTATATGAAGTAATAGTTAAAAATGACTTTTAAATAGGCATAGAAATTATTCGAGTGATGTCATAGCTTAACAATGGATCATATCAATCGTGTTTACCCATGATCACACTGATTTTCAACCGTGTTGTAATTCAGAAACACTTTAAAAGTCAGTACACTTAGCATAAGTTTGGACACTAGTAGCTTATATTTTGCCTAATTTCTTAAGTCCCATTTATTCATTTTAATATTATACAATCTTTAAATTTCACAAAAATGCTGTCATAAACAAATTGACGTACTTCTTCCGGTTTAGTAACAACCCGTGACTTCGATTGCACCACTCGCTCTATAGTTTTCTCTAATTCACTTCTCAACTCATCTGGTTCATCGATATGATCTGCTGCAGACCAATATTCCTCATAACTATCTGAGTATAGGAGAAAAAGAAATTACGAAACATACATTTGAAATAACCGATTATTTTAAAACGATCAACAAGTCTTCTGTAGTTTATATTGTGACAACTTGAAACCTAGCATCATAATGTCATTATACATATATAATTTCATTTGCGTAGTACCAACATGAGTTTGCAAGTTGACAAATAGCTAACTCATCCACTTCCAAAACGATAAAAATTATTTGAAAATAATAACCTCTATCAAACTTTTAAGTTACTTACACAGGTTTCGGTTTTTTCCTCAGTGCTTTTTTGGAATCACTTCGTTCGACCATTATATATGTATGTAAACGACATATTAGTGTATGATGTGGGATTTTTCCTCACAACGGTTATTATTCTACAATTTTAGTTTTTTTGTATAAAAGAGAAGCTGTTAGTATTTATAATACGCATCACTGCCATACCACTGGGTTATGTTACTTTTCACGCTTGTGTAATCAAACTTCGTATAACTCAACTGTTTCGACTCCTTGAAAACCGAATCCGTCACGCACTTGCTGACATAGAAGATAAAAAGGTTAGAGCAAGGAACAATAACAACTTTTTACATAAACAGCTATCAGCCTAGCCCTTCTATAAGTGGAGACTTAGATTTTTATCACTGTAGAATCACTTGCTCAAAAGTCTACTAAATGAATGATGTGTTAGGATTTGGAATTGTTAAATAATACTTTGCTATAAAAGTTGTTTCGATTTAAGGTAATGATACAATCCTAAGTGTAGGGATATTTTCAGTACATAGTTGTGAAATAACAGTGTTGGTTTCGCAGTTACAGTTGCATGGTAATAGTCGTTTCGATTTTTAGTCTAATTTGTATGAGACATTACAGGCTATTGAATGTTATAAATGTTTGTATTTTGACTATTTATGTTACGAGGTGTAGCCTTTAGATTTTTCAGTTAGTTAAATCGATCCAAAATCATAACGGTACTAAAATTCATAAGTTAAAAAGTAACATTTAGTATGAAATGTTATTTAAATGTACTTAATAAACTATTAAGGTAACAAAACAGCAAAACATATAATACCTTTGACATCTATTATTTGTGCAGAAAATTCTTCAGGAGAAATCGTGTCATTTGCAGATGGGATGTTACTATTTAAGCGTTTTTCTCTAACTGTTGAACGGCTTCCTAAATCAGAAGAGCCTGATTGTTCTGGCAATTCACTCAAAAGTTCATCAGCAGTCAGTGCTTGACGAATAGTTTTGGTACGACGTTTACGCTTTTTAAATTTGGCAGCCATTTCTTCCGTACTGTAGTACTCAGAAGCTATACGAAGCTCAGTATCAGGCAACGATTGCTGAAATGGGAGTTAAATGATTTACTAACAAACAATGAAACATTTAACATAAGTTGGTGATGCATCCAAACAAACCAACAATGCGTTAAACATGAGAAAAATCTGTCAGTATGTACATGAATCTTGAATATATACTTACTCGTCCTTCTTTCAGTTCAGCTTGTAGTTGTTTCAATAAACGTTCATTCTCTGTATTATAAGAGCCATCAGAATTAATAACAAAGTGGTCTTTCTTAATGCCATTAATCTCTGAATCATACTTGCTTAGAACAGTTTTAGAGCGTAAACCAAGAAGTACATCCTCATCCACTTCGTCTTCGATTCCTGCCAGACCGGCAGTCTTTCTTATATTTTCTCTATTGATATCAGCTTTTTCATCATCAATTATATTTACATTCACCAAAACATCTTCAGATTCATCCAAAACACCTAAATTAAAAGGTGAAAATTGCAATCTTCAATCTATGATCACTACACTGTTGATTAAAATAATGAAACAGCGAGGTTGACACTTAAGGGGATTGAAACAGATTTCGAATGACTCCCAGTAAAGATAAATTCAGAACCTTCAGTTCACCAATACAATGAAGTCAAATTGCGGTGGTCTATAATGAATATCTTTTACATGGTACTCATTCTCCAAGAAAAACACGACAGAAGTTAGTAAATTATTCTACGCCCGCAATATAGCATAGATTTCAAATATTTGCGAAATACTAACATTGATCAATACAAAGTAAACTATTATGGAACTCCAGGATGGTAAATAAAATAAACAGAAGTCACTTGTGGCACTAATCTGAATCACAACTTATCTGAAGTTGATTAAGACTGAAAAAAATGCAGTAAAAAGTATATCAGCAATAAAACAAAGTGGAACACAAGTTTTCGTTAAATATACTTACCACAGGTGGTGTATCAAACTACATATTCAAAAAGCTCTTCAAAATCATCCAAGATTCGGTCTATAGTGTCTTTGAATCATGTACCGGAACCACCAAGAGAGCAGTCGAGAAGTTATACAATATGTTCTAGATGAGGCGAACTAGTTAACAGTGTTATATGCATATAGTTACTAGGATACATTAGTCATGCGTTAGGCATGATGTCATTACTTACAGTAATACACGATACTAATTAAACTGAAATAAAGTTGGGGATGTCAATAAATCATTTCTCTTCAAACCAACACTTACCATAAATGAATATCCGTCGATATATATATTTAAAATGTTTCTGCTTTGGTAAGGTCATATGAATATTTTTGTGCGAATAAGCACTCAGTACTTCAAAGACTCGCTAGCTTCCTGAAATCTTAGTTCGACCGTTAATGTTTCTAACATCGCTTATACGCTCGAATAAATAAACCGAATTTGTAAGCAACTTTTTGGTCAAAATGTACATAAATCAGTCTCAATTGATTTTTTTTATTTTAACACATAAGTATAGGTACAGGGAGGCACCAAGTACATATGCGCCACACGAATCTCAATTGATTTGTGTGAGGACTGTGATACTGCTCGGGTGCCCAGTCCGAAGCAGGTGGTTTTCTTAGGGGGCCACATCCCGAGCCTTTGACCTGAACGTCTGACCCACAAGGCAGTGGAGCATCGTGAGGAGATGCAGTCCCATGGTAGCCGGTGACTAACGATTGGCTCATACGCCATTTGTTCCTTCAGGATACTGGAGCCCATGTGCACCATTGGTTTGGGATCCGGTTAAAGCGCCAGACATTCGCTTTTCGTCCTCTCATTTTCGTAAACAACACCCCCGCCACGAGAAGGCAGTGAGTAGGACTTCCCTGGCAGAGGCTATATACGCATGGCCACGTGAGAGCATTTCGAGAGGGAGAGCGGACTCTCCCCACTCTCGGCCGTACCAGGGCATTTGGGGGCAAATCAGTCAGTCATTTACAACGTAGGACCAGGCACATATGTGCATCAGTCCAAGTTGCCACACCTCATTAGCACAGCAAGATGAACACCGGATTCATATAAGTATCTAATTCAATGGTAGTAATATATTAAAGAAAGATTGCATATGAGGATATAGTACAGAAAAAAAGATAGGGAGCGATTTTAATCTCACGGTATAAGGGAAGGCAGTGAGTGTATACACCGACGCCATTGTGATCGATTCTGAGCCACGTCACCCACAGTCTCTAACCATTGGTTACGACAGTCACGCGAAACCCAACCAAGTAGTCTGCATCTACCAATATGGCTCAGACTAGAAGTTATTGACTGCAAGCACTGATGCCACGTTTTGGTTTGGCCGCCCCTAACTTCCTTCCAGATGTTTCTAACACCAGTCAGCGTCGCGCGCCGTGGTAATCGGTGTTCAAGCATACGTAACACGTGACCCAACCATATCAGTCTATGAAGACTCACAACCTCATTAACTGATTTACCATCATTCTCTAATACTCTGCGTCTAACCTCCCTATTACTTACCCGGTGATCCCAGCAGATGCGAGCAATACTTCTAAAGCATATGTGGTCAAATACTAGTAGCTTACGAGTATCTTATACTCTCAATGGTTACGTTTCCCAGCCGTAAAGTAGGTCTATAATAAAGCTAAGCAAAGAAGCCGGAAACCCCCTCCCGTTTTTAGCCTGAAACTATTGATGAACAAAAAATTGCTAACACGGATAAATTACATAGAACAAGTCAAGATGACTGCATCTATCTTCTATATGTACTTCAGAAATAAAATAAATTACATTGAAAGTTAGTTTGGAGTGACGATTTTCGTTTAGTTATTTCTCGTGGGGTCAAAATCTTACAAGCCTGGATAAGCGGTTAACATCAGACATGAAAAGGGAACAAGAAAGCTATTTCTAGGGTGGTACTATTAGTAGCACCAGATGGACCGAATAGACGAGTTGTCTAACAAGTTCAGTGAAAATGTGGAGAAACTATAATTTATGGACAAACCAATCAGATTTACGATAACAGATCTTGAATTTTGGTGCAAAATGAGACAAGCAGTAATGACAAGCCAATAACTAAATGTCAAATTGACTTAATATATACATCGGGTATCTGAATTCCAATTGAAATGATACAAATAAATACATGTGAGCCAAAAAAATTTACATGTAAGAATTTAGGAACTAGAACATTTTCAAGCGAACCTGAGTCTTTAATCGTCAAGATAACTGATTGACCGTCAACGAAACGGGACGAACTGTGTTCAACGCGAAGACCGGCCAAATCATTGGGTTTGTACTTTTTATCATTTTGAATCAACCTTGACTCTACAAACTCAGAAACAGCTAACTGATCGTCAATCTCAGACAGCAGCTTTGCCTAGAGAAGTGATCAAAATGAGCAAAGCTTTCACATGACTTACTCTTTCTTCGGCTTGTTTCTGAATTCGTTCTTTCTCACGCATTTTCTCAACCCATGATTGAACATCCGATTCACACGCAGAAGGCGTAGACAATTTTTCCTGCCCAATTTTATCTAACAGTGACCTTTTCTCTTTTAGGACACTAAGCTTTTCTTTGATTGCTTCTGATTCCCTTATTTTTCTTATATCTTTAGCTGGTGCATGGACGTAGCAATCGGCTTGGTTATCTACTGCTCGTTCTGATTTTGGAGTATCATCAGCATCCAGAGGGGCAAGACCCAACTTAGCCCGCAAAGCACTGGAAAAATATATAATACTTTACCATATATTTACTTTGTTTCCGCAATTGAGAGAGAAATATCAACACCAGTGCCTCCAACTAAGCATGTTATAATAGGTTACACAAGTTTACTTACTATCACTAGGTGATTGATCATCTCGCCTGGTAGCAATCCTATCGGAATTCTGGTCCAGAGGAGAACGAGACCTATCACGATTCTTGTGACGATGTTTCTTGTGCGATCGATGTGGGGACCCCCGAGTCATCCTGTGAACCTAATAATGGCGCCTTGACCTTCAAGGTCAAATATTCGTAATTAAGTGCTTGAAATTTACACAAATAAATTCACATTTCTCTACAAGTTTGACCTGAATTTCGACTTTTTGTATGTTTTTGTCTATTCCTAACGTACGTTGTATTCTATGGAAGTGTCTAAAGTAACGTATGTTAGAATCTAGATGAGAAAAAGTGAACCGTAACTTAGTAGGCCCTTAGAATGCACTTCTGTTCAGAAAGGCAGGCGGTTCAAAGCGATGAGCATTGATACATAGGTAAAATAAGGATAATACAGTGGTCATAGCCAAAGGCTGGTAGTGTAGGTTTTCGAATTAGGTTGTGTTTCATATTTCAAAATGTTATACTTATTCACCGACATTCTGAAATTTATGTAGTTTGGGTCTTGAGGTATAACACGAAGCAAAAACGCTGCTCACGGCTCTTTTAATCGCCTTGATGTATTTGCATTGTAAGCACTAAATAACACTCAGAAAAATAAATTATATGTGTTTAGAATGTGTAACAGCAAATAAATCGCCAAAATAAACATTTACATAAGTCTGCATTAATGCCGATCACAATAGACTTACTGGATACATCCTGTCAGAAGTTTCTCGTTCACGCATCTGTAACAGACCACGGGTATAAACTTCATGTTATGCCCTCATACTACATAGCTTAGACCAAATGTTTCAAGATAGGCTGCAATTAAACGCAACTCAAGATATATCAATAACTTCCTAAATATATCTTCTAACTCCTTTACTTACAGCTTCTGATTTGACCTGTTTAATATCCTCCAATCAAAAGGGTTTTACGGGCAAAAGCATTGTAAAGTTCTAAATATCTGTAGCACTTTTGGACTCAAGATGTAACTGCAACTGCATGTGCCAACGTTTCATACGTATATCAGTTCAAATATATTGTTGCCTGTGAATTCAGTGGGAGTTGAATCACTTAAATTGTTTATAATTAACAGCGAATAACTGCTGTTTGCGTATATAATGGTAAAAACGTCCCAAAATAAACAGTTTTGCGACCATTGTTTGAGACTGATGCTAACCTTGTTGGTTTTAGTTGACACTACTAGCTGACAGCCGAAAGACAAGCGTCAATACTAAACCTGGACAAAACTGAATGAGAAGCCTTTTCCATATATTAGATAAATAGTTCAAAAATCTCACGTTCACCAACCTAAGTCTTCACACAAATGTCTTTTCCTTCTGATCATCTTTTTCTTTGTTGTTATTCAGCCTAAAAGTTATTGGAAACTTTGAAATCAGAATTGGTACATTCTGTAGTGTCCGACGTATATTCACGTTGACATTCTATACATAGATCGTTAAATCTAAGAATAATCTATGAGCTGGCCTTATATGAACGTCAGAAGTTTCTCCAATGCACTTGCAAAGAGTAATATTTGCATCTGTTTAGGGTTCAGTGATGACAAGCGATGAAGACTCTAATCAACTTACATGTACGAAACTATAGTTGATCATTGTGACGAAGATCCAGATTTCTCAGTACATCTGATTAACTAATATACTATATACCACCATTGGGCTCTGTCATGTCTTACTTAGTTTGTTTCTGTTATTGTCTTTTCACAAGTGTATTAAAATCAGAGAGCTGATAAGAACGGAGAAAAGACATCCGTTACACAGATTTCGGGAACTTTCCACACGGAAACAGCGGCTATATCTCAACGTACGGAGTCAAAATTCACAAACACTTACCAAGATCAAACGCGTAAGATTTATAATTCTAAGTTTTGGTGTTTGACCAAGTTTTATATAGAGCCAAACTTCCGAAAATAAAGGACATAGAAGTCACCTCTTTTCTACTGTTGACCATTGTAGACGTGGTTAAAAAAAATTGGATAACAGCACTCGAGCAAGCACAGGTAACATTTCTGCAACTCTCTGTAGCCGATAAACGAAAGAACTCATTTTATTATTGAGCGTTCAATATCTTTATTTTCTTTGTAATTCGAATGATTGTACCCTGCTATTTGACAACCATACTTATACTTTTTTTGCATATTTATATTGTAGTTTTTTATTGAGACTATGTACCACTTGACCCCTTATATAATAGAAAAACGACCAGATGCTGTTGAACACAACAAGTTATCAAAAGATTTACCAACGACAACCACGTCAGGTTTAAACTGCTGACTGACCACAAATTAGATTCATCACTGCCCGACTAGGGAGATGAGCCGTAGCGGTAAATAGATAATTCCGTAAGTCTTCGACATTTGATGGTGACCGCCACAAACGTTGGGTAGATGTTTGTGTGATGTTGTTCAGAATAACGATGAAAGCTCCACGACCTAACCATCCAGGTCAGAGAATAGGACTCAATCAAAATCACCCACCCGAGTTACAAATACTCACCACCTCACAATGGTTTCATGGAAAAACCTGGCCAGGGGTACTCGGTCACGCATCCGTACCAGATCACGAGTGAATAAGTCATGCGACTCATCATTTGCAACTGTTAACCAGCCTAGACAAGTCCCACATTGACATATCGGTAAACTTCGAAATATACCTTCAAACCAGTTTTCATTGGACTGGGTTGACACAGTTCAATTATACAGATGTTATATGTAAAGACATTGCAAAACAAGCAACGCTTCAGGGGTATCGTGGACTGATGTAGGTTGCGAGCACTCGAAGGTCAAACGGTCGCAAGATGATTGGTGCGTCATATCGGCAGTGAGTGAAGTTTTTCAGGAGCGGTCAAATCAAGTCACCTTTAGATTTGAATTGAGTTCAGGCGCACCATCCTTCAAGTAACGAAGATGATGCCATCGTGATAATGCATGATATAGGACGAATCTTCAATGACATTACACTATCTCAGAGATTTACAAGTTGTGACAATTTTGAGACCTGTTTGAAAGTACATAAGGTAATATGACTTCTGTGGTTAATAATGATTTTTGTAGTATACGCATACTAACTATGTTATGTCAGTATGTAATAAGAATAATAATGACCCAACTCTAAAGTATTTTTTCGCGAGATATGTCTGTACATATGGACGTATACGTCCATATGTATGAACTGCGTTTATAAACGCAGTTCGTCAGAGTCAGATGCTTGCGTTCAGGATGCAGATGATAATATTGATCATCATTCTTCTGAAGAGCATACAACTTCTAACTCACCCCCACAACCTAGACAAGGAAGGCGATGTCGGTCATCTACGTATGCTTTGCTTCAAATTAATTTATCCTCCAGGTCGAAATATTGCCAGTGTCAATATGGGTTTTGGGTCCGTGCAGTACATGGTGAGCTGAAATTCACCTCTACCAAGACCGTGCATAACCATCCTTGCACAGAAGGTTATATTTCCGTAGATCCTTCAAGACGAAAGTTGACGTCAACTGAACGTCTATATTTAAGAACGTTTCTAATGAGCAATACGCCGACCCGTAGTTTACGGCATCTGGTTTCTTGGAAGTTCCGTATACAGCTTACCAAGGAAGATATCTCTAAAATGCGTTCACAGTTGTACCCAAGTTGTTGAACTCACATTGTAATTAATGAGCTTAGACACCAAAAATATCAATAACATTTTACTGCGCGTTCAAGCAAGCACTGAAGTTAAAGTACTCAGTGAATATGGGAACATATCTATGATTTGCTTCAGTCGCAGGGAGCAAATAGCTGTTTACCACGCGTTCCCAGAGGTAATATGTATTGACTCGATTTATCCGACCAACAAAGTTGGGTAAGTAACGAATAGCAATTAATTTATCTTAAAATTTTCCACTGTTCCAGCTAGTGGTGACTGATAGTCTTGGGCAAGGGCACACTGTTATGTATGCTCTTTGCAGGCAAGAACGACGCGAAGATGTCGTAAAGCTATCGGAATGCTTTAAAGATATAACGTGCAGTACTTATGATACAAGCACTTTTGTTATGGATTCGGCAGCGACCAAAATTTCAGCAGAGCAGTCTACGCACAGTCATACCGACATAGTAATTTGTTCATTTCATGTCTTGAGAGCATTTTTCATGAAGGTAAGTGTTAGCTGTACAAATTGTTTTCTGTAGTTCCGAAATCCTGATGTACGTAAATGCTTGGAACACTTTGTAAAGACCAGACGGTATGACATGTGAGCTTCGTTTTTCGTAACGCATTATAGTCAGAATTACTCAAAAGTAAGAACATCTGAGGATCCATTTCCCGCGGGCGTATGATTACATCAAAGATTACTGGATTGCCCGGAAGTCAATGTGGGCTCGTTGTTACCGGCGACATGTATTAAGCCTGGGCAACCACACAAACAACCGTGTCGAAAGCGCTCATAAACATCTAAAAGAATGTCTCAGAAGAGGTGATTCTCTGCTATTGACGTTCTGGAAAATTTGGAGCAAAACAGACACTGACCTACGTTTGCGTCCATATGACGCTGTGAAGGATCTTCAACGTTTTCCAATTCTTGAGGTGAGAAATATAGTTAAATGTATCATTAATTTCAGGTTCCTAACTCATTTCGAACTCTTTTAAATGATTTCACATCTTTTGCAGCTAAACTTCTAGCTGTAAATTATAAACGTGTTAATTCTATGAGACACGAATGTATAGCAAGGGAATACATCCGGTGCTACGACAAGGGTATGATGTATGTTGTTGAAACTTCACGTGCACGATGTGCTTGTGAGCGTTTCAATGATTACATGCTGCCTGTGGTCATATTCTGTATGCACGTTCTAAAGATCTAATAAGTGGAGGTAAGTGTGTGTTCCTTTGTCTCTATAAGCATTGTAGACTTATTTCGATATAACAGCCGGTGGACAATGAAATACATAATGGACGTAGTTCTTCGTGCGCTGGACAACATGTCAATCTCTACCGGGAGTGATGATCTGCTAGAGAAGTTCACTAACAACTACCACTCAATCCATGCTCTTAGTGAACCCTTGGCAAGTAAACTCATCCGTTCATGATTCGAAGCATCGGAAGACAAATGCGCACAAGTGATGGGATCAATCGGTGCTAATGATGGGGCTACATAGTCAGAATCCATTGTTAACACTGACCATAACTATGCTTCTTGATGACAAGTAGTTGTACATAAATTCATTTGTATGAGCATTAACTCATTCTTATAGCGTTACGGTAGGGAGAGTGTACTGTGCAGTCTTATATGGCCGTGAGACAGAGATGTTGTTTCGCGTTCTTGTGTAATAATTACCAGTTTGGCGCACACGCGTTTAGTCATACAGACCGTTAACCAAACACTGCAACCTTGAACATGGTGTACTATACTACTAGGTCGAATTTCGACATGTTACGATAGACAAGCATCGCCGTAAGTAAAAGAATGATGTGTTATAAATGAAAACGTTTATTAAAGTTTAAATCCAGCACAAATGATCTATCAATAAATGACTTCCAATTCTTAAGAATTGTCCCAGTTAGGTCTGCGAAGACTTGCGAAGCCAGCTGGAAATAAGATAGACAGGAAATATCTATTGCAGTATAAATGTTTACCCAAAACTAATATAGAAAGAGAAACCGGTATTCAATTACAAATAGAGAGTGCATTTGGCACATCACGCTTATTTGCTTTATATATATATATATATATATATATATATATATATATATATAAAGACTGCTATGTGAACTTACTTTGAATCGTCCTGTGTAATCTGCAATTATTGGTGCTTATTTCATTTTAGTCTCACGTAAGGTATAAGTAATTATCATTTACGGCATCATGCAGACAGGCCTTGGTTGATTTTCGGAGATCATTATATGCGATCTCAGACAATCTTTCACCTGAGATCAAGATATCTTGATTACCCAGTCGTACTTTCCGATGCTTTCTCGTAACCGCTTTATGATAGTACTTATTTCTGCTATTAGTTATATTTGCAAGAATACTGGCAGCCTAAACATTGGAACTCTGTACAAAGAGGTAGTATACTACCTCTAAGCTAAGATAGCTTTATAAAGTTATCTTAGCTTAGTCTCTGGTACAATCTCCACATAATTGTACCTCTTTCGCATGACTATGATTTATTTCCTGCAATATATTACCTTGGTGGCTTATATATCTAACTGTTGAAGGTGATATTAACATCTTGGAATGTGTTATAACGATCTACAGCATACACATAATACTTAAAACCCTAATAAAAGCTATTATTTTCACTATTAGCCTATGTCTGCCATAAAAGTCGGGTAAAACAGTGAAAATCAGCCAAAATTGTAGTAAAGAAGGGAAAAACGATAAATGTTATCATGGTGTCTGATAAGTTTTGGGATTTTGAACGCTATACTCGATTCCTAAGCTATTCTTGAAAACCCCCAAGCTAGAACTATACAGCGACCTGAACACGAGAGAGAAGGCGCAAAGTATGCGAAAAGTACTTTACTACAAAATTCATTTTTGTACAGAAAAACATGGGTATTTATAGATGTTAACGTTTGTCAAATCAACATCATATTTTGACCAATCCGCTAAAAGAGATATTATGCTACTGACCAATAGTAGCGCGCCACGTTAGCATTCTAGAAAACTCCATCGTGCTCTGATTGGCTAAGACTCTTTAGCTCCTTCAGGGCCTCCGGAGGCTCTGTTGCAGTTCTCGGAAAGCTAAGTTAACAGTGTCGCTACTTGTAGCGCATTTTTGGTAGCCTTGACGACAATACAAATTTTATGACGGTATATGCTTAGATCATATCATTTCATATATAAATAAATGATTTGTCTGCATTCAGTGTATAGTTAAGTAGAAATAATTACCAGTCTGCGATGCAAACACGAAAAACTATTATAGCAGCACCTGATTAATGAATTTTCAAGGACTTCGCGATACCATGTACCGCAAAATGGAAAAACCCCTCTTTACCTAATTATGTAGACGGAAAATGAACTTTCAAATTTATTTATGAATAATTTCAAATTCTGTCTGTGCACAAAGCAAAAGTGAAAAAGTAGCGCAAAATGTGTCACGATACCCCTGGAGCGCAGCCTGAAAACATGGGCTCTGAGGGATACCTGAAAAGGATTTCACTTGTAGATATGGTAGAGTGATTTAAGAATTTCGAAAATTTTCAACGACACACAGTAACTTTAATCTAACCTTGGATGTCACCTACGTAGTTTGCCGTAGCATATCAATGGTAAATTCTGTAAATCACTAAAGCAGATGGTCCGTGTCCAATGATTGGGGATTTGGACAAGAATGTTATTATGGGCCTACTGAACTTGAAGTCTTACCTCGCGGTCAACACGTAATGTGGATGACTCTTTCGTTTTATCAAAGCATTATGGTCGCTTTTAGTACCGTATAACGTTACTACAGGAATATGTTAGCAAGATTGGGTACACGAAAGAGATCACGACTACCACCACATGAGCCAATCCCTGTAGTGCGATTAACTAATGCTCGTTGGTTGTTCTTGATTTTGAAGATGATCAGTGAACTGTTCGACTTTCAGTGACCCGAATCCCGGATGGTTTGGCTGGGGATTAGTGAAATTTCTTAGGTCCATCATTTAATCTAGCAACTTCATCACCTAAGAACAGCATGTGATTCACTCATTTGAAAATTAAAACACTAATTCCCTATAAATATATAGTAACGTAGACACAGACACAATAACGTATTTTATTTCGTTGGCTAGTTATCGTGACTTAATTCCGTCGGTTTTTCCGTGTTAGCGAAACGTCAATCATGAATTGAGAATTGAATTTATTCTCTAGGTCACGTGGGTTTTCATGGTGAATAAATGTAACTCATTCAAAACTTTATCAACATCTAGATTCTATTATCAGATTGTCACAATATCACATTCGTGTTGTTTCTTTTTGCTACCAGTTGCTTTCATCTTTAAATGTAAGTATAATCTACGTGCTCACTGGGTCGTCAGTCTACTTTTTCTACTTCCCCATTTCGTTGGGTAAATATAATATAGTAACAACCGTTTAGCCTAAGGACCCGATAGTACCAAATGTATCTTTTGAAAATGCTTTCATGGGAAAAAATTGACTAAATAAGAGAACGTCTACCCTAAAACGTGCTGTCTAACGTACACATTGTTTCATTGAAAGGGAGTTTTTTAATTTTTTTATTGCTCCATAATTTTATTTAAATGATGCTCTGAAAATTAGTCTCCAACTGATAATAAGTTAGTTATAACTAATTAATTGGAATTATGAACGATTACGCTAATGCTGTTGAATACTTTTGGCCAACACTTCAGGTTTCTTTGCTTACTGATGGTTTTTCACATTCACAAAATACCTTGCTTTAATACAGATGATAATGGTTATCGTTGTACTAACTATCACTCCTGACACCAGTTATTGTTCATGTAGAGAATGAAGGTTGCTCTTAATCCTTATTCAAGGATGAAATCAATTAGGAATCGATTGTAACACTAGTTTTTATAACTAGAATCTGACCTCAGTGGAGATACGATCTAAAAGTATGTGAAACAACAAAATTAAATTTACGCTTTGTTGAAAATTTTAATTGGATAAAAATCTTGATATAGTTTTATTTGCTGCGTTTCTGGTGCAAGTTCCTCCCAGTGCATCACAAAACCACTTTAAACACATCGTATTGATTTATCTACGCAGTTGTTTTACTATTCTGCCACTAGTAAAAATGCGCCAAATATTCATGTACCTCAACAGATAGATAAAAAAACTTGTTATCCACTTTTCTTAAGTTGTCTGGACTATGGGCTTTCAAACGTATCCCGAGGGATGATGTTGTTTAAGTCAGGTTCAAACCAATTATGTGCACTTAAGTGTCCGTAGAGCAAACCATCCGATCAACAGATCATTTAAATGTAACATATAATTCTATCTATCAGGGATAGTTAACTAAAGAGTTGGTTTATAGCGACAAACACGACCGTGTTTTTGAATCAAGTGTATAAGTAACTGTTTCTAAATGTAATTGTAGCATATTAGAAGTGATTTATATTAAACACCTCTTTATTATTCTTCTTATGCATTCTGTTATTCCTATCAATTTACAATGACCAACTTATTGCTTCTACGACTTCAATCAGCCACCACTTTATTACTCGTATTTTTGTAAAAGATCCAGTTCTGATGAGAATTACCACGAAACAAAACTTGTATACACCATACACATTATTACATTAATCCCCGAAAGTTTTCTGCCAAAGATATCTTGATTTACGTCTTGAGAAAATATTCTTCTTCCTTTATGTGAGCCAACAAGACTTAAAATGAACAACTGACAAACAACGTGGTGTCGGAATATTTGGGGACTATGTACTAAAATAAAAGATCAATACGCATTCTTAATATGACCCATAGACTAATACACACGGCCTATTTCATTATGGAAAAATCTATAAGGTCACCTACAAATTTGATTGCCGAAATTTATCCATTTGTAGAAATGAGGACTCATTGTTCTCAATGAACTTCTGAATATTTCACTTGTTCAATCAGTTTTGACAAATGGACTTTTCTTAACAACCATTTTCTTTATCTAGTTGCTTCGTTTATTTACTATGTTTTGTTAATCTGCTTTTTGTGTCTTATTGAACTTTTAGGGGTGTGGAATCGGAAAAAATCAAGTAAGAGACTATATTTTCAGGTTACTTAATTTTGTTTAGTGAGTTAGCTCATAGCGTCAATAATATTAATGATTCCCTTGCTTTTAGAAAATCTTGATAGGCTAGTGATTGTTTTTCATATGTTTTTATAAAAACCCTTATTACCAGGCAAATTAATGACAAAGCAAGAACTTAAAGGATAGTATACGAAAAGAAGTGTTTGACATGATGAATAGTTAATGAAACCCTGAGTATATAGACAAAACCACTGCTAGAAGCGAGTTCAAGGTAACATATCCCAGTAAATTTGTGTTAAACGGACCTTGGAATTTGCTAAATTCCGGTTTTTCACGATAGGCGAAGTAAAATCTTTTGTTGATGAGAAAGGGTAACTATGTTTACGTTACCCAGAATGTCTATTAAATTACTTTTAATTACATATCTACTGAAATGTTTTCAGTAGTGTAAAACTGAAAATTATTTTCATTGACATGTCCGCATTTTGTCATTTTATACGAAATCACATATATGTCCGTGCTTGTCTCATATGATATTAATACATACCGTTAAAGCTTATCAACAAAACTCATAAGAAAGAGGTAGCTCAGTGTAAATGTTTTTGAACTGTTGGCAGAAGTAAGGTAGTTGAGTCCATGTTGACTGCAAATTGCTATATGATAATAATGTAACATATAAAAGTATTTAAATTTACGTATGATGAATTAGGCCCAGAAATATCGAAGCTAAAGAAACAAGCACTGCAAAAGAAGCTTGAGAATGTAGACCTTCATCGTGAATATCCGGTCTTGAAATGTAAATAAATAGTTGCTTACGTGCATCTCATCTTGTAGAACTTAAATTTAGTTAATGTAATCAAAGGGTTTTTCAACTATATATATATATACGATGACTAGAACATTAAAATCGTTATGCCTGCAAAAACGATTTAAAGTATTGTATTATTGATATATCAGAAGTTAAATATATAACTTAAAAAAGTTTTATCAAGTATGCTTCATAAGGTTTTACAGTCCAATGTAATGATCCAAGGAGATAGCCAAGTTAATAGAAAATATATCTTTTGAAAATCAAAAGCTCCAGTCAGTGAATCAGTACCAACGTGTCGGTGGTCGGCTATAGGTAATACATTTCCCAGCCATCTCAACTGATGAAATTTCACTACTTCATCAATTCATTTGCCATCCTTATCTAGTACCCGTTTTTAACAACTGAACTGCTTGCTCAGTTGTCCCAGGATATACGAGCAATTCTTTGAAGACACCTATGATCGAATACTAGTAGCCTATGGATTGAGGATTGTTCATAAAGTCAAGCTGTTAATATTGAAGTAATTTTTATGTACTGTTAACTAAATACGTTTATAAGGTAATTGAAGTTGGGAGATTTATAACCAGGATAAATATAGGTAGCGGAAGGTAAGGGATATACCAATGTGCTTACAAATTAAATTAGTTTCGTCAAGTTATAAGTAACGTGCAAAATGGTATGAGTTAACCAATGAACAGAAACTTGCATACTGTTTATGCAGGTGGGAACTGTAAACCAAATGATAGTGAGACAAATCTTAGCGATAATACTACAGTTATATCAAATTGCCTTCATAAAACCAATAATCATCATTAAGATATGAAAAATTGAGACTGACACCAGTCTAAAGCAATTAGTCCCTTTTATAAATTTCGATAATGTAATAAGAAGACGGAGATTATCAGAACTATGTTATATATTAGCCCAATACATTTCGAACAATCTGATCACACATATACTTGTTAAGAACATTTATATATAAAAATAAAAGGTCAACTAGACTGGAAATGAGGTAAGAGGAGATAAGGATAATAATAATAATAATAATAATAATAATAATAATAATAATCTGGACACTATTCAAAACTTAATCACTCTGGATAATAAGTCAATATTACCAAGGTAGGTTTAAGGTAAGAATAAACTGTTTTTGAATACACAAAGGGGGTTTGAATTTTCGTATGGCTAGGGCTTCAATAAACCTTAGTGTACGCCCTTTTACACTTTTATATAATACCACAAAAGCCGAGTTTAGATCAATCTTGTGCCCTGTTTCAATTATATATTTAGCAATAGAGGATGATGGATGTTTATCCTCTGCTCTTATTGGGTCACTTGATTGTATTTGTTTTTGCAGCCATTTGGGTACATGTTCGCTCACCCTAATGTTAAGATTACGATTGCTCCTCCCTATGTATGTGTGACCACACACACATTTAAATTGGTAAACACAGTGGGATGTGACACAATCGTTTTCATGTCTTTTAGGTTTTGGATGAAACATGCACCTTGTTCTTTCTTTGACAATGACCTTTGCTGCGCAGTACGTTTTGCTGATGACTGATATAAGTCTTTGTTTCAATAACAGACTATTTGAATCACCTCTGAATGGTAAGCTGATGTAGACAGGCTTTTTTTCCACCGAGGCTACAGTAGGTCTCACTGTACCGTGGACTTTCCATCTGTTTATGAATTTCAGGGGGTAACCATTTTCTATTAATGTTTTGTTTAACAACTTAACATCATCAATGGCGTCATTTGTACAAATACGATCAAGCCTGTTGAAAAGACACCTTATCAAACCACGTTTGTATTGTTACATAATTTAACTACTTACAGCATTGCAAGTAGTATATGTGAAACAAAATTCCTAATTAATGTCAGTAAAGTCTTAAAATGAATTTGAAAAATTGTTGGTAGGTCTATTCACTAGGTCCGTTTCTATGTAAAAGGAAATATTTGCAAAGTTTACTAGCCTGAAAGTTTTTTTCAGTGGAATTTTAATATTCCTTTTGGTCATTGCAGCCTAATCTACTTTGATAATAATGAATTACATTATGTATAAATTGTGAATTGTTTGGTCTTTCATTTTATTGTATGCTAGCTTCTATTTATTTTCTGCTTATTTGAATAGACGCAATTCTTCTAGACATGGTGAGAGTTTTAGTGAATCAAGCTCAGAAAGTGAAACTGAATTGGAAGATGACATCCCAGAGCGTAGGCAAGATGCAAATGCTGACTTACCATCTGAATATTGGCAAATAGGAAAGATAATTAAATATCTAAAGGTTCGTAATACTATTATTTTTTTAAATTTAGCGAAAGCATTGACGTCTATGTGGTAACTTTCCTGAGAATGGAAAATAGTCTCGTTCATCTCTAATTTGTCATAATTTATATACATAAAACCGATTTAGCCAGTTCGAGAATACTGGATGACCGTGAATAAGGATTTCATTTTAAGTAACATCCGCTGCGTTATGCAAAATATGTTTTGAATTGTATATAAATTTCACGTTAATGGTTTTGAGGAATGAACGATGAATACTAAATGAGTACATAATGACCTATTATTTGGCCTTATTTTGTAATATCTTCAAAGTTAGATTAAATGATATTGAATGATGAAACAGATTGCCGACTATCCGAAATTTAATTTTAGGGATCATGCACGAAAATTTATGAGAAGTTCTATAACTGTATAGAGGAGCTCTAAAGGTCTTTATGTATTTATCGACCTGAAAAAAATCACTATCAAATTTACCAGGATTCGATTCATCAACTTAGCGTAAATAATAGTAATGAAGTAACGTAAATGTTCAATATACTTCAAACATGTATGTATTATAAATATGTAACCAATTAATACTTATTGTATGTTTCTTCTTACAATCACGAAATTACTAACTACTTTGTTAGATGGGCAATACATTCTCGTAACTATTACACACGTTTCAGTCGACTTAAGAAGGATTAGACAATACTCTTGACGAGCTCAAACAAGTGACAAATATTGACATCAAGTTTTCTATTGGGTGATTTTCTTTTTTCACAAAATAAAACTTTACCACTTTCTATAGATGAACTTCAAAAAGCCTGATTATGATGACGTGATGCTTACTTTTTAATATATCTTTTTGTACATACTATATAAGGGTGGAAATCAAACATCAACTATCATATCCTTATGTGCCTTGAAAGATATGCCTTTAAAAACTGAAATTTGTCAACTTGCTGTTCGTGATGTTGGAGGAATTGAAGTACTCATTAATTTACTTGAAACAGATGAAGTTCGTTGTAAAGTGAGTTATTTTTTTCTATAACAAATAATAGATTACTATCTAATAGTACTTTCTTTTATGAGGTAACGGAATAAGGTAATGGGCTATTGATAAATTCCTGAAATTCGATGAATTACTATCTATTTGATACCTAATTAAGTCATTATTTTGTTTGAATGTTTTTGTATATGAATAATAGTTTTAATCTAACGTCTTAACATATTCTTTCAATAATTATGTCTTATGGATTTAGTTCAAATATGATTTAAATATTCGTTTGTGTGACTAAATTCTATGCTTGGTCATCTTATTCACTTTAATATTTTATTAAACTAGGCTTTCCGTCATATAACCATTATGTAATCAAGTAACTTTATAAATGAACAAAAAGGAAATAAATTTTTTACTGAATCGAATTGATTATACTTAACAAGGTCATACGACACATCAAAGCTGGATGGCTAGCCGATTCTTGTATAAAAGTAAAATTAGACTAAATGAAGTAAAGTTAACTACTTAGCCAGAGGTTAATGTCCACGATATAAATTTTAGAATGAATGGTCACGGCCGCTACATATAAATACTGTGAAAGTAAGATTTCTATTGGTAAAACGATACACGTGTTCAGAATATAGATTACCCTTAAAAATATCATTGTTTTAAGGGTATTAAATTCCCTTGTATTTTAATTGCAGTTCGTCTATGAAGTCCTATATGTATAGAACTAGAATTCGAGTCTGTCTGGAGTATATATTCACGAGACCATAATCAATGTCTTTTATTCATATTTTGATGCTATTTTTTTAACTTGAATTTCTAAGTTTTTGGTATGTGAATTTTTTCGCCTAAGACTGATATCATTTTAAGAACCATTGAAAACCAGTGAACAATAAGTAGTTGTTTTCCACTAGTTTTGAAATCCTAAGATATAGAGATTCACGATGTTTATAGAGTTCTCTAGCGGACATCATTCTGTGGTTTAAACATACATCACCTTCAAAGTTTCATATGTTACAAGTACAAAAATACTTAAAAGTGAACGACTATTGGTAGTAAGGCCAGTGATGGTAACTATACGATATGATCAAATATCAATTATAAATGAAGTTGAACTCATACATAGTTTTCTTCGACTTGAATAATAAAGTAAAGTAATAACAAAATCCAAGTGAACTGTCTATATATATATATATATATATATATATATATATATATATATATATATAATCCCTATTCAACAAGTAAAGTGAACGAGATTATCAGCTGTCACAGTTCAAGATATTCATATAAATGTTCTATGACTTTGTGAAATTATACACAAATATTATACTAATTCAATAATATTTCTGAAGTGAAGGTTTTTAATGAACTTACTCTTTGAATTTAGTTACTTCTGATTGAAATTGAGTTAGCTTCTAGTGACTTTGATTTGCTAATCGATCACCTCTCGATATTCGTTATAATATAAAGCTCAACGGTGTTTGAAATCAGAAGGCAATGAGAAGCGTCAACTTCAGTTTATTAGCGGAAAGCGCAGATCACAATGCTATGGACACATCAAACGAATTTGAAGCAGAGATGCGAATAAGTATATGTGAGCAATAACAGAGGCAAATTTATAGTCAAATCACATATGGGCATAGCAAGGCAAAGCAGGGAATAATAAAAGGATTTGAGTACATATATACATAGGGAACAGAATAAATCATCGATTGATATTTAAGGGATCACCATTTTAGCTAGACTCTGTCATATGATTTAGTGATCATAACAGAACAAAGGAATAGACGAATTGTTACTGTCCTAATAACATGGTCTGATAAGTAAGTTAATAAAAGGACTTAATCAAAACTAACCTTAATCGAAATTGATTGTCGGATAGTTGCTATAGTCTTAAGCTTTTCCCACTTAGAATTTAGAGAATGAAACACTAAAAAAATGTTCTATTTTATATTTCATTCTGATCGATAACATATTGATTGTACATCGTTTTGTCTAAGAAAACATTTCACAAATGAGCTACTACTTATGAACCATTCAGATCTGAGTTAAATCTATCTTATTCATATTATTATTTGTTTGAACACATAAATATTGGTACTAGAGGGCACCAAATATATATGCGCCACACAGAATTTTGTGTGTGGGTGGTGATACTGCTCGGGTGCCCAAACCGAAGCAGGTGGTTTTCTTAGGGGGCCACATCCCGAGCCTTTGACCTGAAGATCTGATCCACAAGGCAGTGGAGCATCGTGAGGAGATGCAGTCCCATGGTAGCCGGTGACTAACGATTGGCTCATACGCCATTTGTTCCTTCAGGATACTGGAGCCCATGTGCACCATTGGTTTGGGATCCGGTTAAAGCGCCGGACATTCGCTTTTCATCCTCTCATTTTTGTAAACAACACCCCTGCTGCGAGAAGGCAGAGAGTAGGACTTCCCTGGCAGAGGCTGTATACGCGTGGCCATGTGAGAGCATTTTGAGAGGGAGGGCGAGCCCATCTCACTCTCAGCCATACCAGGGCATTTGGGGGCATTAAATTTATCTACCAATATTTTATCTCAAACTGATATTCAATCGATTTTTGTCTTATGCAAACGATCAACTGAATAAATAAATAATATATTTGTAATATCCCATTGAGTAGAAAAATTAGATTTTCTGACGTTTCGTGATTTAGTGTAAGCCACTTCTTCGGAGAGTAAATAAATAGCCAAATCAAAATTAATCCAAGTTTAAATAGTACAAACGGAACAACAAGAATATTATTCTCCGAAGAAGTGGCTTACACTAAATCACGAAACGTCAGAAAATCTAATTTTTCTACTCATTGGGATATTACAAATATATTAATTTATTTATAACAATCTACCCAATGTTCAATTTATTCGAAATTATCAAGTCAAATCTTGGTAATTATACGTACGCCATTTTTTACTTGTCAGTAATCTGTCAATCTAAATATTTTGTTCTTACAGAATGTCAGTGGAAACCCAAACAGCTCAATACTACAAAGGAACAACGCAAGAATATTATGTGTGATCAGCTAAAAAACAGGTCTGATTGATCGCATATTATATTCTTGCGTTGTCCCTTTGGGCTATTTAAACTTGGATTAATTTTGCTTTGGTTATTTATTCTCTGAAGAAGCGGTTTATACTGAGTGACGAAACGTCAGAAAATCTAGTTTTTCTACTCATCGGGATATTACAAATATATTAATTTATTTATAACAATTTACCCAATCTTCAATTTATTCGACATTATCAAGTCAAATCTTGGTAATGATACCTATCATCTGAGTGTCATGAAATGAAGCTAAGACATTTGACTAATCATAATTATACAATAAATTTATATTATTAATTTATATTTACTCTAAATTCAGCTTGGTTCATTGAAAATTTTAAAAGAAATTACTAAAAATCCACAAATACGTAAATCTGTTACTGATATTGGTGGTTTACAACCACTTGTCAACTTGTTACGTAGTTTAAATCGTGATTTGAAATGTTTATGTGCTGAAGTAATAGCAAATGTGGCCAATTGTCATCGAGCAAGACGTACAGTTAGACAATACGGTGGTATAAAATATTTGGTAAGTTTATGTAGATGAGTAAATGGATTGATTTTTCTTTTTTGATGTGGGTTTAGATTACCTGGTTGAGATCCGCGAGATGATAGCAATCGATGGTTAGAGACCATGAATGATATGGCTCAAAATTCTTCGAAATGGCGCAGGTGCATCCGCTGTCTGTATTCTCCCGAATTCCAATCTTCTGAAGTCTTCATGTCCCCCTCTCTTTTCTCTTTCTAAGTTTATTTCACTGGATTATACTCTTTGAATAACATCTTCAAACCCTAATCTTTCCGATTACTGCTTATACTTTTACTACCCTTACCACTATGGGATTTGAATCGACAACTGCATCTCTGTGCTAATGTGGTATGACAACTCGAACTGATGTACGTAGGTGCGAAGCTCTACGTTGTTACTGACTGACTGACTTTTTGATTCATGGAATTATATATGTAATCAGTTGTTTACTCATTGTATTTTAGTTCACAAAGGATTTGGGTATATCAAATAGTAAGACAGATAAACCCGACCGTAGCTGCTACCTTGACGTGGTGGTTGGGCTTGCCTATCGTGATGACCCAACCGAGCTATATTGGCTGGAACACATGTTCCTGCAGGTTCTACCATGCCAGGCAGGTTGATTGGAGAACGGTAAGACTAAAAGCAGCAAGTCAAGGTCTGACGGCGAAGTCGTACTGCTGAATGTACAGAGGTGTGACAGCAGTAAGGTGTTTCCCTCGGACAACCACCATCTGCAGCGATGCTGCCTTCTCACAAGGAAGGAAGGGGTTAGAAAAGGTTGACCCTGAAAATGTTACACCTCACCTTACCCCACGGATTTCCGTCTCCGGCGGTAAGGCCGCTTGAAGAACGGAGATAACACATTAAAAACCTCCCACAAAAAGGCCGTGCGCGACCGGCCTCAAGCAGTTGTCCCTTGGGCTCTGAGGTCACGCACCCAGGTCGCTAAGACCAACGCTAATCCAATTTCTTCTTCAGGTTCTTCAAGAAATACTCTTCCACAGTGTGGGCAACCGGGAAGTGATATCAACCCTCATACCCGTAACAGCACACGAGACAAAGTTGGTCACATTCAAATCTTTCCTACACCTAATAACTCTCTTATCTCCATGACTAACCCTTCTCACGTCCCTTTATCACCTCGCCCCACTAGTGCGAACGGCTCGAGTACGCGGAATGTTATTCCTGGTCTCCTGAAACCACGCTCTAAACTACACGTAGGAGCTTTCAACGTCCGAACACTGTGCCAAATAGGACACCAGGCCTCCTTAGCTAAGACTTTAGAATCTCGCTCCATCGATGTGTGCTGCATCTCCGAAACGCGCACACAGGATCCTAGTAGCGTCATTCATTTGACCTCACCATGTCAAATTAACGAACCAACTCGATTTACGCTTCGTGTATCTGGGAGTCCTGATGCTGCTTCCTGTGGCCTCGCTGGCGTAGGTATAGCATTGAGTTCTAGGGCAGAACTAGCTCTTTTAGACTGGATCCCAGTAGACAATCGTTTGTGCGCTGTCCGACTAAACGGAACAGTAAGGACTCGGAAAGATAGGGACACTCGTCGTTGCCTCTTCGTCGTCTCTGCCTACTCTCCCACTGACTGAAGCTCAGATGATGTAAAAGATGAGTTTTACAGAAAGCTTTCCGACCTTCTCCTAAAAGCTAGGCGTTCAGATGTAGTAATAGTGGCTGGTGACTTTAATGCTCAAGTAGGTAAACTAAGCGAAAGGGAAAGACACCTGGGTTGATCTTATGGTGTCGCGGCTCAAAGAACAGATAATGGCGACCGTCTGTTGCAGCTATGCTCAGATAACCGCCTGTTTCTTGCAAACACTAACTTTAAGCATAAGGAAAAACATCTTTTAACATGGCGACCCCCTAATTCGTCCCAACGCTGGACCCAAATAGATCACATCGCTATCAGCCACCGATGGAGGGGCTCGATAGAAGACTGTCGCTCATTCTGGAGCACGTGCTTAGACTCAGATCATGCTCTGGTGCGAGCGCGTATTTGTCTACGTCTTACTGGACGTAGGAAAGATGGTGCAGGGAAACCCCTTAGGGTCCTACTTAATGATAGTCAAGCTAAGCGTATATTTCAGGAACAACTAGAAAAACAGTTAGGTAGTCATTTAAGTGATGCCCACCCCGAGGCAGCGTGAAATGACATCCGAAAAGCTGTAGAAACAGCAGTGATGTCTGCAAGTACGGTAAACCACAAGGTGAGGGAGAAACACTGAATCTCAGCAACATCTACCGGATTGATAGATGCTCGGAAAATCATTCCATCTGGCTCTGAACATAACGAAGAGCGGAGTCAGCTTAGGCGTAAACTGATCAGAAGCCTACGCAACGATCGTGAACAATGGTGGGTAGTGAAAGCAAAAGAGATGGAAAAGGCAGCGGCAATAGGTAACAGCAGGCAACTGTTCAGACTTGTTAAGGAAACCGGTATTAGGAACCCAACTGTTAGCAAAACAATCTTAGAGAAAGACGGACATATCATTCATTCTCAATCCAGGAGATTGGATCGATGGGCAGAACACTTTAGGGATCAGTTCAACTGGCCTTCAGCCGCACTTCGGTTTCCCACGATCTCCAGTCGACCTGAATGGCAAGTTAATGTAAGTCCTCCGTCTCTTTACGAAGTTGAAAAGGCTATAGGAAATCTGAAACGTGGGAGAGCAGCAGGTCCTGACAAGTTTACTCCTGAGATTTTTAAGGATGGTGGTCCAGTATTAGCAGCGAGATTGACTGAGATCTTAGGTAGAATCTGGGAACTGGACATAATCCCATCTGACTGGTCTCAATCACTGATTGTGCCAGTCTATAAGGAAGGACAAAAGTCCTCCTGTGACAATCACAGAGGAATTAGTTTGACTAATATAGTGTTTAAAATATTAGCTTCAATAATACTTCGATGTCTAACCAAAGCTCGTGAAGAGCAGACTAGAGAAAACCAGGCTGGTTTCCGACCTGGACGTGGTTGTATAGATCAAATATTCACACTACGTCAGGTCCTAGAATATAGACACACATTCAGACGCCCCACAATGGTAGTATTTCTCGACCTTAAGGCGGCATTTGACTCTGTTGATCGTGAGATTCTATGGCAGTGTTCGTCACTGAAAGGAGTACCAAAGAAGTACATTAACCTTATAAAGGCTCTCTACACGAACACAACTGGTAGAGTGAGAGCTTATGGTGAACTGTCATCAGAACTGATTATCTCAAGTGGTGTTCGTCAGGGCTGTCCACTCTCTCCATTCTTGTTTAACTTTGTCGTTGACGTGTTTTTAGAGATGACACTTTCCTCATCTGAATTTCTAGGAGTTGAACTTCTACCGGGGGATTCACTTGTTGACATAGTTCGATTTGGTGAAGACGCTGACAAAATGCAGAGTCTGCTGACCACTCCAAGCAACAATGCAGTCATGTTCGGGATGCGATTCTCTCCTTCAAAATGCAAAATGTTGCTTCAGGATTGGGTTACATCGACACCCGAACTAGTGATAGGGAGTGAAGTAGTTGAGCGTGTCGACCGCCTCACTTATCTGGGAAGTCTCATCAGCCCTTGTGGTCTGGTGTGTGACGAAATCTCATCACGGATACAGAAGGCTCGACTAGCTCTTGCCAACTTGCATCATTTGTGGAGTAGGCGAGATATCTGTCTATCAACCAAAGGACGAGTTTAGTGTGTAGCAGTTCGTTCCGTCCTACTTTATGGCAGTGAAATATGGCCAGTAAGAGTAGAGGATATTGGTAGGTTACTAGTATTTGATCATAGGTGTCTTCGAAACATTGCTCGTATATCCTGGGACCACCGAGTAAGCAGCTCAGTTGTTAGGAAACGGGTACTAGGTAAGGATGGCAAATCAATTGATGAAGTAGTGAAACTTAATCAGTTGAGATGGCTGGGACATGTATTGCTCATGCTATGTTTTATTGTGTAGGAGTAGGTTGGAAGAAAGCTATGAGCGGCCAGACAAAACATGGCACAAACCCATGAAGTCACTGACAAGTGGACTGAGACATGTTGGTTGGTGTAGACTACCTGGTTGGGGACCGCGAGATGATAGCAACCAATGGTTAAAGACGTTGAATGACATGGCTCAAAATCGTTTGCGATGGCGCAGGTGCATCCACTCTCTGTGTTCTCTCAAACTCTAATCTTCTGAATTCTCCATGTCCTTTATTTTCTTTACAAATCTATTCCACTGGACTATACTCCTTTAATAACATCATCAAACCTTAATGTTCCTTGTCACTACTTATATTATTAGTATCTCTACCACTATGGGATTTGAATCGATAACTGAATCTCTGTGCTAATGTGGTATGGCAACTCGAACTGATGTTCGTACGTACGAAGTTCCACGTTTTTACTGGCTGACTCACTGACTGACTGAAGATAGATAAAACTGTTAACAGTAATTATCCAAGATATAATGAAGAAATGAGTCGTATAAATTTTTGAAATGGTACTAAAAGTTAAAAGGTGATTAATGTATATGAATATAGACCGATTGTAAGATTTATAAGCAATGATGGATGGTAGTTAGCAATGGAATCCAGGACGCGCTTTGAGTCCTATTTGGGATTCGTCAGCTGGATGTACTCGCATCCCAGAGTTGATGTTCACTTCGGGACTCGAACTCAAATAGAACGAAACGTACGTCCTGGATTCCACTGCTAGCCACTATCCATATGTGCTTAAAAAAGCTTATGACCTAAGACAATATCGAGGCAATCTGTACAGGATGCACATATGCCAATAAGAGATTGATCAATTATAATCCTAAGTAATAAATGGAAGATACAAGTAAACAACACGAAGTGAATTTATCACTTATATGATTCTTTCAGAAAAGTAAAGTTTATCTTCCGGACAATCGTGAGTATTAACATCTAAGGATAATAGAATTAAAATCGTCATTGTCTAACCTCAGAATTTATAACAACGCTATAGAATACTTCCAAAGTCATTCATGGACGTAAATCATATAAAGATTTTCATGCTGACTATTTAATGAATCAGTAAACGTTCACATAATTTATAGAAACTACATTCTTTACAAATTCTTACTTTATATTATCAAAAAAAGTTAAATATTTGACAATAATGAAGCTTTAATCTGTTTTTCTATGAGTTACACAATGACCGTTACATTATAATTCAAATAAGCTCTTCCTTTTGATTAAGACAAAGTGGCCTTTGTACGATAAATCTATATATCTGTTTAGTTCAATTCGAAGGTAATAAACAGTGATTTACTGCAGAATTAAATGATTAGATTGATAACAACGAATGTTCATGAAAGTCAGATTTTTAATAAAATATAGTTTTCAGTTCGCTTGGTATTGTTTGCTTGTATCTTCCCATTGTTGTTTAGGACTGCAATTGATCAATCTCTTATTGGCATATGTGCATCCTGTACAGATTGCCTCGATATTGTCTTAGGTCATAAGCTTTTTTAAGCACATATGGATAGTGGCTAGCAGTGGAATCCAGGACGTACGTTTCGTTCTATTTGAGTTCGAGTCCCGAAGTGAACATCAACTCTGGGATGCGAGTACATCCAGCTGACGAATCCCAAATAGGACTCAAAGCGCGTCCTGGATTCCATTGCTAACTACCATCCATCATTGCTTATATACCTTTTAGTATTTTCATATTCGGTTATAAAGGTTTGCTTGTACAATTAGTCTTATAGACTGAATACACTTTCATTAAAATCACAATTATATCCGATATAACTTACATAATGTCTCAATAGTTACTGACTATCATGCATAATTTTGCTTATTTCTAGGTTGCCTTACTCGATTGTCCAAGCTTAAATAGTGTACCAATGACTAGTGAAGTTGAAAGAGATATTGAAGTAGCACGATGTGGTGCATTAGCTTTATGGTCATGCAGTAAATCTAGAAAGAATAAATTAGCTATGAAACGTGCAGGTGTCATATCATTATTAGTTCGTCTATTAAAATCTCCACATGAAAATATGCTTATTCCAGTTGTTGGAACATTACAAGAATGTGCTTCTGAAGTAAGTTATTTACTGCTTAAATTTTATGTCTTCAACACAATGACAATTTGGAATTGTTTAGACGATAAAATATAATTCCTACCTGTGTTTTATATGTGTAATTTGAATCATCATTTGTAATCTTAACTAGTCTTCTTGGGTAGTTGATCAGAACTGAGCTTGTTTGGAACATTATGTTATCTAATCTGAAATAAATAACGAATTGATGTAAATAAGTAATCAATTATAGGCTCATGTACTCATAATTCAGTCATATTTTGGTGTATAAGAACTGATATTACTAGGCTGCTTAATGCGAGGATGTTATAGTCGATGTCAGAGTTATTTTCGAGCGATTGAAAATTTGTTAATTAATAAACCACCACTCCACAATTAAAACAATCAGAGCACATTGATTGTAAGTTCAAACAAACAAAGTAATTGATCCATGTTTGTATAAATTCTTTTTGTTATTCCAGTATTACTGAGCAAAGTGAAGAGATCCGAAATAATCGTCGGCGAGACTATAATTTATGGACAAATCAATCAGACATAAGCCAAGAAGTCTTGAATTTTGGCGCGAAATTCATTCATTCGTTTCTCTAAATAGCATTTTGGCATCATAGCTAATGTCAATTCGTGATGAAAACTCTAAATTTAATTCCAACCCCTAACCATCAACTGTAAATCATAATTCTACTTCCTGATACTGGTTTATAATCATCATTTAGTCCTAGATTTCTAGGTGGACATTCACAATGTCAAATGTCTTCCATAAGTTATTGTCTCACCTAATAAGTATCATACAACTACGGCTCGTTATGAATTATACAACAGTATTAAAAATTACTTAGAAAAGATCTCAATAAATTAGTTTCTATGGTTTGTATTTTTAAATTATAATCAACCGTAATACTTTTGACCTTATGAAGTTGTCTTAAATACTCTGCACAATGAATAAAATCTCAAAGATACAATGTTAAATTAGATGAATGAGATTTACTCAGTTTAGTAAATTAAGAACAATAATACCAGGTACGTAGAAATGTTTCGCTTGTATAATCTAAAAAATATAGATCAAATGCGTACTCTATTCAATCTCACATTAAACAGAAAATGTATTCAGGCAAAGACTGAACCTTTATAAGAACATAAAAACATTACTACGCTACTACAAGAGAACATTATTCACATTTTCTGTTTTCTATTAAGCATGAACACCTCAGTAATCTACTATGGTGTGTGCTAATGATGTTGATAAATATAAGTAGTATTTATTATCAATCGAAAGTGAAATATCTGGCAACATAAGGTTAAGATGATCATAGAAAAAAGAACGAGAACAAAAAATGATTAATGTGGAAACAAAGAAACAATGAAGTCGGAGACAATCATTTCAATGATATTTTGCAATTGAAGTATTTACTGTACTGTTCTTAGATTTTTCTAAGAGATTCTGTAATTTCGTATTCATATACATTTAATTGTTCTCACTTGTGTTCTTGTTCACTATATTATTACTCTGAATTCGATTGTTCTAAACTGTGCAAGTAATTGTGTTGTTTTTTTTGTTCTTACCACATTCATGACTGACAAAAAATATACATACACTATAATAAAATATGTTACTTCATTTCAAAATAGGAAAGCTATCGTATTGCTATTCGTACAGAAGGTATGATTGGTGATTTAGTAAAAAATTTAAAACGTGACAATGATGAACTTCAAATGCATTGTGCTTCAACTATATTTAAAGTAAGTTTATTATTTTCATAATTAATAAATTTAATAAATGATAAGATTTACCATAATCTTGAATTGAAAGTTAGATATAGAAAATGCGATTTTTATAGGGGGTCATTACCAAGGTTTCACTTGATAATTTGAGATAATTTCAATAGTTGGGATCATGAGTCGATTGAAGCTAGACTACCATGAAAAACCTGGAAGCACTGAACGGCCGTTTCGTCCTATTATAGGACTCCTCAGCAGTGCGCATCCATCGTCCTGTATAATAAGATTCGAACCTAGGACCTATCGGTCTCTCGCGCGAACGCTTAATCACTAGACGACTGAGTCCCACAATAGGACGAAACGGCCATTCAGTGCTTCCAGGTTTTCCATGGTAGTCTAGTTTCAATTGATGCATAATCTTAACTATTGAAATTACTATAATATCCACAAAAAACCCCTTCTGATATTGATTTTAGATAAATTAAGCATTTGGTAGATTGTTATTAATAAAAGTAATAGTTTTGTAATATATTAATGAATAGAACAATTAAAGTGACTTACACTGAGTCATAAAACGTTAGAAAATTGAAAAAATTTAGTTTTTCCACCCATTTAGGATATTATAAGTATATTATTTTTATTAAAATGTGATTTGGTTGTGTAATAACACTTTAACTAAAACATTTAAGTATTTAAACATCTGAAATACCATGGATTAGTTTGTATTGTCTATCTCAAGTAGTCGTTTGCTTGTTCCTATCATGTCATTTTTTAAAGTGTATGTTTTAAGCTGATTATGTGGGCCATAGATTCACAATGCAATACATTCTAAACAGAAAGTTATACGATAAATTAATTCCCTATATATCATAGTATATGTGTATACGATGAAAAACATTTAATTAACATATTTCATTATTATTATTATTGGCTTTATTCAATATTATATTTCTGGTACAACATATAATTCTCAGCACAAAGTATTTCAACAAGTTTCCGTTTCTTATTTCTTCATCGATCCTGATGATAAATATTGAGTGGTCGCCAGTTAGATGTTAGCATTTGAATAATATAGATTCATTTAGATGCATACGGCAAGCAACCACGATGTCTCTGATCGGGCCCTTCTGTAACTTATACAGCAAAATGTCGTGAACTTGTCACAAACGCTCCTGAATAGGTTATGCGACTAATGGGCATAATGATGTGTTAAGATTTGATGGTGGTTGGAGGTAGTCGACAGGAAACCCTGGACCCGGGTTTCGTGCTACTTGGCACTCGTCAGCAAGGTGTATCTGTAATCTTTGAGGGAACTGGTGTTCCCTGGCGGATTCGACCCCGTGTCACCCAGCTTCACAGCCAGATACGTTACCACTGAGCTATCCGGGCCGCGACCGACCTCCTGTAGAATTGAGATGTAATCACAATTGATTGATCACTGGGTGACCAATGTCATGCGTGTCTAGTCCTTATTATTAGTGCAGATAGAATGCTATCGATCATATTGCAATGTGGCCACCAGTCTAGGTGACTCGACACCGCGGGCACTATTGTAAGATGATGTGTTAAAACAAACAAGAAAGCAAATAAATTGTTGAGATCTTCAGATCGTAGGGTCAGGTAGCCCAGACATTCAAACAGGCCACCTAAAATTCATTGGTATTGAGAAAAAAATTCATTTTGATGGGAAGTTTACAGCTATGGAAGTCTTCAATCTGTCTAATTACAGAATAACAAATTTCACTTGAAGTGATTGATTTTAAGCCTCGTGAACAAATTTAGAAAACCTTGACCACTTTAAAAGATAATGAGACACACGTACAATTGCATTATTTATAAGGGTTTATAGAGAACAAAATCCTGAATAAGTGACATTAATTATAGTAACATAGTAGCGCAGGGACACCGAAAAACGTTTCTTATTTTCAGTCTAAGTTACTTTTATTCTCTCTTGTAACATTTATGACAAGACTGTAGCTTCCGCACGCATGGTGGTTGGAATGTTACAACTACCCAGAACCGTATAAATCTTAAATATTTTTTCTATGAAATAAAAATTTAATAAATATTTCTTGATAATTTAAAACTTATTTATTTGTCTTATAAAGTGTGCAGAAGAACCCGAAACACGTGATCTAGTTCGTACATGTAATGGTTTAGAACCATTGGTAGCATTGTTAAGTAAACAATCTAATAAAGAATTATTGGCAGCTGTCACTGGTGCTATTTGGAAATGTGCAATTTCAAAAGAAAATGTAAAACAATTTCAAAAACTTGGAACGATTGAACAATTAGTTGGTTTATTGAATGAACAACCAGAAGAAGTGGGTTATATTATGTCTTAAATTTGTTATTATTCGTCATAAGTAATTGTGAGCTTCACAATAGTAGGAATTAAGCTGTTACTTATTTCGAGAGGTTATTTTTTTCGCCATATATATGGAGTGAAGGAAGATTCGGCAGGGAATATTAATTTGTTATTAAATGCAAAACCACACAATGTCCTTGTAAAATATGAAAATCCTACATTAAATACTTAATTTTCACAGCTTATTTGGGTTATCATTTGCATACTCCATTTTTCGTTGAATTATGTTGTTGTTTTGATTGCTCTCCGATTTCTTTCCCGCTCTCTTTATCTCAATTTTTTGCTGCTAGGCACCTATGATTGGTGCTACATAATACTTATATCTGTCAGCACAAGTAGCATACACCGCACATACATATGATTTCGAGGGGAAATGTAGAAAAACGGATAAACATTATAATGAAATTATCTTAAATGTACCACATGTCATATAATATGAATGATAATGAGAAAGGTAACCTGAAGTCTACTGTGTAAAATTGGTATATCTGTGGTGCATGCTACATATGTCATCAGATATAAGTAGTATGTGACACGTATTGGAAGTGGAATACCTGGCAGCAGGATGGGATATGTTATAACTCTCGGTTTTCTTCGTCGACACGAATGGGACGGTAATTCGCCTTAGACGAATATCTACACTAGATACCCTCCCAGAATCTATCCTACAAGACCTCAACACAACTCAGATTAAGAACACGTGACAAGCCCGACTACAACATAAGTATATTTCCACACCAAAAATTGAAAACAAACATAATAATAATAAAGATAGGAAAATATATAACTCATCCAATACTTATCAGACTGTTTACGAGCCTACCTAAGCAAACAACCAATCATTATTTTCCTCGTCCACACATCAGGATATGTATCGTTATACATTTTATCTCATGAATAGACGGTATAAAATTATTGTACTCCATAAAAATAATTAGAAATCGGCATTTTATGGATTTTTTAATTGTGTTTTCTGGTCGACGTCTCTTTAGAGAGTTAGTTTTATAAGGGATGGGGTCGCTAACTTCATGCCCAACCCTCCTCCTTTATTCGGGCTTGAGACCGGCTGTAGCCTCAGAGGGACTCCAGGCCGAGTTGCATTTTATGGTACATAATTTGCCAAAGCATTGAGAATTTGTAACTTATAGTTTATACCTAGAACTTAACAAAAATGAAGATATTTTATCAACAAAGGTGCTATACTAATGGTTTCAGACATAATGTAACCTATGTGTGGAAAAAACATGTGCCCACTATTATTCGCACTGGTTGATCCTTGATTAACAACCACTGTCATAGTGCCTGGTCTTTAATGCTTATTTAACCAATCAAGTCACATTTACCTATAATTCTGATATTTTGATATCAAGTAATCGGAAATAGTCATCAGGAACTCCTTGACTTAGGTTTCTTACTAATTAGTAATATTCAACACGATTCATCTCCGGTGTTTACATACATAAATAGAATTATGATAATTAAATGCGAAGTGAATCATGATGTAGTAATTCACTTAGTGAAATTGTAATATATAACACTATCATTTACAAATAATTAATTACTTGAAATTACCAACTAAAAAGGACGTAGTTATATAAATTAAATGACAAATGTGTAAATATAAAATTAACTGCATTAATTTGATCATATTTGATTCGTTTATTATGAAATTTTAAATGATGATGCTGATAATAATAACTGATAGATATTTGTATCGAGACATCTAATAGTAGCGTGGCATGTACTACTGATAGTGATAGATGTAAGAAGTATGTACCATCAATCGAAAGTGAAATATCTGGCAACATAAGGTTAAGATGATCATATAAAAAAGAACGAGAACAAAAAATGATTAATGTGGAAATAAAGAAACAATGAAGTCGGAGACAATCAATTCAATGATATTTTGCAATTGAAGTATTTACTGTACTGTTCTTAGATTTTTCTAAGAAATTCTGTAATTTCGTATTCATATACATTTAATTATCCTCACTTTTGTTCTCGTTGCACTGAAGTAGTTTACTGTTCTACTACTATATTTAAAATAGTTATCTCATAGAAAAGAAAAGATACATTTTTCGCTTAAAGTAGAATAATATAATGACACAATCAGCGTATAAGTGTGTTCAATAAATCTGTTAAAATTTAGTTATATCTTATATATGACAGAAGTAATGACAATCATTTGGCTATGGGCTAATCAAATCTTATGTAAAGAACTCAAATATGCAATTGATTCATCAATCGATAAGGGTCAAAGTCATGTTTGCTTAGTAGTTCCTTTTAGTGTTGATCAAGTTCGTAATGTGTCTATTGATTTAAGTAAAAATCAGATTCACTTAGCGGAAATCGTTTGAAGATAGAACTTTCTTGGGTCGATTCGATGTTGACGCCAACAAATTCTTTTTTATTTCCAAGTAATAAATTATATTCAGAGCAAACTTAACATATCAGTAAGACAAACAAATTTCCTCTCAACTGATCTGAATTCGTTTATTAACAACCTATAATCGGTCTGATTTCTTTTTTATTTATTATTTATTAATGATTTGATTCATGAATAAACTGTGATTGGATAAAAGAGACTTTGTTGTCTAACAGTCGACTATTTTAATCTCTGAAATCTCTTTCCGATTGTAATTTTCAAGCTTTTTTCTAAATTTTCCTATCATTATTCACAATCTTAAATAATAGTTGATTTGAAAAAAAACATGTGGGGAGACTATAATTTACGGACGAACCAATCAGATTAAAGATAGCAGGTCTTGGATCTTGACGAGAGTTTCATCCACTCATATAGCTAAATATCGTTTCGGCATTATAGATGATATCAGTTCGTGATGAAAACATTAAATATAATTTTTAAACCTAACGTTTAACTGTGAATCCTAATCATAGTCTTTCGCATTAATTTATAACTCTCACTTAACCATAGTAAGTAGATGGATATTTTCAAGGTCATTTTAGCATTGCTCAAAGGTCGTCCATAAGTTATAGTCTCATCAAATGTGTTATTGATACAGTACAGTACTTGATTTTTATGTTATCGAATCATTACCTTAACTACTATATACAATAACCGATTACTCTATTACAATATCCGGTACTCCTTCAAATTGAAAGTTGATAATTTTATTCACTTATTAGGGATATCAGTTTTTCAATAGTTGAAATCATGAGTCAATCGAAACTAGACCACCATGGAAAACCTGATACTACTGGACGGCCGTATTGTCTTAGTATGAGACTCCTCATCAGTGCGCATCGACGATCCCGCCCCACGCTCGCGTGCGAGACTGATAGGTCATGGGTTCGAATCTCGCTGGGGGCGGGATCTTGGATGTGCACTGATGAGGAGTCCCATACTAGGACAAAACGGCTGTCCAGTGGTATCAAGTTTTCCATGGTGGTCTAGCTTCAAATGACTCATAATTTCAACTATTGAAATTACTAAAATCTCCACAAAACCTCTTCTGATAATATCAGCTTTCTTAAATTTTTTATGCTTTCAATGTTACTATTGTACAGACTAATTGTTAATAGAACGAAATAGGTTACAATAACAATAATTGAAATTAAGATTATTGTTTGAATAATTCATAAAATAAATGTGATAATTAACTTAATTATTTTGTTCTCTAATTTTACTTTTTAAACACTTTTTAATTCCACAGATTTACTTAACTTAATGATTTTGATTATCTATATCGTTTCCGGTTGTTTGGTAGATGGAACTCATTTAAGGTCACTGATTTCTAGAATTTTCATTAAGGTTTAACACTAACCAAATAATCATTAGGAATCATGAAACATTTAACAGCTTAGTTGAGTTAGTGCTTGAGTTATCATTACTTGCTCATGAATGATTTGCTCAGTAATAGGTTTCAAGTTGTGTTACGAAGCTCTGACTTATACAGTCAATCAAACAAGAACTGAAACGAGTCATCACTTATAACAATAAGTGGTACTTAGGCTACATACCGAGTTCTATAGATTTAAGACATATGGATAGTTATATTCCGACGAAGTAGCTAAATTGTACTTTGCCTGTCAAGAAACCTAAATTTTACTTGTTCAATTTTATGTTAAATGATTAGAGGAATCTGTTATGCCTCATTTCTAACTTTGGTGAAATACCTGCCAGATTTTCTGTCGTTTCATTGGTACTGTAGCCGATATAGAAGTGTTACTAATTTTTATGAGAAATATAACACTTGCTACAAGTATTTGATGCTTTACAAATCGGAATTATAAGAAAACTTCATAGCTAAAGCTTGTAATTCAGTGTAAATGATGACATTCGTAGTTTGAATGATGGATTGACTTTCAATGATCTTAACTTCTTGAATCTTGAAAGTTGTTTTAAAAATAAAGAGACTTTATTGTTGAGTCAGTTTTTGTCTAGAAATCTATTTGCGTGACTTTGATAATCCACTGGTTTCAAGAAGTCAGTGGATCACGTGTGTAAAGTGTTATTAAATTGTGTACTAGTGAAATCAAATGAGAGAGTATTACATAGATAATTTCAACTCAAAGATATTTGCAAATTATCGAAAATATCGATAGGTTAATAAATATCATTTAAACTTGGGTAACCGTTTAACAGGTAATGCCATATTGCCGGATAATAAAACTAATTATATCTTGATATTTATTAACAGTACTTATCAATCTGACATGTAAACTAAGTTGTATTCTACTTAACAGATTATTGATTTGCTGAATAAATAAAAATTTAAGTGTTAAATTCATGATTCGATCAAAGCTAGACCACTATGGAAAACCTGGAAACACTGGACGTCCTAGTATGGGAATCCTCAGCAGTGCTCATCCACGATCCCGCTCATAGTATACGAACAGTTAAATGCCTGCTCAGTGGTCTTGAGGTTAGGCGTCCGTGCACGAGACCGAAGGTCATAGGTTCGAATCCCGCAGCAGGATCTTGGACGCACCTTGCTGAAGAGTCCCGCACTAGGACGAAACGACCGTCCAGTAGTTCCAGCTTTACCATGGTGGTCCAGTTTTAATTGACTTATGAATTCAACTATTAAATCACTACAATCTTCACAAAACCCCCTTTCTGAAAATAAAAAAATTATTCAATATTCTGTGACTCCAAAAGTAAATTAATTTGAAATGCAATGGCTTCAAAAATGACCTTGTTTTAAAGAATATCAGAAAAACAAGGACAGAACGTATAAGAAAACTATTTGGAATTTTGTTAGTTTTGAAAATAAAATAAATCACTATTTAAAGAAGTTTTAATACTGACAGTTGCTATCCTAGTAAAACATTCAAATATTTTCATAGTATTTTCCAAGGTGAACAGACGCATGTTTAAATATAAAGCATTATGTTTAGTAAATAAATTTACCTTACATGGCTATTATTCTTAAACCACCTGATCTTTGGATCATTCATAATAGTGTGAGTGGTGTCTTAACTTAAATCAGTCAAGAGATAGCTGCACATATATACGAAAGAGTGATAGATGACTTTATAAACTTGAATGTAGCAACCACTTTTCAAAATAAATCAATTATAATACAAAACGATGTTTATTGTCTTATTGTGTTATACTTCTTTCAACACTTATTAGTAGTAAAGCTTTCAAGTAATTTAATCTTTCATTTAGAACTAACCGTACTATCAAGAAAATGAGTAGTATTTTCATGTATTAATGATCTGTATCTAAAGTCTGTTTAGTTAAGTATGTATTTTTATGTACTCTTTGAGAAATCTCATATATTTCTTTTAAAACTTCAAGTTTTTACCCAAAATTTCATCAATACTGTAAATAAGCACTCTGATAAACTATGGTGTATCATTTGTATGAATTATGAGTAATGAGATCGAATAGATTTAAACGCGATCTGTTTCAGCTAAAAGTGAACCAAATGCACTTTTTATGAAGATAAGACCAATTAGGAAGGGAAATATGTTATTTCGATTAATTTATTCCCACAAATAATGGCTGATGATCAACGTGTGTTCTCGGTGAGCACTAAGAAAACAAAGGATATTAAAACCGTTTGTTGTTCCTGTTGTCAAAGTTGACTGTCTTAACAGATAATCAACTATGAAACTAGGACATGAAAGTGGTTCGTTTGGAAGATATAGTTGTATCATATTTTGACACGTAACAAATGTCCTTGACACTTGTGTACCACTAACTAGTAAATGAGCATCCAAGTAGTTAGAAGTAGAGATTTGTTAGAAAGTCACTGAAACCCGAGTACTCTCAACATCATTACTCATTTTATGACTCACAATTCCCATTCATATCGTAAAAATCAAACAAACTTGGTGTAAAAACTAAATAAGCAGTCCTTCATTGATCTTTTACGAGGAAATGTATGTGTTTCATCATGTTAAAGTACATACTAAGTGACCACTAGCCGAACAAAACATTACCAAACAATGATTCAGTGTTAGTAACTGAGACCAATTTAATATCTATACACTATATAACTGTCGGTACATGACTGTAGCGTGATTTGTATTCCAGTTAACTTCAAATGAATCATAAAAAACATTAGTATACACTAAATGATACTGGCAACACATATGACATCATTACAAGTTATAATCTAGAGCTTACTTACGTATATACAATATACTTCTACTCCAATACGGAATAAAAAATCTCTCATCATTATTCATCATTTAATGATCCATCAAATTCTCTTTTGCAAATTCTTCATGAAGTTAACGAAGGTTGCTATTACGTTTACATCTCAAAATATCAAATTAATTATCTGTAATCTGATTTGTTTAGAATTATATTCAACTGGGATGTTTCTATACTCCTTACAAACGATTAATTGTAAATATGATGTGTATTTATTGAATGGTAAATGTTCTCTTCATAATATTTAACTTGAAACATGTTTTCTATTTTAGGTTTTAGTAAATGTAGTTGGCGCACTTAGTGAAATGGCTAAAGATCCAAGCAATCGTAGTACAATACGTAAAGCTGGAGGAATACCATCATTAGTTTCTCTGCTTACACGAACAAACCAAGAACTGCTAACGAATACAACTAAAGCTGTTGGAAAATGTGCAGAAGAAGCCGATAGTATGAGGTAACATTAAAAGTTTTACAATACCTCATTTACCTCATTTTTATACTACAAAATAGTTATTTATCCAAATAAAACGACATGATAACATCATACAGAACAAGCACCGTGTCGCAAAATAATTTTCATTTGATATCTAAAAGTTGAGTTCATGTGGTTCTTTTTAATTCTTATCTCTGTATAACTCATAACAGTAAATTCTTTAGAATGCCAAACTTAAAAAAATAATTTAAATTGAAAGTAATTAGTTCTAGCTTTTGTATTAAATAGAGCCACAGCTTTTACATGTACGTCAGTGTCGTTGTTCATCCTCTTGCTGAGGTGATCTATAGTTAAGTTAATAATGCGGTTCATGACTCTAAACTACAGAATATTTGAAAGATTTCAAATTAGACAGATCACTTCTTTTCAGTTAGTTCTATTGTCCTACACTTGTAGGAACCGTGTCATCACCTTCAGTTTTTCAGAATTACCGTTCTAATTACTTAGAACAGCCTCATCAAAATGTTTACGAATAAAGCTTTAAAAAAATTTACTGTTTTTCTGATGCAAAAGTTAATTCTTATTTTTCATACGCATAGTTCCCTTTATTATCTTAAACAGAACAAGAATGTAGATCGATGCAGAATAATATGAATTCATTTTATTTCGTTAGGTTCTCATCAGCTGTTTACAACCTAGCATATTTTAAAATCAACGTTATTACAGATATTGACATACGTATACTGATGAGGGTGATTAGAGATGAATATGTGTATCATGATGGAGTGAAGATCCCAATAGAGTTGATAAGGCCATAAAAAATTGCTTGTGTTGAAGGGGAAAGTTACAAAACATTGAACTAGTGATTAGAACTCATAGAGTTAACAAAGATTAAATGATTATGTAATGAAGTAATTAAAACACGAAGTTCAGCGAAGGGATCTCTTTTCAACGAATTTATTATCAAGCTGTACAATCGTATATATATAAAATTTTGTAAAAGTACTAATTCCGTGAGGAAATGTGAACACAGTTAACCATGACGTAATAAAAAGGTTGTAATACTAGATTACGTAATACGAATAATAACAATAGATTTAGTAAATATAATAAGATGATTAAAATGTTTTTGTTACAATAATTAAAGGTCATAGAGGTGTGAAAAATAAATAAGGTAATATGATGAGTATTTACGAATAAAAACAATGAGAACATAAGACATAAGTAAAGGGGGAATGCAACATTAATAATAATAATAATAATAATAATAACAATAGAATAATCAAAATAATTAAGGCCAAGGTAACGATAGCGATAAGACGTACTTCTTTTGTACGCATAGTTCTGGTTTAAGCTCCTGAATGGTAAGAGCTTCGGCTATTTTTAAGAGTTGGATACGAAGAAATCTAGGTAGATTTGGACGAATCATATAAACAACCTTGAAATCAATTTGTGGATCTGTAGAATGGTTACAGTCGATAAGGTGTTCAAGTATAGAACTCCTAACTGCTTTCCTTTCACCCTTATAGAACCAAGCTGGAATATGTTCCCGTATCCGAGTTGAAAGCGAGCGCTGGCTACGGCCAATGTACCTTGCTCCACAAGAGCAGGTGAACTGATAGATGCACATAGAGGCGACCAGACGCGGAAGCTTATCTTTTATGGATACAGAAAATAAGTTCCTACTAGTGAAGGTTATTCGCAGTTTAGCTGCATTAAATGTTCTTCTAATCGTCTTCCAATCATCTTATTATATTCACTAAATCTATTGTTATTATTCTTATTACGTAATCTAGTATTATAACCCCTTTTTATTACGTCATGGTTAACTGTGTTCACATTTCCTCACGGAATTAGTACTTTTACAAAATTTTATATATATTCGATTGTACAGCTTGATAATAAATTCGTTGAAAAGAGATCCCTTCGCTGAACTTCGTGTTTTAATTTTAATGTTTAAATGGGAATTATCTGTCAAATGAAGTAACTGAAAACAGATTAATGGTAATAAAGAAAGATATGAATTGAAATCGGTCAGTTATGACTTAAAGAAAAATGACAATGATGTAATTAAACTTCAGAAAAAATTGATATGATGAATAATGTAATAAATAAAAAGATGGGCAAAGAAAGATTTATTACTGCCTCTTTCTGGATAGATAGATCTGCTTTTAGACGTTTGATCGCTATCGCTTCGGCAAATTTCAAAAAGTTGGAGTTTGATTGTTTGTTAATCACTTTGAAAGACTTCAATGTATCTTGGGTCTTGTGTCAACGAAATGTATTGAGATGGCAGTGCTAAATTCTTTTAATCTATTCAACCTTAAACTTTTCGAAATGTATTTGCTGAATCAAACTTGTGCTTTTCATGTTAATATTTTTTAAAATCATGAACTAAGAGGCATACTAAACCATACTTAACTGAAGACAACTTAATAAGATGGAATAAGTTTATGTTCTTTAAACTCTGGAAGTTTCGTTTCCTTTATATTTATCATTTGAAATCAATCACGTTAAATAAATTTTCTATGTTTTACTTTACACTGATCTCATTCATGTCAGCAAACTGAGGTTGAAAAATTTTAATTATTATCACTACAACAGTTACCAATATTAAATTCATTTTGTATTGTTTATTTTAGACTTCCCATTGATGCTTAGAACCACAATTGAACGGTTTCTTATTAGCATATGCACATTCTGTACGAATTACCTCGATAATGCCTTAAGTCACAAGCGTTTTAAGCAAAGACGGATGGTGACTATCAGTGGGATCCAGGACGCACGTTTTGTCCTATTCGGGAATCGTCAACTGGATGTACCTGCATCCCAGGGTTTATATTTACTTCGGGACTCGAGTCTAATACCGTCACCACTATTTGTACTATTTTTAATGACAGAATGATTAACATAGCCATTATGATCGATACATTTTTACTTTAACAGATCTGTTATCTCTCATAATTTATGTCATTTAAATAATATATTATTATATAACAACTTTTGTAAAATAGTAAGTTACTGGATTACCATAATAGAATGATGGATTCATGTTTGAAGCATTTGACTTTCACTAATTAGATTAAAGGCTAAATCCCATCTACTACGGTTGTTGGCTCTCACACCCAAAATGTGATTTAAGTTCTTGTTCTCGAAACCGTACTTAATAAGTGAGTTATTGTAGTGAACAAGAACACAAATGGAGACAATCGAATGTATTTGAACATAAAATTACAGAATCCCTTATTAAAATCTGAGAACCATACAGTAAATACTTCATTTACAAAATGTCAATCAATCGTCTCAGACTTTATTATTCCTTCATTTTGACAACAATCTTTCTCTGTTCTCATTCTCTTTTTTATCTTTTTAACCTTCTGTTGCCAGGTATTTCACTTTCAATTAATAATGCACACATCACACTATTATCAATGTAACTATCATTTTATTAAAGAGTAACAAATTTAATAAAGTTATTGTTAATAGTTTTTACATACAACATATGAACTACTGAAATTACTAAAATCTCCACAAAACCCCTTCTGATTCGAATAATAGAATAGTTGAAAATAAAATTAAATCATTCTAGTCAAGCTTATGGATGCTTTGCAATCCATGCGTTCAAAAACAATTTATCCTTACGCTTAATCTACCCTGGTAATGATGATTTATTATTCAAAGTAGTAATCACATTGCTTTTTGTGTAGTTCATCATTACTTTATTAGTTTTTTTGTTTGTTACAGCTTTCCTTTATTCCGTATATTTGACCTTTTGTTATAAAAATGTCTTAACAATTATATGTATGATCAGATTGTCCGAATTGTATTGCGCAAATATGTCACATAATTTTGATAAACTTCGTCTTCTCATTGCATTATCGACATTCTAGTTAAGTTAATAACTGAAAAGAATTTCTGTTACTATTCCTATATATATATTAGCATTTGTTAAATCAACATTATAATTCGGCCAATCCGCAAAGCGACATATTATGGTACTGTCCAATAGTATCATGCCACGTTGATATTCTAAAAAGCTCTATCCTGTTCTGATTGGCTGGAAACTCTTTGGATCCATTAGGGCCTCTGGAGGCTCAGTTATAGAACTTAGAAGCCGACTCAACTATATATATATATATATATATATATATATATATATATATATATGATATACATAATAAACTTTTAATATGGTAGAGAAGATTTGTAATTGAGATGGATGATTTTGATGAAATTTTGTTTTTTGACCAAATCATCTAGCTTAGAGAACAAAATTCTATCAAATAGTTTTAATACTTTCATTGGTTTTATTTCATCAATAAAATAATTTAAATTCATTGATAATTTTATCACACATTATAAAATTGATTCATTATGTGACGTTTTTCATTTTTATATTATATTCTAATAATAATTTATTTTCATATACTACTTATATAGAAAGTAACAAACTTGTAGTTTATCTATAGTATCACATCAATAAGTAGTATATGTATATATAGGTATAATATTTAATGTATACAATTTTGGATTCTGTATGATTATATTTTATGATAATATGCAAATGGAAATTCGACATTTACATTAACTTTTTTTAAACGTATAACTTTTCTTTTTACATGCATATTTATATAAACATACATACATACATACTACTAATATTAATATAATAGTAATAATTTGTGTATGTTTTTATTTTCTGATTTCTGTCTAAATTAATACAACAGATACATAATATATTAATGTAATAGTTTATTAATATCATGATTGTATGAACTTGATTTTTTATTTATTTATTTAATGCATAAGTAGAGTAGAGAAATGAGATATGTATTTAATAATAGTGATAATAATAATAATACTTAGTAAACAGGACAATATTGATGTTGCTTAGTGATTTATCCAATATTTAAAATAACAACTGTTACTATACATAATTTATAGATGCATTAAAACTATCATGATCATATTTAGTAGTTGATTTAAATATTTTTGTGTGACATTTGTTTAAATGACAATTGATCAATTGACAGATATTCTAATATTTCATTTGTTTGAATTTTACAAGTCATATATGTTGTAAAAGGTTTTCTGTTTAGAAATTTCTGAAGAATCCGATATATATATATATATATAATTTCTTTAACATTTCGCAATTATATTAAAACAGAAACATTAGTAATTGAATAGTAACAAATCATTGAAAGTATTTCTTTAAATAAAGTATCCAATTAAAATTGGTGAGACAATAATTTATGGAAGACATTTGAGCAATGCTAAAGTGACCTTGTGAATGTTCATCTAAAAAACTAGTACTAAATGAGGATTATAAACTAGTATGAGGAATTAGAATTATGATTTACAGTTGATAGTTAGGGTTAGGAATTCGATTTATGATTTTCATCATCAATTGACATTAGCTATAATGCCAAAATGCTATTTAGGGGAAACGAATAAATGAATTTCGCGCCAAAACCCAAGACTTGTTATTTTATATCTGATTAGTTTGTCTATATATTATATTCTCGCCAGCAATAATTGTTATTAGTTATCTGACTTATATTTTTCTCATGAGTTCTAAAGTCTGACTTTATTGTCATCGTAATGTTTATTGAGTAATACTAGAAGACATACCCAAGCTTTCATCAAATATCTAAAAACATTAATAGACATTAGTTAAACACATAATGGTCAAAACTGTATCACTATGATAATTTATGGTTTTTATCAGTGGAATTATGTTGTAAAGCGAGATCGCTCAAAAACGAGGCAGTAATCTCTAGCTGTTGACTTGGAAAATTTAAAACGTACTACTAACTCTCATTTCCTTTATAGTTAGTTTCAAATTATTTGACAGATCAGTTAAAATACTTAAAAGTAATAAGAAATGGTTCTTTGTTACTTATTGAAATAGATGTTAAATTACATATATGTAAATACGCACATAAGATAATATGTCTTACTGATTTCATTTATGTTATCAGGATTAGTTAATATAAAATGATATTGTTGAAGGTTATTCCAAGTTGGTTGACATAAAAATTATTCAATCAATGATTTGCTGGATAACGAACACTTCTATAACCAGCATGCGATCATCAAACTTGTTGCGCATCTTGACAAATTTACAATGTATTCAAAAATTCTGTAGATATTTAAATTTCATTGTATTATTTACAATACTTTTGTGTTCATTAACTAGCGGCACATATCTCAAGGCCATTCATACCATTACTCACAACATCAGTATATTGGAAATGAAAATATCACAAATGAATTTTTAATATCAGTATAGGGTTGTGGAGATTGTTAAGTATTTGTTTGAAATCACGAATTGATTGATGTTAGAATATCACTTAAAAACCTGAGTAAACTGAACGACCGTTTCGTCATAGTATGAGATCCCTCATCAGTGCAAGCGGGATTCGAATGTAGAACATATCGGTCTCGTGTGCGAACGCTTAACCTTTAGACCGCTGAGCCACCATCCAATGGTGTTAATGTCTAACTTCAATTAATCCACAAAATTGAGTGACAAGTCCATCATTGTCATCAGTGAGTTGTCATCTCACAATAGACCTGGTTGAAATTCAATGGTCACTGCTTATCACTAGAACTCCAGGAAATACCTCTTGAAACGAGTCACCAATGAGCAAATTTCTAATAATCTGTATATTTTTTTACGATTTTTTTATAGAGTCTAAATCGTTCATTAATCTTAGTTAGACCACTATTGAAAGCTGAAAGCATCGGACAAAATTGTATCCATTGTAGTGCTGATAAATTTTTTATCTTCACAAATATACAATTTACCGGTTTTAAGTTTAATGAAAGGCATTGTCAACTTAACTATGTGATTTATGAAATGTATTCAGTACACAGTGATTAATAATTAATGCATATTAACATATAAGTTTGTGTTACGTAATATAAAATTTTTGCCATGTTTAGTGAAAGATTACATAATTTGTTGGGGCTATATTTTTCTGAAACATTTACAAAGTCCCTAAAAGAATTTGTATTGTGGTGTGAGTTACTGATGTCGACAGATATAAGTAGTGTGTATCATCAAACTAAAGTAAAATGCCTGGAGGCAGAAGGTTAAAAAGATCAAATAAAAGAGAATGAGAACAAAGAATAATTAGTGTGGAAACGAAAGAACAATAAAGTCTGAGACAAATGACTGATATTTTGCAAAAGGGCCCGGATAGCCTGATGGTGACGTTATGGCTTGGGTTACTTGTATCCACACAAGTAGTATATAACGGTGGTCAGACATAGAATGTATTTCAGCAGAAGATCGATAAGAAAAAAACGAAAACCGAACGCGATTGGTATGAAAATGCATGAACAATGAAATCTGAGACAATGGACTGATATTTACAAAAGGAAAAGTGAAGTTTGAGACAATTGATTAATATTTTGCGAACAAACTATTTACTAGATGGTTTTCAGATTTTAATGAGATGCTTTGTAATTTTGTGCCAAACACATTCGATTGTCCCCACTCGTGTTCCTGTTCACTACAGTATCAGTATAGGTTTAGATATGCGTTCTGTTGTCAGAAATAACTTATTTCCATGTTACCGTTGATAATTCTGTTTTGTGATCAATAACAGTATCAAAATAAGTCCATAAATTGTGTGTAAACTGTATTGACTTAATAAAAAAATGTTTTGTAGTTGACTATATTATAAACTTTACGAAATGTAACCATATATCATTTTATTATTATTATTATTAAGGTTTATATAAAAATATATTATCACCAAGTTATATTTTCTTCGTATAGTATCATTGAAAATTTGGATGGTGTACGTTTACTTTGGTCATTGTTAAAGAATCCTAATCCAAAAGTACAATCTTATGCTGCCTGGGCTTTATGTCCATGTATCCAAAATGCAAAGGTTTGTATTGTTATTATTAATGTTTTAAGAATCATAAAATTATTTGTTCTCTTATCGTATAATCATATGATAAGCATATTCCTTATTACAAATTAAAGATTCAAAAATGTGAAAGTCTAGTCAACCTTTTTATTCTGATCCAGTAGTCTTTGAAAGTTAACATTTCAGTATCAAATGCAAGGGATTCATTTCTTCTAGTTGAGAGTTTAGCTATCAGTATTGATAACCTTTCTGTTGATGCTCTGAGTACATATATAAGGTTAATTTCTCTACCGAATTATATGCCATACTACCATGACGCTATTATTCTTCTCCATTTTATAATATTCTATTCACAAAATGTAAAAGAAATTTATACTCAAATGTTAAATTAACTCTGAAACGCTGTAAATTAATAATCTTATGAATATTTTAGTATGTTTGAACATAAGTAGATGGGTTTTGGTTCAAAAACAATTCCGATCATCTTCTGTTAATCAATCAATATAACTATAAATGAAATTTTTGTGCTAAATGCTTTTCTAATAGTTGTATCTTATTGAATAAACGTCTAAAAGTCAACAGAACCGAGATTACACAGAACAAACTCAAGCTTTGCACTAGGACGTGTCTTTACGCCTTTAAATCTTTGATACATTTTTCTCTATGGATTGTGACCAATATGATGGAGAAAACATTAATTGAATATGACGAATGATCATCATAGATTTATCTCTACTCAGGTTATTTTTAGGCCCATAAGTAGCTGTTCAGCTTTCTTATCCACATGGCATTATATGGTATTTACGTTTGATTATCCGATTGGTAAAACTCATGCCTTAAATCAGCCAATGAAAGTAAGTTTTACCTCCATGGTACATTTAAAGGTTTATTGCAAGTATAATGGACGCTGAATTCAGCAGACAGGATATACCCAAACTAATAATGCATTTTTAATACTAGTAAATAGACTTTGATGCTTCCATGGGCACGAACATTGTCATTAACGTTAGATCCTCAGCTGACTATAGCAGTATTCCAGGGCAAACAAAATCTTGTGCAATTTCAGCAGCTATTCCTACTGGGATTTGACTTTAAAATAATTACCACTAAACTGAAAACTATGGAGAAGCGGACACTGTCAAAAATACATGTTAGTGAATATTCTGCCCGAAATAAGAACGATTTATTGCTGTGTATCATCTGTCAAGTCCCATCTTAACTCTGCTAGTAACTGCTGAGTCTATCCCGCTAGTAGGATGCGAAGCGCCCAAATTTTGAAGAACAATAAATTTGATCACGATCCGATTGATGAGGAACTTACTCGATTGTAAAATACAACACCCTTATCAGCTTTAATAATTCTTATGTGATATGGATAATTGATTTGCTTCTGTAAAACTCATTTTCGTATCATAGTGCCGTTGCATTCAATACTTTTGCCAGTTTTATAACAACTACCCCGAAGCAAATTCAATGAATTCCATCTTCCTGGTTTCCAATAGATCAACAGGTTATCACATTTAATGAAATATTTTTCGTAACGTGGTCATGTCTAAATATACTACAATATGAGAATAATATAAACTTGAATTAGTCCAAAATCCATTATGTGTAATTCATATTGATGTATTTTCAAAATGTGTAAATTATAATCCCACAGGAGACACTTGAAAAAAGACCATTCGGTTACTTCTATGAGTTTTCTACAGATCTATTCAGTCGAATACAATAATATTAGTTGAACGATTAGTATCGCCTTCATTTCACCACGTGCAAACGATTACTCACATGTCACAACTGAATGATCAGACGGAATATTTTGTTAACACTTCCAAGATATCTTCATCAGAGTCATTAGGGAATGCTTGTGGCGTTTCCTATTTGTGTATTACACAACTCTTGATGAATGGTTGCCGAATCAAATCTAATTTTAGGTCGTTTTTGATAACAGTTTATTATTCATCCGCTACATTATATAACTAAAGAGATATCCTCATAGAGAAACTTTACCAGTAAATCCTCTAGTAATTGAGATAGAATCTTTCCCTTTTGTTCGAGACTAAAAACCAACGAAGGAAATGTGAATAATTGAACGCATAATCACATGACAACCTCACGTAATGTACACATTTTTAGTTTTTCATGATATAGAAACTCAAGAAAATGGTTATTATGAATACAGATTTCTTCAAACAGTGAAAAACAACAAGTAATCACTCATTAGACCTACTTTTATAAATCTTCATATTGACATTGGTTAAAAACAAATAAATAAATGATGCTTTTAATGGTTTAGATCATGAGTCAATTGAAGCTAGATCACCATGAAAAACTTGGTATCACTGGATGGCCGTTTCATCCTAGTATGGGTCTCCTCATCAGTGCGCATCCACAGGACTCGAACCTAGGACCTATCGGTCTCGTGCGCAAACGCTTAACCTTTAGACCACTGAGCCACCATCCAATGGTGTTAATGTCTAACTACAATTAATCCACAAAATTGAGTGACAAGTCCATCATTGTCATCAGTGAGTTGTCATCTCACAATAGACCTGGTTGAAATCCAATGGTCACTGCTTATCACTAGAACTCCAGGAAATACCTCTTAAAACGAGTCACTAGTGAGCATATGATGAATAATATCAGAAAGGGGCTTTTGTGGATATTATAGTAATTTGATAGTTGAGATCATGAGTCTTTTACGAAAACAGACAACTTTAGCTTACAGACTGTCAACAATGTTAAATAGTTCATTCCCAATATCCACCCAAAAGACAGACTTTAATTTTTGTCATTAATTTGTCATTATCTCTGAACTAATATCTTTTTCTATGGATTCACTTCAATATTTTCAGTTTTTCATCATTCCTCAAGCTTCTATCTATCTATATATTTCTTAAATCATGTTCTAAATCCCTAGTATTGTAACTATAATTCTAACAAGACTGTAAATAGATTTATATACAATAGAAACAAACACATGTGCATTTTAATTTTGTGATACAAATAAATAGTCCAGTTATTGACTTTCTTGTTTTGTTTTCCGGAGCTAAATGAAGAGAATAAACAAAATATCTTGCATTTATTGCTCAATATGATCTCTTTCTACTCTTCCTACCTCATCAAACTGTTATCAGTTATAGATTAGATAAATAATAGGTACAGTTTTCAAGCTGTTAAAGTATATTATACGGTCTTACTTATCAGTACAGAGGTTTGTGATGATCAATGAATGTTTATATTTTTTTTATCACGAACATTCATTGGAAACCAAGATACACTAGACACTTGTTTTGTTTTAATATAGGGCTACTTATCTAAATGCATCCACTATCCGATCAGGGATGAACATTAGAAAATAAATAGATTTCAATCAAGTGAAACTTTTATAGTAGACTTGATATACGGATATTTTTACTACAAAAATAATATATAGATAAATGTCCATGATAAGCTATACATATGTATATGTTATAACTTGTGACTGCCGACTAGAGAGCAGTGAATTATCGATCGGACCAAGAACGCTCAAAACACGTGCGAGCAACCTAGAGTACTTATCGGTCCTGTCTTCTACCTAGCCCAGCCAGTTAAGTCCAGAACACCAATCCGAGCCTCTGCAATATGGATCGTGTATTCCCAACATACTCGGTTTATATACTAATCAAACAGACCACAACGTACCAATAAAATAGAAAATAACATTTGTACAATATTTGGCCAAATGTGGCTGTGAACGTGGGAGGTAGTGATTAATAGACATGGAATAATTCAAGAATGGAAAATCACATAATAGCAGTTCATACGTTAAAAGAAAGCTTATGATAAGAGAGACATGAATATGTATAGTTTAGCTATTTAACAATTATACGATAAAAATATACGTGTAGTATTGGTCCATAAATGGATCCCAAAAATTACCATTCATTATGCTTATCGGGACATAACAGTATATTGCAAATAATGAATAAAATGTTTATGTCATTGAAATTCAGGTAACTACATACAAGATACATAATTGCATAACTCCATTTGATCTCTGATATGAGATTTACACGAAGCTATTGGAATTCGTCTGAAATTCTTTTGATAACAAAAATGGATTTTTTGGTGATAGTAGTAGTCTACAGAAAATTAAGCCTATGTCCCGCTATATTTTACACTCACCACCAAGGTGTATTCGAAATCTCGGGAGAACTAATGCTTTATAAGACCCTAATTAACCCAGTAACAACGCATTATGCTGTGTAGCTGAATGATATAGATTTGATTCCTTCAGAGCCCATAAGTTTCTAAAAGATTGTAGACATAGCTCGCTGACTAGTATCGAATATCACGAAACCTATATCCAGTTTTCATATTCGACTACCTCCAACCGCCTGTTATTTCAATATGATGCACGTGATGTCAACTCACATACAGTCACCCTAGTCTTACTACATTAATGAAGTTCTGTCAGTACTAGAAAAACTTGGTCAGTCGATTGTGATCTGATATATATATATATATATATATATATATATATATATATATATATATATATATATATATATATATATATATATATATATATAATTATTCAAAACAACTCATCAAACACAACTATTAAAGAATTTTTTGTCATTCTTCATCACTATTACTACAGGATGCTGGTGAATTAGTACGTTCATTTGTTGGTGGGCTTGAATTAATTGTCAGTTTATTAAATTCAAAGGATTTGGAGGTCTTAGCTGCTGTTTGCGCCGCTGTTTCGAAAATTGCAGAGGATGAAGAAAATCTAGCTGTAATTACTGACCATGGTGTAGTCCCATTATTATCACGTTTGACACACACGGTAATAAAAAGTTTTATAATTATTTTTTCAAAGATAATATATGATGATAAGTAGAATAAACATAGATGAAGTAGTTATGAACTACTCGTATTAGTGCGCAATTTTAACAATGAAAGTTTATTTCCGTCTTATACTATAAGATCTACTTTGTTTCATTTACGCTTGTTACCATTCGTGGAGGAGCATAGGACTTCGTCCGAGATTTATCGAACCAACTTTGTCCTTGGTTCTTCCTCCAGCTGTTGTGAAGCGCTCTTCATTCCTTTTATGTCTGGTCATAATTTTTGTCCCTGTTTATCCTTTATTTTCCTTATTTTCCTTCAACTGGAGGACTCCAAGTTAACCCTTGCCTGTTCATTCAGTCTGATGATTTCTGAAACATATGTCCTAACCACTTCCAACGTCTTGTTCTAACTTCCCCTTTAGCAGCAGGTTGGCTTGTTCTCTCCCACAGTAGGTTGTTGCTAATGGTATCTGGCCAGCGGAAATTGAGTATCTTGCATAGACAACTGTTTAGAAATACTCGTAGCTTTTTGAAGATGGTTGTAGTAGTTCTATAAGTTTCAGCTCCGTGCAGTAGAACTGTCTTGACGTTCGTATTGGAGATTCTGACTTTGATATTGTTAGGCGTCTGCATTTGTCGACGTGTATGGGATAGAATAGCCAAGTCACCTGCGAAGTTCAAGTCATCTAGTTGCATGCAACCTATGCTTTTGCAGTTCTCACACTTGCTCAAATCTTGTTTCTTTGGTATATTAATAAGGTACCCTTGTCTTTAGTCTGTCGACACCTGTTTCTCTTGTCAGATTTTCCTGAAAGGAGCATGGAGCACGTTCGCAGGTTCTTATATATCTGGCTTCATTGCCTCAGCCGGTATATTGTCAGGTCCAGCTGCTTTCACACTCCTGATTTCTTCAATATATATATATATATATATATATATATATATATATATATGTACCACACAAAATAATGAGAATGGGAAGAGAAAAAAAGGAGGTAAGGGGTGTAAAAGAAAAGAAAAGAAAAGAAAAAAAGAACAATAACGGCCAGATTAGTGTGAGGTAGTGTAATAATAATAATGGGGGAAACGGAAAGGTACAACCAGAAGAAATCTTTCAGTTAAGGAAGAAGCAACCGCTTTTTACGAAAGTAAAAGAAGGTAACAGCAGGATCGCCACTGGCTTATGTTATAAGCCATATCTGATAACGTCTCTAGCCACAGTGTCGCACTATCTCTAGGACCACAGTGAAGGAGTCGTGAAGGACCAACAGAAGCCAGCTTTTTACAGCTTTCTTTCATACCACGACACTATGTCATACACTGACCACCTCTCCGCTTTTTCCAACCAGTCCCAGCGTCAGCAAATAATGTACGACGTGGAATTCTCTGGGACGACATTCGTAGAACATGTCCAAGCCACTGAAGTTGATGTTTCAAAATGTTGACACGGGTACTGCTCTGGATTAGACAGTTCAGATACCATTTTTAATTCACTATACATACTCTTATCGTCTTTTTTAAAATGATCTAATAGAAAGATGATCGCCTTCGATGTCCACTAACCGATGCTATAGCAAAGTGTTGTACATGGGGAACAAATCGCATTGATTTTGGCCGCGCTGGTGCTGTTATACCTATTGTTCGTTATCTTAAATCATCAGATCCAAATGTTCATAGATCCACTGCAAAAGCATTATTTCAACTCAGTCGGGATCCAAATAATTGTGTTTCAATGCATCAAGTCAATGCTGTAAAGTATTTATTACAAATGGTCGGCTCTTCAGTAAGTGGTCAACAATCTCATCTTTAATCTAACATGATAATAGAGGTATAAAGTTCTTTTCCTTATGGTGGACAAAACATGTCAAATGTAGATTTTCTTGGGAAATCACCTATATTTCTTTGTCATTAGTTCTGTTATGACAGACCTTCAATAGTTAGTAACAATTCTAATCAAGTGTTGATTGTTTTCTGAGCAAAAATCCGAATAAGTCAGGCTTTGTATTAAAACATTTTCGATGACATTAGTATGTTTTTCATTTACTATAATCCAAAACTTCATGTCATTCACTGTTAAAATTTCTCTAGTATTTCATTAAGCTAACCATTAAAGCCAAGCGATCCACAACAATAAAACTTTGTATTTATTACTTAACTCTGTTGACCTCCTCGATGATAAGCGGAATCTGTATCCCGTAAACTTTCAGACAAAAAAATTTTATATATTGGTTGTTTAAATCTGATTGTTGTTTACGTATATAATTGGTCAGTTTCCTTTTAGCATATGTGCATCCTATGCAGATTGCCTCAATATTAGCATTAAGTCACAAACATTTTATACAGGGAAAGATAGTGGATAACAATCATATCCAGGGATAGAGTTTTGTCCTATTTATGACCCATCAGCTACCTACACTCAGTAGAAAAGTGCAAAATGCGATGGTCTTGAAAGTGAACGATACAAAGTTTGAATCCTGAAGTGAACATCAACTCTGGGATGCAACTACATTCAGCCGACGAGACCCAAATAGGACGAAACGTTCTTCCTGGATTCCACTGGCAGCCACTATTTATCTTTGCTTAAAATAGTTGAATAGTACGGTGCTGATGGTATGATTCGTATCCATTTGATTTATTGATCTCCCGACTCATGTGTGCACATGTTTTATCATTCTTAAACATATACAAAGTATTTACAATTTATCTATATTGTTTAATGGCTCTCCAACTAGCCAGGTTTGTTATAAATACAATTTCTGAGTCTAAAGATAGGCGTGACTATAATTTATGAACGAACGTAGAGCAATTTTAAAGTGACCTTTTATTAGATCTCAAATAAGGTTATGAATAATTCTAAGGAGTTAGTATTGGTAGTTAGTGCCATACGTTAGAATTAAGAGTCCGGGTTTTCATCACAAAATGACATCAATTTTAATGTCAGAATCCTACTCGGCCATATAGATCAATGAATTTTATGCCGATGTCCATGAGTTACAATCTTAATTATGACTACTTTGTCCATAAATTGTCCTAAAGGTAGATCCTTTTAAAGAAATGTCGTTATGTAACGAATTCATTTATTTACTTAATTCTTTCTCTATTGTTTGAAGGATCCAGAACTTCAAACTGCCAGTGCTGGTTGTATAAGTAATATAAGGAGGTTAGCTTTAGCAAATGAAAAAGTTCATTTGACAAAATTACATGACAAAGTTAAATTCAATGGTGTTAAAAATTCAACTGTTAAAAAATCATCAAAAAATAAAACAAGTCCTAGTCATCATCAACAACATCGACAACAAGAAAATCAAGAACCACAACAAATTGATTCACATGAAGAAACAGATCTAAACGAGAAATCAATTATCAGTGATGATCATATTTCTAATCTTGATGATACAGCTGTTCGTACAACACTATCTGATACCATAGAAACACCTTCTGGAGAAGTAAATAATTCCTTGAAAGTATCACCACAAATTGTAACAGATTCAAATATTTCATCACCAAAATAAGACAGATATTTTTTTAGAATTAGCTATCTTCTACTTCCGTTCGATTATGTAAGTAAACTGGAGTAAACATAAAATTATGTATCCACATAAGTTTATAAGATATATGTGACTAATGATTATAATTATTATGAATAATAATTGACTATACTTTCATTTCAATAAAGCTAATATATACGTTTATGTAGATGTTGTCTTGATAAGTTAACACCTCTATGAATAACAATAAATAATAATTATAAAGTATTTACTTTTGATTTTATTGTTAACATAATGACTTCGTAATCTAATTGATTATTTACTAACAGAAGACAGAGAGTGACGCGTATTTGGTGCTCTCACACTAATGATTTGCAATACAAGGAGTACGCTGAGAAATCTTTAACAACGCGTGGTAGTGTAGTGAACAGAACATGAGTGGGGACAATCGAATGTATTAAATACGAAATTACAGAACTTGTTAATCATATAATGAATGCTTAATTTGCAAAATGTCCATCAGTTGTCTCAAAATGACTCAGACTTCATTGTTCTTGCATTTTCATACAAATTGCATTCTGTTTCCATTCCTTACTGTTCGATCCTCTTGTCTCTCTGCCAGATATTCTGTTCACGACTAACGTCATATATTACTTATGTCTATATAAGTAGCACACACCACCGTAGTAATCAGAGAAAGTATTAGCAGTCAATAAATATACTGATAGTTAATTAAATCTATGTAGCCCGACAAATCTGTTTGAACAAAGGTGTTGAAGTAATTAACCTTAGTGGCAATATCTGTATAACATAGATCTGTTGAATACTTTAAATGCTCTCTGTTATTTGATGTAGAACTAATAAAATCTCATTGTCCATTGAAACGACCCTACTCTATGCCAAAAAGCCTTAGATGCTAATCTAAATCATATGCTAGCACCAGAACATATTTTGGTGATTTTTAGCACAAAAAATCATCCAAATATCTAACCATTCATGTGAGTCTAGCAATGACTAAAAAACATCATAGCTGAATATTGATCCCATACTTTACCTGATACACAAAGGGAAAAGCAAGATTCTTCGATACAACATAGCATATAACAATCCAATCACAATTGACGGAGAAGATTTGGAAGATGTAAAAACCTTTACATATTTGGGCAGTATCATCGATGAACACGGTGGATCCGATGCAGATGTGAAGGCACGGATTGGCAAAGCAAGAGCAGCATATTTACAACTGAAGAATATCTGGAACTCAAAACAATTAGCAGCCAACACCAAAGTCAGAATTTTCAATACAAATGTCAAGACAGTTCTACTGTATGGGGCGGAAACCTGGAAAACTACGAAATCCATCATCCAAAAGATACAAGTGTTTATTAACAGTTGTCTACGCAAAATATTTCAGATCCGCTGGCTGGACATTATAAGCAACAACCTACTGTGGAAGAGAACAAATCAGATCCCAGTGGAGGAAGAAATCAGGAAGAAGCGCTGGAAGTGGATAGAACACATTGAGGAAAGCACCGAACTGCGTCACAAGACAAGCCCTCACATGGAATCCTCAAGGCCGAAGGAAGAGAGGAAGACCAAAGAATACATTACGCCGGGAAATGGAGATAGATATGAGAAAAATGAACAAGAATTGGATGGAACTAGAAAAGAAGGCCCAGGACAGAGTGGGTTGGAGAATGCTGGTCGGCGGCCTATGCTCCATTGAGAGTAACAGGCGTAAGTAAGTAAGTAAGTAACTAAGTACTTTACCTGATAACATAATCTTTTAGCAGCAAATTATAAATCATATAACTCTTTTGAGCGGTAGTCTGTCAGGCGAATATTTAATTTTCTTCATTCAATGGTACATTATCTGTTATACTGCTTTGAAAAAAACTGAGTTACATTGTCTTTTTATGGAGCTGTCATTGAAGCGTTCCAGCTTATGGTTTAATCCAGATGGCAATGACGTAGTCCCTAGATATGATTTTGCGTGGTGAACACTGAATACTGCAGGTTCTTATTTGTGATCCAAGAACCTACTTAGAGTAATAGTTGGAAAAAACATTCGCAAGCATACCGGATAAATGCTTGAATTCTTTAATCCTCTAAGCGATTGATATGAGGGACCTAAGGAATTATCTTGAAGCTAACCCACTGCACATGAACGACCACTGAAAATCTGGGAACACTGGACGGCCGTTTTGTCATAGCGCGGGATTCTTCAACAATGAAAACCCATGCCCTCGCACAAACCCTTAGCTTTTAGACAGCTGAGCCAGGATCCAACGTTGTTCATGTCTAACTTCAACCAATCTACGATATTGCGCGACCGTCTTCTATTGCCTTTGGTGAATAACTACCTCGCACTCGACACGGTTGAACTCCACTGATCACGGCTTCTCACTAGAACTCAAGAGTTACGTCTAAAAGCTAGTCACTAGTGAGCACATGATAATTGTCAGTATATGGTTGTGGAAATGGTGGTCAATTATGTTCTAACATTGATCGATTCATGCTCTCGATAAAAACTCAACAATCTCCACAACCTTATACTGATCAAAACAGTGTATTTTTATGTGCAATACGAACATGATTTTACTCATAACATGAAAATATATCTGAGGAAATACATGAAGAAAAACAATCTTCTTAAAATTCCTTGAGTGAGTTAGAGAAAATGTGAATCAATTCTTGATTAGTAATATATTTTTATTACAAATGTACATGATAAAATTTGTTTTCTAACAGTAACAAGAATTTATTACTGTAATCCACGAAGTTATGGACAATCAGACTATGCCATGTTAATAGGTGTAGAGTGTCTGGTTGGTATCTTTGTGATTACTGTAACAAGTGGCTCAAAATCATTTGAAATGAGAAAAGTGTATCGACACTTTCTCTTCCCTCAGAATTTAAGCTTCCAAATTTCTCGCAATCTAATATTTGTTTCACTAATTTATATTTTGTTGAATCTTATTTTCAATGCCTAATCTTTCCTGTTGCGATGAATACTGTTACTACGTCCATAATTGTGAGAATTCTAACAATTTAACCGATTTGTGCTAATTGGGTAGTGATGTACATAAAGTTACAGCTGACTGAGCGATTAACATTATTGTGAAAGCATTGAAATATTATAAAATTCATGAACCATTACTTTAAAAAGAAATGTTTCATCGATTCTATAAAGTTGTAATTTATTAACCAATCTCAGTAACAGGGAGGATCGAGTGAAACGCTTCAAAGATTCCATATTTACTCAATAGGACCAAATGAATCCTTGGACATCCATATATTTCATTTATCACATTTTTTAGCCTATTCTCATAACTCATTCTAGTTTACCATGATTAATAAACTTTCTGTAATATTGACAGATAATTCCCATTTACATATTAAAAATTAAAACCGTGAAATTCAGTGAAGGGATCTCTTTTCAACGAATTGATCATCAAGCTGTATAATCGTATATATATGAAAATTTTTTGTTCGAAGTACTTATTCCGTGAGGAAATGTGAACACGAATAACCAAGATGACGTAGTAGAAAGATTATAATACCTTATTACATAATATGAATAATAACAATAGACTTAATAAGTTAGTAACGAATTATAACGTGAATGCAGTGAGATAATTGAGATGTTCTTGTAACAATAATTAAAGGTCATGGAGGTGTAAAAATAAATAAGATGAAATGATGAGTATTTATGAATGAAATAATGAGAATATAAGACATAAGTAAAGGGGAATGCAATAATAATAATAACAATGATAAATTAATGATAATAATAATAATAATAATAATAATAATAATTAAGGCCAAGGTAACGATAACGATAAGACATACTTCTTTTGTACTCATAATTCTGATTTGAGCTCATGGATGGTAAGAGCTTTGGTTATTTTTAGGAGTTGGATACGAAGAAATCTAGATAGATTTGAACGAATCATATATACAACCTGAAAATCAAGTATAGAACTTTTAACTGCTTTAATTTCACCCTTGTAGAACCACAGAATTAATACTTTAACAAAAAAATTTCATATATATATACGATTGTACAGCTTGTTAATCAATTCGTTAAAAAGAGATCCATTCACTGAACTTCGTGTTTTTGATTTTTTTTTTTCTGTAATATGTTCAAACCATTTAATAGGTCTTATGTTCTAGACAAATAATACATTATCGATTAATTTGTTCTTTTCAAAATAATAAAATAATTATGATTTCAAATTTTTACAAACTGTTAAATGAAAAATTGAGTCACTAAGGTTTATCATTTAATATGCTTGAATAATTTGAAATTTATAATCAAATGAAGCAAAGATAGTTTTTTTTGTTTAAATGTTTGACTCATTTATACTCTAAAGTTAAAACTAATTGTTACCGGAAATAAACAAAAATGCACTTATCCAATGTTCGTACTATGAACTACGACAGTGACCATCACAACCTATCTTTACAGGTAAAAATACAAACATTGATTCATATATATTATTGTATTACTAGTCCGTAGAACTATTAAAAGTTCACCAAATCTATTGGTTGTAAAAACACTTAGTATGAGTATGTAACCTTTGATTAAATAATACTTTAAGCTAATCAGAAATTGATATGAATATATCTGAAGGGGTTTTGTGGAGATTTTCGTAATTTCAATAGTTGAAATCATGAGTCAATTGAAGCTAGATCACCATAAAAAAGACCTAGTATCACTGGATGGCCGTTTCGTCCTAATATGGGATTCCTCAGCAGCACTCATCCACTATCCCGCCCCCCACAAGATTTGAACCCAGGACCTATCAGTCTTGCGCGCGAGCTCACTAAGATGACATCCAACGGTGTTACTGTCTAACGTCAATTGACACATGATTTCAACTTTTGAAATGACTAAAATCTCCACACCGTTTTGTTTTAAAAAAATTATTCTCATCAGTAAAAGCAAAATTTTTTTCGGAGAAACTTTTTCTGGTTCATTGATTCAATATAATTTTTCCTTCCGATTTATTGAATCGTATAGTTGTAATGAAAGTTTAAATGAAAAGAGGGTTTTTGTTTTTTTGAATGATTAATTAACATCATTGATTTTTATAAAAATGAACATTGAACAACAACAATGATTGAATTTCAAATACGAAATGAAAAGAAAAATAAAAAAATAAAGAAACATTTTAATTAAACAATCACTGTATTCATTTTACAAATCATATGTTTGGTACATTTCCCCGATACAGCAAAACATGAACCAGTCGAATTACACTAAGCATCATCATTGATGAACGCGGTGGATCTGATGCAGATGTAAAGGCGCGGATCGGCAAAACAAGAGCAAAATATCTACAATCGAAGAACATCTGGAACTCAAAACAACCGTCAACCAACATCACAGTCAGAATTTTTAATACAAATGTGAAGACAGTTCTACTGTATGGGGCGGGAAACTTGGAGAACTATGAAAGCCATCATTCAAAAGATACAAGTGTTTATTAACAGTTGTCTACGCAAAATACTTCGGATTCGTTGACCAGACACTATCAGTAACAACTTACTGTAAAAGAGAACAAACCAAATCTCAGAAGATCAAGAAATAAAGAAGCGCTGGAAGTGGATAGGAATCATATTAAGGAAAGCAGCCAACTGCATCACAAGACAAGTCCTCACATGGAATCCTGAAGGCAAAATGAGAAGAGGAAGATCAAAGAACAAATTACGCTGAGAAAGGGAGACAGACATGAGAAAAATGAACAAAAGTTTGACAAAACTGGAAAGGAAGGCCCAGGACAGAGTGGATTGGAGAATTATGGTCGGCGGCCTATGCTCGATTAGGGGTAACAGGCGCTAGTAAATTAAAAGTAAAGTTTGGTACACTGAAGAAGTGTGTACTTGTAAAATCTTAGCGAATGAATTTGTAGTAAATTCAACGTTTCGTCTGTCAATCTGGTTCAAGCTATTCGATAACTTTGATGTTCGATTATAATTAAAATAATCCATAGTGTCATTGAATAAGAAAAATAGAATTCAGCGAAGAAAATTTTCTTTTCGACGAAATCATTTACTTAAGCTGTACATTCATATATATAGTTATATGGAAAATGTATGTCTATTGGAGGATAGAAAGGATTGTATTACAAAAATGGATTCGAGAATAAATAACAAATGAGGTTAACATACTAATCAAGGGGTAAGGAAGAAAATCGTTTATAGGTCAGATAATAGTCTAATTTCAATGATTAAGATCATGAGTCAGTTGAAGCTAGACCACCATGGAAAACCTGGAAGCACTGGACGGCCGTTTCGTCCAGTAGGTCCTGGGTTCGAATCTCGCAGGGGACGAGGTCGTGCATGCACACTGCTGAGGAGTCCCATAATAGGACGAAACGGCCGTCCAGTGCTTCCAGGTTTTCCATGGTGGTCTAGCTTCAATGGATTCATGATTTCAACCAGTGAAATTTCTTCATATCTGTCAATTGGACTATTATCTGACCCATAAATTCTGTTCTTCCTTACGCCTTGATTAGTACGTTAACCTCATTTGTTATCTATTCTCGAATCCATTTTTGTAATACAATCCTTTCTATCCTCCAATAGACATACATTTTCCATATAACTATATATACGAACGTACAGCTTAAGTTTATGATTTCGTCGAAAATAAAATTTTCTACGCTGAATTCTCTTTTCCTCATTCAATGTTCGATTATATTTCCTTGAAAAAGTTTTTTCCTCTTTAATGTCTCACATTAACTCGATGCCCAAATACTATGAAATGGTTCGATCAAATTTAGATGCAATTTTTTGTTCATAAGTTTGGTAGCTTACTTAGTACATGAATCTGTTATAATTGAACAGTTGATTCTTAGTTTTAAGAAAATAATCTAACTTATAAAGTGGAAATACCCACGTAAATTTCATTTATGAAATCTATCTACATAACTGTTATTATTTTGCTGAAATATAACTTGTTAGCATTGTAAACATTTGAAAACTATATTCAAGGCTATACAATCTTAAACTAATTGGCTCAAACATGATTTCACTTAAACCATTTGGTAATTGAATTTATCTTAAAGTTCCAATGTAATCATTTGACAACAATCCACATGTTTTGAACCGTATAGCAATCTGAATAGTAATATAAATATATATAGACTTGTTATTATTTGAGTTAAAATTGAGACAAACATCTTTCTTTGCAAGATGAATTGTGTCATACAGTTATGTGAAAATAAAATACTGGTCACTTATTCAATGGAAGAATATCATTACAACTTATCAAAGACTTTCATTTCGAATTTGTACACAGCTGTGAATGTAGACTGATAAAGATTCCCAAAGTATGAAAAAAGATCTTCAAAGATTTTTGTAGTCTTCAACGGTTGTTCATTGATGTCAATTTTTGAAATAAATAGCTTCAGATTCCTCAAAAGTTTCAGATGAAAATGACAGTTCATTCATTTATGTTATATATGCAACACTTAAATGTATGAAAGTCATGTAATTTTGTTTTAATAATACAGTAAATGAAAAGGATCTAGTGAAAATTACTGCTCACTTTTTGTTAGATTTATACAAAAATTAAAAGTGATAATAGAAAACATTAAATTCCTATTCAAATATTACATGGATAATGAAAATTTAACGTGATAACAAATAGGGATATGACATTGAAGATGGATTTAACTTAACAAAATGAGATTGTAGAAATTTAATATTTGAATTCATGAGTCAATTAATACTAGATCAACATGGGTAACCTGGAAGCACTGAACTGTTGTTTCTTCCTAGTATAGGACTCCTCAGCAGCTTGCTTCGAAGATCCTGCTCGCAGGATTTGACCCCATGAATTTTGGCGTCGCTCGCGAACAATTAACCTGTAGACCATTGAGTAGGTGATTTATGTCAAATAAATCAAAATATGATTACACAGTTCTAGTAAATGACGGTTATGAAAAAAACAACCATTTATATTCACATAGTGTTGTTTCTCATTGCTATTTAGCAATACAATTGATCAGTTTCATGTTGCCATATATGCATCCTGTACGAATTGCCTCCATATAGCCTCAAGTGACAAGTTCGAGTCCCAGAGTGAACATCAACTGTGAAATGCAGGCACATCCATCTGACGAGTCCCAAACAGGACGAAACGCACATCCTGGATTCCACTACTCGCCACTTATCCATCTTTACTTAAAAATGTTTTATGTTTCATCAACTATATTTTATTTCATGGTAAGAACACGCAACAACAAATAATTAACCGAAATTCCCGAATACAAGATGTTAACATAAAATAAAAATAAAATAACAAGTGAATAGAAGCAAAGCTAATGATAATTTACATATTCCTAATTCATTATGTATGATTTGTTTATTGTTATACAATAATTATAGTTACATTTAATATTTGTCAAGTCCATTTATAAAAAAAATCAAAATATACAACCTCAGAAATATTTGTATGTTACTATGGTGATGTCAAAGATCCAATAAAGTTGTTTGTTAGTTTTTCTCTCGGTTAAAAAATAACCGAATTGAAGATTAATCAATAACACATTATTATAGATTAGGTTAAACAAGAAAAAAAAGAAAGAAACAGCAACAACCATTTAAAATATAAAATATTTTGTTATGTAATAAAAAGTAAATATATTTTTAGTGTGCTTTTTTCCCAGTTGATGAAAACCTTATTAAAACCATCATAAAACTATTGATTATTGAATAAATATTTGCTGAAACATTCCCACTTTATTAAAACACAATTATATGAATAAAGAAGATTCTTTTCAATAATTTCTTATCAGGCTACATAATTATCATATTCAAATTAATAGTTCATAAAATTGGCCAAGTTTAAGGCAGAGTACATCATTTAAGATTGTAATATGTGAATTAAGGATTGTTTGTTATTAAAAATCGATTCAAATCGTTAATGTTGGAGCTGACTAATATGAAATGTTAACTTGAATCAGTTTATAAGTGAAATGAAATTGTGCGGTAAACAATGATCAGAATAAATATGGTCAACATGCGGTAACAGAGAGGGAGAGAAAATAATGTAATTACAAATCAGGAATTACGTAATATGTAGAATAATATGAATTAAGCAAGAATTAGCAGATAGGGGTGGATACTGAATAAGTTCCTCAAAAGCGTTAGCAAGTGTAATAATAATAATAATGTACTCTGCCTTAAACCTGTCCAGTTTTATGGATTATTAATTTGGATATGATAATTGTGTAGCCTGATAAGAAATTGTTGAAGAATATTCTTCGTCCGAAAAAATATTCATTTTTCAAAAAAAGAAAAAAGAAAATAGAAACATTACTGAAGTATTTGACCAAAGTATATTATCTTGCTTAACTCTTCTAAATTTTTTTCTTAAAATAGATTAACGAATCATTTAATAAACAAAAACATAATTTGTTCTCTCTTACTTATAAAAAAAAAAGAAAAAAATTATTTTTTTTTTTTTACAAAAAGCAAACAAACATGGATATTCACAAACTAACCAGTATTCTTTTCTGATGTTTCATAAATGATAATAAATTGTATGTGTCTTTTTTGTTTTTTTTTATTCTTTCTTTAATCTACTTCCTTGGATAGATAAGAATATTTTGTTGGGGATTAATTGTTGGTTTTATAAATGATGTACAACATTTTGGTAATGTTGAAATAGTTTTTAATAATTCTATTTCAGTATAAGTAGTATTATTAGTAGTAGTAGTATGAGTAGTATTAGTAGTTTTTAAATTTGAATCTTTCATAAATGTTGACAATTGTGTTGACTTTAAATCACATTGAATATATTTTGAATTCTGTATTGAATATGTAGTTGTAGTATAAGTCGAATCATTGATTGATATAGTATTCTTTTTTAAAAAAGAGGCATTATTCTCATTTTTATAAGGAATAGAAGTGAAATATTCATTTAAAGGATTTGTTAAGAAATTTTTTGAATTATTTTCACATTTTGATTCTTTTTTATTATTGATAATTTGTGATGAAGATGTTGTTGATGGAGTATAATGAAATCCAAGAAAACTTGGTTGATCTAAAGAAAGTTGTTCATTTTTTGAAATAAGTAAATGACATTTACTCATTTCTCGTTTTTTACATTGATTATTATCAACCCATATGGAATGTGAAACAGGATCACAGAATAATAAACTATTTCGATCACAAATTTTCACTCTATCAATATTTATTTTATCAGGATGATAATTACCGGGATAAAGTTTTAATTCAAACGTTTTATTATTACGATTTGTCATTTCATCACAATCATCTACTTTACTTTTATTCTTCAACTCTCCTTCTTGTTGTTTACGGCGTTTTGCAGCAATATAATCAATTTTAGCTTTACGATATACACTACGTTTTCTTGTTGTATTCAATATGATCATATCACATAGAACAGTTGCTATACCGAGTAGTGCCAATCCAGAACCCAAGTTCATTGAAAATGTTAAAATATTGAATTTACCACCAGTTCCATACACTGTTATGAAAAACTGTATACCATAAGCTTTAATCAAATTACGTTTACGTACACCACCATCAATGTAATGCTGACTGAATCGGAAATTCCATCCATTCGCCACATTACTCTGAAAGTCATCTAATCGACGAAATACATATTTCGGTAAACACTTTTCCTCATCGAAATCTAGATTACAATTCCATTCAATGTGAATTGATACCATACCACCAGTCTCCCATATATCTTTATTCACTGGATCAGAATATTTTAATATATCACCTAAACGGAAAATTGGACAATATTTCAATTTATCATCATTTGGATTATATAAACATGTTTTCAGAAATAAACGACTCATCCATTTAAGTATATTCCTGCGCTTTATTCGATAGCGTGGAAATTCTATACTGTTTTTCAGTATTACTGTGAAATTTTCAGCTGATGATAATAAATGTGGTCTCGGAATTTCACCGTGTTCTGTAGGACACCAACCATATATTTCACAAACACGTAAATTTGCTTGCCTTGTTGAATTCACACATTTCCCTGTTTGTATTCCACTACCACGTTGAACTAACTGTCCAGAGTGACATTGTGAATCATTGTGACAACTATTGCCAAAAACATCGTGTGATTCTTCACAATGTCCCAATGTCTGTCCAGGTGTATAAATCAAATTGGTCATCACAAAGAATGCTGAATTCTGTTGTGGTGGTATCACATAATCAGCCGCATCCCAGACAGTGGCTCCAAGTGATGGATTATTAGTCACGTTGGCGAAAGCAACACCTTTCAACTTGGCAGTCACTCCACTCACTGCTTGATCAAATGACTGATAACCCTTTTCATACATCATCACCCATAATACAACATAGAGAATAATTCCTAATTGTATGAGTCTAAATGTGACTCCGATTTTCTTTGAATGAATTTGTACCACTTTCTGTGTTTCATATTCCAATAGTCCTTCAACAAGGCTCCTTAAATATCCCATCAGCTCAATAGTTTATAAAGTAATAAGTAATGTTTAACAATATTCGGTAAAATACTTAAATTTTTGAAGATAATTAGGCCTCGAGTTCATTTTTCCATACATGTCCAATCAATATCTGTCAATAATATTTTCTTTATGAATTGTTTTATGCCAATTTGACTTTGTATTTGGTTTACATATGAATAAATAGCCTCAATTGGTTATGAAAATGGCCAATAGAAGTATGACTAAAAATTAACTTATGTTATTCTGCATAACCTACAATGACTTACTTATGAATACTTAAATGGATATTTAAAACATATTTTAGGAAATTACTTATTTCGATAGAACAATGAGAAGAGAAAGTTGATCAGATTAGGTTTACAATAGTTCTATTAAGATACGTTTTTTGAAAGATAACTTACAAAATATTGGCGAATCAGCTAAGTCAGAGTAGTTTCACATTATCAGCACAAGGTTGTGGGGATAGTTAGTTTCACTGAAACCATGAACCATTGAAAACCTGAAAGCCCTTTTATTCAACCGTAGGACTACTCATCAGTACACATCCATGACCTCGCAAGCTCGAATGGAAATTAATATTTTCGGTTTCTCGTACGAACATTGAACCTCTAGACCACTGAGCCACACTCTAATGGTATGTAAGTCCAACTCCGATCAGTACACGATAACGCGCGATTGACTTACAATGTCTTCTTCAACTACTGTCCTTACATCTAACGTGCTTTGGATCCGCTGGCTACAGCTTTTCGACAGAACTCTGGAAATACCCCCTTCAGGCCATCACCAATGGAGTTAAAACGTGTTGAGTGCAAGAAATTCTGCTAGCGAAGACAATGGAAAGTGGTTGCGTATAATCGCGGGCGGACTGAAGCTCGATTTCGGCTTGCGATGTCGTGAACGAGCACCGCACAGTAGTCCCATAATAGGAAGAAACAGCTGTCTAGTATATTCAGGTTTTAATCGTCTTGATCGGTTCGGTATTTCAGTAAAACTCTATATTAATCGTTGATTATCATTTATCCCAGGTTACTAAAAATTCAGTTTAATGCTATTTATAATCAAATACCAAAATCGGGCTTTTATAATCACTGTTTATCTGAAATGAATTTTAAATACATGATTATATATATATATATTAATCAGTCAACTGTTGAGAAAATATTAATTTTTCAGAACATATTTGCTTATATTGGTTGTTTGAGCTTTCCCATTGATTTTTAGGGCTTCAATTAATCAGTCGCTTATTGACATATGTTACCGTCTCTGCTGACATTGTCTGTAACTTAAGGCAATATCGAGACAATCTGCATAAGATGCATATATGTCAATAAGAGATTGATCGATTCCAGTGCTAAACATCGATAGATGATAAGCAGAAATGGATAGTGTGCCTAGCAGTGAAATCCAGGACAATGCTAAACATCAATGGCAAGATTCAAGTAAAACAATACCCACTGAATTTAAACTTCGCCCCGTTGCACAAGCAAGTGACTATTAGGAGTCAGTAGCTAAGTGAATAACGCGATGGCGTTTGAGGTGGACGGTACTGGGTTCGAGTCCCACAGTGAAAATCAACTTTGAAATGCAGATACGTCCAGCTGATGAGTCCCAAACAAGAAGAAACGTGCGTCTTGGATTCCACTGGTAGCTATCATTCATCTCTGTTTACAATATTTGTTTATTTCGTGATCTTAATTGTCACTAAAAAGTCAATCAGAATTCAGTAAATGGTTTTCACGTGACTCACTGTATCATTCAATTGTTTCGGAAATGTGTAATTCAAGTCTACTTTGATTTTATACATTTATTGAATATCAATCTGAGCGATCACACTATAGATATCCCAGGAGTCAAATTATAAAAATGTTACCAATTTTGACAGATAAGACATGAAAAATTAAACGGCTTACATAAGTTAATGTGCACATCCAAATAAATGCATGTTTCAGGAATAAATATAGTGATAACTATGCAAACTCATACGATAACATATAAGAGATTTCTATAATTGGGTAATCTACGTTGCCTTTGATTAAAAAAGTAAATCTCGACTAACTGTATGCATGACTGTCAGTGTGAATAGATGAGTATTTGGATAAAAATCTAATATTCATGTAAACAAACTTCCGCCAGTTTATTGTAACCAGAACTTTCAGTAATAATTTGAATTATGTTTTCATTGATCATGACAAATGGTTTGTATTTATTAATGTACGTTTGCGGGTTCCTAATATTAAAAAAACTCATTCCACCAATTAAGTTTCACTGTCATCTCATATTCACCAACTGGGGCACTGCATGGTGTAACCAGTCGTCATCAGATCATACCAATGAATGTTTTCCTCAATATATCTTCCTGTACAAAAGAGGAATCGATTGAATCACATATGAATGAACACTGACGAAATGATCTACATCAATATTTATTGGATTAGCAACCAGCAGCAGCCTCTGCATCAGTAGGCCTCAACATACACAAGGGAAAACGCAGGATCCTAAAATACAACACAGAGAGCACCAACCTAATCACACTTGATGGAAAAGCTCTGGAAGATGTGGAATCTTTCACTTACGTGGTCAGCATCATCGATGAACAAGTAGGATGCGATGCAGACGTAAAGGCGAAGATTGGCATAGCAAGAGCCGTATTCCTACAATTGAAGAACATATGGAACTCAAAACAACTGTTAACCAACTTCAAAATCTGAATCTGCAATACGAATATCAAGACAGTCCTACTGTACCGAGCTGAAACGTGAGAACTACCACAACCAAAATCAGAAAGGTACGAGTATTCATAAACAATTCTCCACGTAAGATACTCATTATCTGTTGGTCGAACACCGTCAGCAACAGCCTACTGTGGGAGAGGATAAAGCAGCTTCCGGATGAGGAGCAAATTAGGAAAAGACATTGGAGGTGGATAGAACATACATTTCTGAAATCAAACTACATCATGAAGCAAGCACTAACTTGGGATCCTGAAGCGAAACGGACAATGGGAAGGCCGAAGTACATATTGCGTCAAAAATTGGAAGCAGACATGAAAAGGATGAATAGCAACTGGAAAGGATTTCCCAGTGCAGGGTTGGATGTAGGCTTATGTTCCTCCACGAGAGGTAACATACATAAGTAAGTAAGTAAGTAAGTAAGTAAGTAAGTAAGTAAGTAAGTAAGTAAGTAAGTAAGTAAGTAAGTAAGTAACCAGGGATCTTAGACGAAATGATAAATTTAAAAACTATTGAGTATGAACAAAGCAGTGTCATTTATTTTATTGTATAATAAAAATTGTTTGGATGTAGAAGAATATGATGGGATCCACTGAAACGGTTAATTGGTATTGTCCATACAAATGAAGTAAGTGTGGTCGCTAATTGGCTGGGATAATATAAGTGGAGTCACTTAAACCCAAATCAAAATGTCTAAATACATCGTCTAGGAGGGGAGACAAGGGGGATGTCGGTTCTATAGCGCCGAATGACTGCGGGTCTTCGTAGCTGACGAATATTTGACTATAACGAAATACCATTGAGACCAAGAACTGCTTCAAGTTAGATAACCATTGAAAACCTGATAACACTGGATGGTGTTTACGTATTAGTATGGGATTATTCAGCAGTGCCTATCCACTTTCATACAGAATGGAGTAGAACCCACAACCTATAATATCCCGCTCCAACTCTGACTACATTCCTCACACACAACACTGTTCGTTGTTTGATTGAAACACGAAAATTCCCCATAGCCATACACTAGCTATAATGAAATAGTTACTCAGTTATCTCTTACTCTCAGTAATTTCGCACGTTCTGTTGACCTGTGATGTTCAAAGTTATTATAAAGTATGTACTTTTGTTTACCGTATCACACATTTTTATTGTCAGTCATTTCGGACTGTCAAAATATTATTATTATTAGTGGCTTTATTGAATATTATATTTTTGGTACAATATAGAATTCTCAGCACAAAGTTTTTCAAAAAGTTTCCCTTTCTTATTATTGATCAGTTCCTTGCGATAAATATTAAATGAACGGCAGTTAGATGTTAGCGGCTCAGGAATCGACATCTGATAAATGTATATCCTTTTCGATTCATATGGCCAGTAACCATGATGTCTCTTTTGTAACTTGTACAGCGAAATGTCGTAAACATTTCACAAACGCACCTGAATAGGTTATGAGACTAATAGGCATAATGATGTGTTAAAAGAAACAAGAAAACAGATAACTTGTTGAAATATCCAGATGGCAGGAACAGGTAGCCCAGATATTCAAGCAGGCCGCTTGAAGATAATGTTCTGTAGAGTAATTCAAAACACATGGTTTGTATGCTAATATTAATCAATCGGTGTGATAATTACAATATCAACCGTCTTACAATGAAACTTTCATAATAATGCATCATCAATCAGGTGATATCACTTCCCCATACAAAATACATTTATAATCATATTCACTCATATTCATGTACTTTCGGCACTGGTAATAACGGCATAAAGTATTGTTCTTCATTGTGAAAAATACTAGTAAACACCGAATTTCTAAAACTTTCTATTAGAAATAATGTAAACTTTCAAGTTTGTCAGTGTTATTCACACATTCATAGCTAATGATTATCTATTCTGCTCTGATTGTTGATCACAAGTGAAAAGTCTCTTCACCATATTCTCCATTCTGACCAGTGAATATAGAAAATTAGACATAATGTTCAATCGTACAAATGAAAGGAAAGACTAGAAACTTAACAGTAACATTTCAAAGTTTGGACGAGCTGAGCTATAATTACATATCATAGATGTTGTTGTGATTGAAAACTCTCTTCATCTTTGCATCATCAATGAATATTAACTGCTTCAAAATATTTACGTTGTCCGGAGTTGACACATTGAAAGTAGGAGCAAAGATGAAATAAAATTGGTCCAAATAATAAATCAGATGAACAATTTTATGTGCAATTGGCGATTCGCATCCAATATTCAGTAAATAAGAATCTTAGTGGTACCTCTTTTTATCATCAATACGTAGAAGAACAAAAGCAAATCTGCTGAATAAATGTAATTTAGATCATGTTTATTGGGTGCTTTTTTGAAGCAGATTTCACAATAAGCATACCGTTTTATCATATATTGATCAACGGAATGAACTGACGCATAACAGAGAGAGCCTCTGTTAACAATATCAATAACATCTTATATATTGGAAAATGATTTATAAATATGCCACAGTTTATTCACTTTACCAAGTTGATGCCTTTTCACAAATGGCCAACATAAAAAAGCACATTTACACTGCCACTCACTTTCAATCATTTTACTGAAAATATGTTTTCTTTTAACGCTTGATCACTAGTTGTGTTTCTTTATCTTCAACTGGACGCGATGAGTCAGTGTTATGCACATTTGCAATAATATAAGTATCAAAATCAATAATAATATATCAAATAATATCGATTACGAAGAACACCAGAAGGAGATACTCTCGCAAACTGGATAACACAATATACACACGTAATAATAACACCTGAATAGTGGGAATTCTCATGAGAGTTTTGTAAAATAGGACACTAAAGTACCAGGAGTACAGTTAATCAAATCCAATAAAAACACATTCTGTAACAACTGATGAACAGTGATTGCAAATTCAAACACTCGCATTCCAACACATTTACAAATATCCAACACAAAATAAACATTCACATTCATTTCATTTGATGGAATAATCATAACCTCAAACACATCAACACACAAATTATGGACATTCTTATTCGTCGTCAAAACAACAATATGAAAACCTCTAGTTTGTAAGTCTTTACCAAATGATATCAATTCACTCTGATTAATAGAGTTTATCACGATGGTATTATTCACGAGACTGATTATTACAATGAAGTGAGGATATCTTTTTACCATCTCATGTATTCTGAATTCGTTACTGAATATCAACATTTTCTGAAGACAAATCTTCCAATAGATCAGTTATCTGCATTGGTTATTGCACATGATAACCGTTCTCGACAAAAGAATTTACAATTTCGAATAAATACGATCACGACCAATTACTATTCCATGAAGTCGTTGATTTAAAAAATGATTAATGACATTGAGTGTCACATTCATTTCATATCAATGACATGTGATGAATCCAGATTTATGTTGATGTATTCAATCAAATCGCCCTAACAACACACCACCACCGTCATCATCATCATCAACAACAACAATCACATCGAAATGTAATGGAACATTTCTGAAATAGCGATATGTAACGTAATTTACAATAATTCCTAATGAAATTTATTATATATATATATATATATATATATATATATATATATATATATATATATATATATATATATATGCAGATCACAACAACAGTTGTCCTCATGTAAATTTCCGTTAAGAAAATGTTTCAACGTACTTCTGATTAGTATTCGTTTCACATGAAAAAAGAAATAGTTAAATTATCGAGGGCATACAGTCAATATGTACTGTCATTTTGTTGTTTCATTTACTACTCAACAGTTTAACAATAAATTAAATGAACAAAAACAGACATAATAGTCTTCAAACGACAGTCTCATTCTTGACTTTTGTAATCAAATGTGAAATACTTCCTGAATCATTTCACTAGAGTTGTGTTAACACTTTACTATACTTTTGATAATGAACTGAACACACACATGGTTAGCAAGAAATAAAGCAGACTATGTTATATCCTGTCTGGAATATGTATTTTTAGGTAAAAAATATTTTTCATATAAAATCTTTTTCATTCCCTTCATCATCTCCGAAATTGATCAGATTGTTAGAAATCTTTTTGAGAATAACTAATTAATTTTACATAACGCAGTCTCCTTATTTCTTGCTAACCATGTGTGTGTTCAGTTCATTATCAAAAGTATAGTAAAGTGTTAACACAACTCTAGTGAAATGATTCAGGAAGTATTTCACATTTGATTACAAAAGTCAAGAATGAGACTGTCGTTTGAAGACTATTATGTCTGTTTTTGTTCATTTAATTTATTGTTAAACTGTTGAGTAGTAAATGAAACAACAAAATGACAGTACATATTGACTGTATGCCCTCGATAATTTAACTATTTCTTTTTTCATGTGAAACGAATACTAATCAGAAGTACGTTGAAACATTTTCTTAACGGAAATTTACATGAGGACAATTGTTGTGATGTGCATATATATATATATATATATATATATATATATATATATATATATATATATATATATATATATATATATATATATATAATAAATTTCATTAGGAATTATTGTAAATTACGTTACATATCGCTATTTCAGAAATGTTCCATTACATTTCGATGTGATTGTTGTTGTTGATGATGATGATGACGGTGGTGGTGTGTTGTTAGGGCGATTTGATTGAATACATCAACATAAATCTGGATTCATCACATGTCATTGATATGAAATGAATGTGACACTCAATGTCATTAATCATTTTTTAAATCAACGATTTCATGGTATAGTAATTGGTCGTGATCGTATTTATTCGAAATTGTAAATTCTTTTGTCGAGAACGGTTATCATGTGCAATAACCAATGCAGATAACTGATCTATTGGAAGATTTGTCTTCAGAAAATGTTGATATTCAGTAACGAATTCAGAATACATGAGATGGTAAAAAGATATCCTCACTTCATTGTAATAATCAGTCTCGTGAATAATACCATCGTGATAAACTCTATTAATCAGAGTGAATTGATATCATTTGGTAAAGACTTACAAACTAGAGGTTTTCATATTGTTGTTTTGACGACGAATAAGAATGTCCATAATTTGTGTGTTGATGTGTTTGAGGTTATGATTATTCCATCAAATGAAATGAATGTGAATGTTTATTTTGTGTTGGATATTTGTAAATGTGTTGGAATGCGAGTGTTTGAATTTGCAATCACTGTTCATCAGTTGTTACAGAATGTGTTTCTATTGGATTTGATTAACTGTACTCCTGGCAAACTGCGCCATGTTCTATATTGCGTTTGTTTAATTGACCTAACCCACTGATGAAGTAGATTCTAAGTCCAGAGACGTCTTACACTTAGACTAAACATCTGTTCGTCGTTCTCTTATATTTCTGTTATGTAAATCTTTGGAATTCAATAGTCATCACAATCCGTCGCATTAAAAATTCCATAAATGTAATATATGAAATTACTGGACTGAATAAATTTATTAATTACCACTTTCAAGATGAAACAGTAAACACGAATCTTACGGTATTTTTTAAAATTTCCATTTTAATCCTGTTTTTATTCATCAACATTAATTACTATGAAACTCAGTATTGAAATTGTTGATTTTATTCATTGAAAAACAAAACAACTATCATAATAGTAATAGTAATGAATAAGACAACTTATATTCAACAATTCACTTCATTAACATATATCATCACAATTGTGATTCCAATGATATTTGAATCTAAAATGCTCTGGATACTTCTTTATTTTAAAAAAAAATTTATTTTCATTCCTGAAGAAGTCTTTGTTGTCTCCAATATTGTTGTTTATTAGTAGTATGAACACTAAAAGTAGTAGATGGTTTAATTGAGAAATCAGACTTTTGAAATGTTGCCATATCAGATAAATTAGAAATCGATGAATGGGAATTATTAGATAAAATTGAAGCATTACTGAAATTGTTATCTGTTTTATTGATAATTGAAGTGAAATTTTGTTTAGATTGTTCATAATGGTTGATTGTAATTAAATTTTCTTTCGATATCTGTGCTTTCGATAACAAATTAGATTGAATTAACGAAGTGGGATTTTGTTTTGATTTTATTTCAGGGATATAGTTTATAGGCGTAATAGTTGATCTTCTAAATGATAATGGACTTCTTTCAATAATTAATTGCTTTAGCGATGAAAATGGAGATCGACGAATGGAATCAGGTGTCCTCACAAATTCATGATGACGTCGAATTATTAAATGACGTTTCTTATCACTTTTAGTTTCTTTAACTACTGGATAAGAATCATCATGAATGTTACGTTTTTCACTAGACTGGTGTACATTTATTTTTTCAGCGATTAAATCAATTTTTGCTTTACGATAAATGTCTCTTTTTTCTGTAATATTCAACACAATCAAATCGCATAACATAGTAGCTATACCGAGTAGTGCCAATCCAGAACCCAAGTTCATTGAAAATGTTAAAATATTGAATTTACCACCAGTTCCATACACTGTTATGAAAAACTGTATACCATAAGCTTTAATCAAATTACGTTTACGTACACCACCATCAATGTAATGCTGACTGAATCGGAAATTCCATCCATTCGCCACATTACTCTGAAAGTCATCTAATCGACGAAATACATATTTCGGTAAACACTTTTCCTCATCGAAATCTAGATTACAATTCCATTCAATGTGAATTGATACCATACCACCAGTCTCCCATATATCTTTATTCACTGGATCAGAATATTTTAATATATCACCAAGACGGAAAACAGGACAGTATTTAAATTTATCGTCGTTCGGATCATATAAACATGTTTTCAGAAATAAACGACTCATCCAACTTAAAATATTTCTTCTTTTCACTCGAAAATGAGGAAATTCAATATTATTCTTAATCATTACAGTGAAATTCTCTGCTGATGATAATAAATGTGGTCTCGGAATTTTACCGTGTTCTGTAGGACACCAACCATATATTTCACAAACACGTAAATTTGCTTGCCTTGTTGAATTCACACATTTCCCTGTTTGTATTCCACTACCACGTTGAACTAACTGTCCAGAGTGACATTGTGAATCATTGTGACAACTATTGCCAAAAACATCGTGTGATTCTTCACAATGTCCCAATGTCTGTCCAGGTGTATAAATCAAATTGGTCATCACAAAGAATGCTGAATTCTGTTGTGGTGGTATCACATAATCAGCCGCATCCCAGACAGTGGCTCCAAGTGATGGATTATTAGTCACGTTGGCGAAAGCAACACCTTTCAACTTGGCAGTCACTCCACTCACTGCTTGATCAAATGACTGATAACCCTTTTCATAGATCATCACCCATAATACAACATAGAGAATAATTCCTAATTGTATGAGTCTAAATGTGACTCCGATTTTCTTTGAATGAATTTGTACCACTTTCTGTGTTTCATAATCAACTAATCCTCTAAACAGAATATCAAATAGTCCATTTGTTTGACTCATTATAAATTTTTTAATAATTTTACAACTTATACTATCAGAATATGTAGTTAAATATTCTGCCACACATAAACACTTATATTAGTACTTCGGCGCTTATTTGTACCTCTACATATTCTAGTACACCAACATAAATCAGGTTTAACTCTTTTTTTAAAGCATTAGACGTATATTATTGGTTAGATAAAATATAATGGAAAGGTATTTCATTGTTATATTTTGAAGTGACTCACTTTAATTACTCTTTCTGTATTAAATAGACTGTAGGCGGATTACTCTACTAAATGATGTATACTGTCCTAAATGAATGTATGAATTCAACTTTAGATCACTTGTCTATTTATTATTTTGATTATGCAAATTATCAACACTATTATAAGAGTAATTAGTTATAATGAAAAGAATATAAGTGATATACATTTACAGAATTTTTCATTTCTCATTGTTTATATTCTTAACAAAGCATTCAATGAATTGTTAATGAAACATTCCAACGTTTTATCAAATATACAAAAATCTGTTAGTACATACATACCAAAAAAACCAGTAATAAACATGAGTTAATGTTAAACAATAAAGGCTAGTCAACAGACTTTGAATTTGCCTATTATGAAAACAAATAACTCGGGAATAATAATAATAATAATAATAATAATAATAATAATAATAATAATAATAATAATAATAATAATAATAATGGTTATAATGATAACAATGGTAATAATAGTTATGGTACTACTAATAATAGTAGTAATATTAATGATGATGGTAATAATACTAAGTTGATTACAACATAGTTAATCATTAGTATTTTGTTATTTACAGCAGAACAACATTTTAACAAATGGTTATGATTACAATAATAATATATAATAACGATAAATTTCTAATATACAATTATGGATGATTATGAAAAAAAAGGTGTTATAATCAACAATAAAGTAATCTAATTATTGAATAGTAATAAATATCATATTGTCAAGTCATGAATGTTAATATAATTCTATTAATCACTTTTATAATATTGTGATGTGTGCTACTGATGTTGATAGATATAAGTAGTATGTATCATTAATCGAAAGTGAGATACCTTGGGGCAGAAGGTTAAAAAAAGATCGAAGAGAAGGGAAGGAGAATGAGTATAGAGAGTGATTGGTATGGAAACGAAGGAACATTCAAGTCTGAGACAATTGATGGATATTTTCCAAATGAAGTATTTACTGTATGGTTCTCAGATTTTATTAAGAGTTTCTGTAATGTTGTGTTCAAATACATTTGTTTATCCCCCCCTGTGTTCTTGCCCACTACAGTATTTCAACTAAGCTAAGTCCCCCGAAATTGTAGTGTGATTTGTCTGATTGTACATAGCTTGAGGTAACTAGGATAAAAACGTGATCTTTCTGTTTCATGAAACTTTTCAGTAAGATGTATCGATATACTTTAAGGGGATAATGACATTGGTAACTATTCATGATTTATTTTTACATATAGGTTTACAATAGGTTGGCCGCATCCCAAAGTGGTTCGGTCGAAATGTCTGTAGGGCCAGTGAAATGTCACTGAGCCCTAGCCAAATCATGCGGTAGTTGGGTCACTGAATATCGAACAGATCATTGATCTCTATCAATGTCGAGGACAACCAACGCGCATCATTTAATCGTACTTCATGAACTGGCGCATGAGGTGGTGGTTATATTTTAATTTTCGTATTTTAGTGATTTTATATTTAATTAAGATGAAAATTATGATGACGGTAAGTTATTGAATGTTAACTTGGATTTTTGACTTAGATGTAACCGATGAAAACGCTTGGTTGGATTTGCAAAATGTTCTGATAAAAAGTTTCTTTTAGTTAAATAGTAAATTTCTGGTTAGTTGTGGTAAGAAAACATTCATCTAGATTTCTTATTACTATTTTGAAATAAAAGTGTGATTATAGGGATAATGAAACAATGAAAGACATTGCTGAATGGCAGAACACTAGACAGAATAAAAATTGATATCTCAATTAGAAGTGTATGACGTTCAATTTATTTATTTATTCATATATCTAGGAAATCTAACAACTTTAAGAAATTTGTAGAGCGTAATTAGATAAGTGGTATCCGAGACAAATTGCACATTTGAAAGCTAGGGTTTAAACAGTGTGGTAATATATTAACATTTATTTGGGAAGTCCCGTAGTACCATTAGCCTTAATAAAAAAAACGGGTGTATTTCTTTACCAAGTCCCAGTAGATATGGCAATAGCTTCAGTCTTATAGCATATGAACTGTAAACACTGATTTAAGCTTGAAAGTTTCGCCACATACTTCAGTTTTAGTAGCAGAGTTATATCACTGAATAATAATAATCCGAATGAGGGTTTTTCAAAAGTATCCACACCCAATCTGTCACAATAATGAAGATATTGTCACATCTTACCCTACGCAGCCGTAATAAAGTAGTCCATAAACACAATATGAGGTTGAAAATCCGTTAAAGTAATCTCTCACTGACTAAAGAGTTACATAAAATGTTGACTTTGTAAGTGTTTATTGAAAAGTGTGTTATTTGATCAAATCCTTTACAGTTCCACTTTTTGACCTTTTCAGCTTATTAACGTATATCACACCTAGTGTTTGAAGAAATTGTGCTTCCTAAAAGACTCAAATCGAAATACTGTTCAGAGGTACGCTCATAAGTACTTTCTTATTAAAAGATATGTATGTTCAGAATATTTTCCAGAAAGTAATCCTCATTGTATTGATGCTACTGGAAGTGAAAATCTTATGTAAACCGTTGAGATGTGACTGATCAGTATAATGATTTAAAATACAACATGGCTTTCCATCCCATTAAAACATAGTCTCAGGTTTTTTCAGTTGATACCTACATTTCGTGCACTTTTCATTGTGGCATTTACAGCACACTTCACTTCAAAAACTTGGAAAGTCTTCAGTAGAAGAATTATTCAAGTCAAAGAATTTTACAAATATATGATGATAACTGTAAACAACACAGTTAAGGAAAAAAACTAACTTTTATACTGACTAAAAATTGAAATAAATATCCAACTCCTTAAAACAGCAGAAACTCTTTTCCATCCCTGAAATGAAGCCATAACTATTCATACAAGAGAACTAAGTCTTATCCCCAGCCTTATCATAGCCTTAAACTATGTCTATCTGATGAGTTCAAAGTGGGACGGAAGACTCTCCCTTGATTCCACTACTAGCCACCATCCATTTTCGCTTATAATGCTAGTGACTTGAGGCAATATCGAGGCAATCAGTACAGGATGCACATATGCTATTAAGATAATGATTAATTACACTCCTAAACATCAATGGGATGATTCGAACAACTAATACAAAAAATGAATTAAACCATTATTGCTACTACGATTTTATTTCGTATTTCAAAATTTCTCACTCTCTCTACAACTATTTCTCATATCTCCATGATCATATAGATATCACTTCACTTCATCTAACCCCCTGTTGTCTTTGATTATTGCATCAATAACGTTTTAATTATCTCACACTATTCACATTATAATCTGTGAGGGATCGTGGATGAGCACTGTTGAGGAGTCCCATACTAGAACGGAACTGCCGCCCAATACTTTCAGGTTTTCCATGGACGTCTAGCTTTAATTGACTCGTGAATCCAACTATTAAATTACTATAATCTCCACAAAACCGCTTTCTGTTGCTGAGTTATTAATTATACAAGGTGTTTTATTTGTACACACACAAAAACTTTTGTTATTATTTACACTACGTAATCTAATATTATAACCTCTCTATTACATTATCATGTTTGTTCATTGTTTACGTGTCCACATGGAACCAATACGTAAAGTCACATTTATGTTAATTTTCATATAAGTTATGAGCAGCGAAAGTAATAATAATAATGACGTTATTCAACATAAAACCATTCTTATTAATATTAGAATTAATGGAGCCTATTTTATACTAAAGAGTAATACGGATCAATAGTTGATTCGAAAGCATAGAACACCTTAGTGAACCAAGGTGAAAGACACGAATAGCAAATGAAAAATTATGATTTATGAAGTAGATAAAGTTCATTGCAACTAATAATGTAAACTGATTAAAAGTGGGACTATAATAATAATAATAATAATAATAATAATAATAATAATAATAATAATAATAATAATAGCAATAGAATGGATGAAATTAACTAATATCAGTGGAATATGTTCATATGTGAAACATTAAGGAGGAAGAATTATCTGTAAAGTTTCAGCGATTGAAGTTGAAGTAAAGTCAAAGTTTTGCGCAGCAATCTGGTTCAATCTTTTTCAAGAAATTATAATCAAACATCAAAATTATCGAATATAAATAGATACATGATTCTTCAGTTAATTGTATACTAAATAGGTCATCCAATCATGTTAACAATAAGATCGTGGTTGGAGGTAGTCAACAGGAAACCCTGAACCTAAGTTTCGTGCTACTTGACACTTGTCAGCAAACTGTACCTGTAGTCTTGAAGGAACTGATACTCCCTGAAGCATTCGATCTCGTATCACACAGCCTTACTGTTAGAGACATTATCACTGGGCTATCCGGGCCGCGACTGATCTCCTGTAGGACTGAGATGAATTTACAATTGTTTGATCACTAGGTGATGATCAATGTCAATGCTAAGTAGCATGAAACCTCGGTCCAGGGTTTCTTGCTGCCTACCTCCAACCACCATCTTATCTCATCACGGTGCAAGCAATGTTGAGCCACCTAGATTGATGGCCATAATGCAACTTGGTCGATAGGATTTGATCTGTACTTAAAAGGACCTGACATACACGATATTGATCACCAACTACTGATCAATCAATTGTAAATACATGTTTAAAGCAAGTGTTTGCTTTAGTGTGTATCAGACATGTAGTGTGTAACGAAAAGTGTGCTAAGATAACAGAATGTGTGTATTTGTAAGTGGATTTGAGGTGTAAGAAGAAATTTCACTGACTATTTATCATCTCTGATCGATGAATTTTTAAAAGGAAACATACAATTTTTTTGTGATAAGAATCAAATGTCATAATATATGCATAAAATGAAGATAATTAAAATAAAAATGAATGAATGACCTAAGGCAATATCGAGGCAGTCCTCACAGAATGTACATATACCAACAAGAGACTGTTCAACTGAAGTCTTAAACAACAACGGCAGGATATAGGCAAATAATGCCAAGTGAGTTTGAATGAATGAATGTTTGTGTCACTCTTGCTGTTCCAGTTAATTGCTTAACATATTCAGATAAGAAAACTGATTAGAATAGTTGAATTTTAATTGCTGTTATTCAGATAATATTATTACTTCTTTACGCCTGTTACTCCTCGTGGAGGAGCATAGGCCGCCCGCCAACACTCTGGTTACCGTTTTTTAATGAGTTAGTTTTCTATGGGATGAGGCCGCTAACCCCATGCTCAACCCTCCTCCTTTATCCGGACTTGGGACCGGCAGTAACTCTAGAACAGCTACAAGCGGAGTTATTCAGATAATAAGTGATATATTATAAATATGCGGTTAGTGATTGAAAAATCTAGATAAAATTTGCTTTAACGAGGAAAGTATGAGAAATTAATTGTGCAAAAGAATGCAGATATTTCAAGAAAAAAGGGTTAGGGGGGAATGAGATCTCACAAAAAGATTTTGTAAGCATAGATTTAGTTTTATTGTATGTTTCATTAGTTCGTCTGTGTTATATCCCGATAAGAATAATCAATGGTAACTGTTAGAATCTATTTCTGGACTATTACTATACGTATATTTTATCATATAATTTTTAAGTAATTAAACTGTTCATATTCGTGTTCCTCTTATCACAAATTTTTTTGACCTATGAACTCTTATTGTACGATTTACCATTCTTAAGTTATGCCCAGTCTATCAATTACTATCTCCCACATTCACAGATACTTTTGGCAAAATCTTGTACAAATGTTATTTTCTATTTTATGGTGTGATGTGGTCTATTCGGTTTGTATATAAACCCAGTATGTGTGAAATAAATGGTCACAGAGGCTGAGATTTGTGTTCTGGACTTAACAGGCAGGACTAGGAGGGAAGCAGGACTGATAAGGACTCTAGACTGCTTGTACGGGTTTTATGCATCATTGGTCCGGTCGATAAAATTCTGTAATTCAAAGAAGATATGTATTTGCACATCTAAGTAAATTCAGTTTAATTCTATAAATAATTTCAAATTATGTAACAAACACTATGTGGTAATAGTCAACTAAACATTTTAAAATGGAAGAATTTATAATTCTGTGGCAGGTTCATCTGTTATCCATCGAGAACAACTATGTCATATTAGATTTAAGAAATGTCAATGGTATTCAAATTGCTTTTTAATCAACATGCTTACAACTAATCGTTTATACATATATTACTTGATGAATATTGTTTTCCATATAAATTGCTCGTTTAAAAACCAAAAATGTTCATTTGTAGTAACTTCTCGTAGCCAGCTTAGTATATAACTGAATATTATAGATTAACATTCAATTTCACTCATCTATACAGTTTACAAGAATGACAAATTGTACATTTCTGTGTGCTATATGATTCCATCTTTGTATCATGTATTTATAACCATGTAAGGCGACCCGCCATCTAGATATTTCAACAAGTTATTTGTCATTTGTTTATTTCAACAGATCATTATGTCAATTAATTTTATGATCTATTCAGGTTCGTTTGTAAAAAGTTCATGACTTTTTACTGTACAAGTTACAAAATAGCCTAATCAGAGACATTGTGATTACTGGCAATACTATATCGAAAGGAATGTAAATTATTCAGATGTCTATTCCTAAACTCCTAACATCTAATTGGCGATCACTCAATATTTATCGTCAGAATCGATCAAGAAATAAGAAACGAAGACTCGCTGAAATACTTTGTGCTGAGAATTCAACATTGCACCAAAGATGTAATATTGAATCAAGCTAATAATAATAACTAATTATTCAATAAGATATACACATGATTTGAAAACAATTAATGAACGAAACGATCGTCAAGTGCTTCCAGGTTTTTCATGGTGATCTAGCTTCAAATGACTCATGATTTCACCTATTGAAATTAATGAATTGCTAAAACATATACAAACATATTGAATAAATTATAGAAACTTCTTTGAAAAATTTTTTATTATTATTTTATTACAGATGATTAAGTTTCGTCCATAATATATAAAATTGTAGTTGTGTAGTTGTGATAATGTGTAATGTTGATTCATTAGTTACTAATCAACATTACTTTTATTTTTAATACAATATGATGATTATTCAGTGTAGTATTTGTTTTTCTTTTAGGGGTGAATAACTCTCTACTTGTACTAGTATTCTATGTTATTTCACATCGAGGGAATTCTAGTGGTTCTTCGTTTCACGTATAATTAATAAGTAATTCCGACATAACAATTAGCGATGCCTAGTCATAATAAATTGGCGACATAGTTATAAAAATCAATGACCAGTCATAACAGTTTGGTAAAAAATAAATCGGAGTGTTAATTCTAAATTGATATATGTACGTATTTCTATTTCACCATTGATTTCAGTAACTAGGATATCGAAAATGAAATATCTATTAACTGATCTCATTTCATTTGAGAAAATAGTGTAAACTAAATATTATCTGAAAATTTATGTGAATCATACTGTTGGTATCATGAAAATTGTCCACTTTAATAACAACTAATAGATCATATCTATAATGAAGTTAAACTCATTAAAATAATTGAATTTCCTGTTTCTGATAAGTTAGGTTACATTTATTTTCTCATGACCTAATTAACCAACTATATTGTGATGATTATGAGTGTTTTTCAGACCATTGAGTTTGTCGAATTTTCTCTTATTACAGAACTAGACGATTAGAGAAAACCTTACAGATCTCACGTTTTTTTATACTCATCTACTTTTGTAGCAGTATAACTACGTGTGCTGAAATACTGTATCTTGAGGATGCTTAATTTAACTTGTCCTGACCTTTAACAGTACTATCATTGATTAAATTTTGTTCCTACAGTAATATTGTATTTGCCTAATCGGTTCTGGATTTAAAATCGAATAATAATAATAGTAGTGTAAATTATATTTTCGAATCTTTTGCAACACACCACACACCGTATAGTAGATATTCACTTTGCCTGTAATCAAAATTTTTAAAAAAAGCTTAACTAACAAAACACCCAGGTTGTGAAATTTTAGAACTATGAATTGAATTTAATGGAATAATCTCATTCACGGACCTATCATAAATGAAGGACCAGAGAGAAATAAGGTGTTTCAAAGCTCAATTTTCAGATTAGTGAACTGAACCAACTTATTTTTAAGTATTGACAATAGCATGCACTAGGTTTAGATGATTCGATGTATTTAATGCATGTATATATTGATCGTTGTACGTCTTTTATTTTGTCTGAAGGCAATAGAATTTTCAATTCTGCGTTGATTGGTCGCTAAATAGTGACAGGTGTCATGGTTGTTTAGTCATATTTGTTAGGTCCCGATAAGCATAATGAATGGTAGTTTTTGGGATCCATTTATAAACCAATACTATGAACATACTTTTATCGTATAATTGTTAAATAACTAAACTATTCATATTCATGTCCCTCTTATTATGAGCTTTATTTTGACCTATGAACTGTTATTATACATTCTACCATTCTTGAATTATTCCCTGTCTATTATTCACTACCTTCCACATTCACAGACACGCTTGGCGAAATCTTGTACAAATGTTGTTTCCTATTTTATTGGTACGATGTGGTCTGTCTGGTTGGTATATGAACCGAGTATGCTTAAAATAAATGATTTATATCGCAGAGGCTGAGATTTGTGTTCTGGACTTAACTGGCTGGGTTAGGTAGGAAGCAGGACCGATAAGTACTTTAGACTGCTCGTACGGGTTTTATGCGTTATTGGTCTAATAAATAATTCACTACTCTCTAATTGGCGGTCACAAGTTGTAACAATATTTTAGTCATATTTTATCGACTAACTTGAAGTGTGGCCAATCATCGATGCAAGGTGACTGGAAGTAGCCACAGGAAACCCTACTTAACCTAGGTTTCGTATTAGTTGGAAATCCTCAGTAAGGTATACCTACAAACTCGATGGAGGAGATGATTTCAATCTTACGAAAAGTCAATTGTAGCCTCAGTGGTTACATCACACTGAGAAGCTGGATATCATATGTTTGAATCCCAAATAGATTGTCAGTTCCCTTAAGATTGGAGGAACATCTCGCTTGCATGTTCTAACTGCTACGTCAGTCAATTAAGGTTTCCTGCCTGCTACCGTTGACCACCTTAAATTGTAAATCCTATGTCATTCTTGACTGGAAACAGTTCTACTGTAAAATGTAGTTTTATACATTGAGGTACAAAAAATTAATTAGTGTCAAATATCGAAACAATACTACTTACTCGATGGGATGAGTCAGAGAACTAAATAGTATTCCAGTTAGAAGTTATGAGAATGTTTTTAGAAATAATTATATTACTTTGGGATGTGCTGATCACTTTGTTTAAGTGGCCAATCAATTCACTTTGTCTTTCCAGAGTTTATTCACCAGATCACTTAATTAACAAATTGATATACTGTCATTTTTCCATCTAGTTCAATCTAGTTTTTACACTTGTCACATTTGGACTGACCTTTTACAGTTTTACTTCTTATCGAAATCGAATAAATTTCAATCACTACTTGTTACTAGCTAGAAAGAACACTAATTGATGTGTTTCTGTAGTATGATTTTCCATTTAAAAATTGATCAATTAATTGGCAACCTGATTTGAAATTAGTTATAGTATCCCAGAAGCGCCTATTTTTTTTTGTCTTCCTACACACACTGACTTATTCTCAATGTGTAATATTTGTCACTATAATTAATATTAGAATTATATTGATTATTTTTGTTGCAAATTCAGCAAGCTCTAAGTGATAGCTATCTGTTACTTTCTGAATTTTCAGTGATTCTTCAAATGACACTAGTTTATGACAAAATTACTAACTTCATATCTATTCTTTAAATATAATGATCATAACTTACTACAGTATTTTGTCATAAAAACTCTATCTTAAATTGGAAAATCAAAAGTTTCTGAGATAAATGTTACCGTTATAACTAAATAACATAAACTTTTATTGAGTCTACAAGGAACTGTGAGTCAGTTTAACTTCCCTGAAACTTGACTACTTTAGATAGTTCATATGAATGACCAACTTACTGAGTTATATTACTTTGATAATATCTATGTATATCAGCAGGTGTTTACCGCTAATCACCAACAAATTAAGTACAGTAATTTTAGTGTACTTTAATTATAAATTAGAAATTTTATTAACAAAACTTTTCATTCAGAAAATATTAATTATGAGATTAACAGATTTATTATTTCACTGGTTGAAATCATGAATTAATTGAAGCTAGACCACCATGGAAAACCTGCAAGCACTGGACGGCCGTTTCGTCCTAGTATGGGACTCCTCAGCAGTGGATGCTGGCTCAGTGGTCTAGTTGGTTAAACGCCTGGCGCGAGACTGATAGGTCCTGGGTTACAATCTCGAGAGGAGTGGGATCGTGGATGCGCACTGCTGAGGAGTCCCATACTAGGACGAAACGGCCATCCAGTACTTCCAGGTTTTCCATGGTGGTCTAGTTTCAATTGACTCATGACCTCAACTAAAAAATTACTAAAATCTCCACGAAATCCCCTTCTGATAATTTATTTATTGTTGATCCATTATCTTTCAAAATTATTTTATTTTCCTTAACATCTACTATTACTGTGTAGCCTAGATTCATATTAAGTTCTATTCAAACCATTGATTTCTTGTATATTTTTATGAATTCAGTTGAATAAATAGTCATTATATTACAGTAAATACATTTACAGCATTGCAACAAAACTCTAAGAGTAAATAAACACATAATCAATGAATATTTAGTCTTACCCACAGAAAAAGTCGGCTAATACTTGAAAATTAAAGTATGATACAACAAGTTAATTTATCCATTCATTTTGTTATGTAATAAATAATATTTTTAAAGAAGTATGACTACATTATGATCCATTATGTCTTAAACTAACTTAAGCTATAACGTTTATTGTTTGGATTGTTTTTTTTGTAATAATGGTAATCAACGATGAATAGTTACTAATAATGGAATCCAAGACCCACATTTCGTCCTATTTGGGACTCATCAGCTGGATGTACCTGCACCTCGTAGTTGATGTTCACTCTGGGAATTAGGGTAATATCGAGATAATACGCACAAGATGAACAGAAGCTAATAATAGACTGATCGATTCAGTCCTAAACATCAATGGAAAGATTCAAGTAAACAATACCAAGTCAACTCAATGGTAATCAACGTTTAGAAGAGATATCTTTTGATTAAAAACACGAAGTTCGGCAAAAGTGTCTCTTTTCAACGAATTGATCATTAAACTGTACAATCTTATATGTATATGAAAAGCTTTTTAGTTAAAGTACTATTTCCGTGAGGAAATGTGAACAAGGAATAACCAAGCTGATATAATAGAAAGATTATAATACTCGATTACATAATATGAATAATAACAATAAACTTAATAAGTTAATAGCGAATTATAACGTGAAAATGTTACAATAATTGTAGGTAATTAAAGGTAAGAGAGGTGCGAAATAAATGAAGTGATATCATGAGCAATTATGAATAAAATAATGAGAATGTGAGACATTACCTTGGTTATTCCTCGTTCACATTTCCTCACGGAACTAGTACTTTAACTAAAAAGCTTTTCATATACATATACGATTGTACAGCTTAATGATCAGTTCGTTGAAAAGAGACCCTTTCGCTGAACTTCGTGTTTTTAATGTATCTTTTGATTAATCGTTACATAACTAAAAGGATACGTTAATCGATGAAACATGTATTACTTAGTGAAATATCTGTTTAATAAACTATTATGATAAATTCATCATTTCACTTAATACTTCCACTAACATGTTTAGTGATCCTGTATCTGACTCCATTTGGATTATATACTGATTGTCATCGAAATATACATGTCGACTATCCTCATATATTTTATCAAAGTCACAAACGAAATTGGAGTTTGAATACGTATATTTCATACAGTCATTGATCGGAACAGGCAATCAAAGAAACGCAAGGAAGGAAGCTATGAGAAGAGAGCGAAACGAAACGGATCGGATCGGAGAAGGCATCTGAGCCAACTCAATTTAACCAAGTGTAGCTCATTAGTCAGATCAAAAATAAGTTACAGACATATAACGAGTGAGATAAGTGATCAACACACATACAACCACTCTAGTGTGCAGCAGAGTATATATGAGCGACAATCAATGAGTCATGCTATTTTTATGTTCATAAACCGGAATGGAAAGTCAAAAGTCATGTTGTCTAAACGACAATTTTACAGGCAATAATGGTTATTGTACAAATTGTAAGAATTGTTGAAAGATGCAAATGGTACCAAAACTAATTACAAAATGTCTGCTTTAACTATCCCCCCTCACACATACATTTGAATAAATGGTGGAATTAAATGGGTGGTAAAAAAATTATCCTTAGATTGTCATGTTTACAGATAATTATACGATAATTAACTCTCATTCGGGAAGCACCTTATTTTGATGGAGTTTTGTTCTTTGAGCTGGATGGTTTGGTCGTGGTCATCATCATGATGTCGTTCGCAAGAACGATGAAAGCTTCAGGACCAAACTATTCAGCTCAGAGAATAAAACCTTATCAAAATCATCCGCCTAAGCTTCAAATCTTCTCCATCATCTCATCACCTTATTTTATTGTATATATTATGGTTAAATGTGTTCATTATAAACCGGCCAACTTATACAATTATCAAATACTAAGATAACATCAAAGGTGTTGATTTTTCTACACATAAAACAATCTATAGTCTAAATTTTAAAAATAAACTTTAAAATTATCATAATAAATTGTTAAATAATCAGTCTATCAGGTAAAATATAGTAATCTAGTAGAAATGTCGACTTGGCTACTTGTTATATCTGGTCGTCGCTGACTGTTGTGTCGGAACCGCTTATCACTTATGCTTGTAAAGTGAGGAATCACTGCAATCCCCACGACGCGAAAGTAAAAACACAAAGACCGGTATATGTGAAGATTTCTTAACCGAGAAACACGACGACGATGACGACCAGTTATCTTAAGTAGCATTCAATCGAGAAGATATATCAGTGGCTTATCAGATTTATTTAGTCAGAAAAATATTCTTTTTAAGTGAGATTTTCAGAATGTCGTATTAATATAAATAATACTGATATCCTAACAATTAATCCCATTCATTTGGTAGTTTATTTGAAACTTCCAATTGATGTTTAGGACTGCAATTGATCACTCTCTTATTGGCATATGTGCATCCTCGATATTACCTTAATTCATATATATTATAAGCAAAGATGGATGGTGGCTAGCAGTGGAATCCAGGAGGCGTGTTTCGTTTTATCTGAGACTCATCAGTTGAATGTACATGCATCCCAGAGTTGATGTTCATCCCGGGACTCAAACCCAGTCAAGTGGATGGCGCGATAGTGTTTGAAATGAACGGTACTGGGTTTGAATCTCAGAGTAAAATCATCTCTGAGGTCCAGGTACATCCAACTGACGAGTTTCAAATCGAACGAAACACCTGTGCTGGGTTCCACTGCTACCTACCATCCATCTTTGCTTATAATGAATTCAATCAAGTATTCCTTTACAAAATAACCAAAATCTAATAACTGAACATGAAAATATGATAGTTATAATAAAGAATGAAGATTACCTTGATCAATTAAAACACCAAAAGATAGTATAATTACGAAACTGAAAAATTTTACAATCCACATGTTAGGATTTATGCACTTTTTTTTCTTTAATAGATTAGAATAAAGTCTGATTTTAAGCGTTTTTTAAACTTTGCTGTAAAACATTTAATATACACATGCATTGCATTAAACAAACAGTTTTTTGTTGTTTTTAAATTGAAGTATTTTCATGCATATAAGTAATTGATCAAAAAAAGAAAAAGAAAAGAAGAAAAGAGAAAACAAAAGTCAATACTTAATTTCTTTTTTTCACAAAGTAGAAGTTATTTACTATTAAAATATATTCATATATATAATTTGGTCATTAGTGGTTCATAGAAGTATGATGGTTTGATTATTCATAGAAATGCCATTTCGGATCAAATCAAACTCTCGAAATTTACAAAAAAAAATTAGTTACATTTTTTCGGTTATTGAACAAGTGATAAAAGGACACTTTGTATAATAATCGAATAAATATATTTGATTATTATTTATTATTACTAGAAAGGGGTTTTGTGGATATTATGGTGATTTTCAATAGTTAAATTCTTGCCCCCAAATACCCTGGTATGGCCGAGATTAGGGAGAGTCCGCTCTCCCTCTCGAAATGCTCTCACATGGCCACGTGCATACAACCACCACCAGGGAAGTCCTACTCACTGTCTTCTCGTGGCAGGGGTGTTGTTTACGAAATTGGGAGGGTAAGAGGCGAATGTCCGACGCTTTAAGCAGGTTGGTGGACACGGAGAGTCTACCTAAGGGAGTTGAAAAACCCTGATTCCAAACCAATGGTGTATATGGGCTCCATGATCCTTAGAGAACAAATTACGTGTGAACCAATCGTTGGTCACCGGCTACCATGGGACTGCATCTCCTTACGATTCTCCACTGCCTTGTGGATCAGACCTTTAGGTCAAAGGTTCCGGATGTGACCCTCTAAGAAAACCAGATACTTCGGTTTGGGCACCCGGGCAGTATCACAGCCCTCGCACAAGTCAAATGAGATTTGTGTGGCGCATATGTATTTGGTGCCTCCTTGTACCAATATTTATGTGTTCAAATAAATAAATAATAGTTGAGATCGTTAGTCAATTGAAGCTAGACCACCATGAAAAATCTGGAAGCACTGGACGGCCCTTTCGTTCTATTGTGGGACTCCTCAACAGTGTGCGTCCACGATCACACCTCGCGAGATTCGAATCCAGGACTTATCGGTCTCGCGCATGGTTGCTTAACCTCTAAACCACATTTGATTATGTTTTTTAATGTAATTTAAATAAATTTAAGGACTTATTTTAGCCAATAAACTAGTTTCTAAGTATTAACAATATTTAGTGACAAAATCTTTATCGCTGATTAGTTTTCATTTTAAACTGTTAAAAACTGAATAACCATTGAAAGATAGAGAACAATGGACTGATATTCTAGTTTATTTTAGGATTTGTCATCTGAATTCCTTTTTATAAATCTATGAGCAAATAAGTTTAATTTAATAATGTCCAAAATAAGACCGATTGGATTCTCACATTTTACTGAACACTTATTAAATCGTTGAACTCCAGGAAACCTGTTAATCTTACTTACATCAGTAGTGAATACATACTTTTAGAAAGTCCTTAACTAAACATGAAACATCTGTTCAGTGGTTTTCGGTTTCCAGTAATCCACCGAATAATGTTAGTTTGTGATTCAAACATTCTCCCTGAAAATACATATTTAATATATTATTCAGCGCCACATGCTACACTGCCATAATAGAGACTATCCATGTTATAACCGTGATTGAAATTCTCACGTTTCTGTGGTTAGAGCAGACTGATAACTGTTACAGTAACACAATAACGTATATCCGTCAAAATCTATACAAATATCATATAATAAAAGCATAAAACCATTTTATAATAATAATATGACTTAAAAGCTAGAATAAACTCAATAACAAATGTTAATAAACATATTGTATTGAGGATTGTTGGCACAAAACTCCTTAGTGAAAGGCATCTACGATCGTCATAGTTAATCATTATCATATTATCTATTAAAATAATTTGCTACTTCAGTGAGATTACTATTTCCATGCATCCTGAATACTAAAAATGGTAGATTAAAAATTGATTTAAAGCTGTACATAAATATCTTTAACTACATTTACCTTCGGAAGAATGACTCTACATAAAAATAATCAACCACTCTTGATGTATTTTTTTCGCTAGACAGTTTAACTAGTAATGTTTTATCGTCGTGCCCCAACAACACTATCAGTTCCTACTTCAAAGTGAACCTTCTAGGATTATTTCATTACATTTACACTCTGGAGAGCATTATAAGTTCTCCTAGTCCTGTACCTTATTTCTGAATGTCAAGGTTTTAGAAAGTTATCTTTGTCGAAACCGAAGACACTAAATTACTTATTTAACTTTGCATGGTTTAACACTTAGTTCACTTAAATAAAAAAGAAGCTATTATTGATTAATTGATTTTCCTTTAATGTCGAACAGTTTAGTAATCAACACTGCTACCCCAAAATGAACTCAGTTATATAACAAGAATATTTTGCAAATAAAAACGAAAAAAACCAATCATCAAGATTCATTCTAATGGTTTAAGGATTAATGATAATAAAATTAGGATTTGGATAAAAACTAGGAAATACTTCCATAAACAAAGACGGATAGTGGCTAGCAGTGGAATCCAGGAAGTGCGTTTCGTCCTACTTGGGACTCGTCAGTTAGATGCACCTGCATCTCATAGTTCATGTTCACTCCGGAACCCAAACCCATTACCGTACGTTTCAAACACCATCGCGCTATCCACTTAGCTACCGATTCCTGATAGCCACCTGTTCGTGCATTGGGGTGAAGTTTTAAATTCACTTGGTATTGTTTGCTTGTATCTTCCTATTGTTGTTTAGGACTGTAATTGATCAGTCTCTTATTGGAATATGTATCTATCTTTGCTTATAAAGCTTGTGACTTAAGGCAATATCGAGGCAGTCCGTACAGGATGCACATATGGCAACAGTAAAAACTGATTAACAACAATCGGAAGGTACAAGCAGACAACAAGTGAATTAATACTTCCATAAAGCATCTAAAATGAGATAATCACTGAAATATTTACTGCTTTCCGATTCATATTAGAGTTCTTGCAGACTATTATTAACGAATAACATAAACAAAGTAACTCTAATGATTAATTAAATAACTGTATAAGAATATCTTCTGTACATTTAAAAAAGAATGAAAAAGTGATGATACTACTTAATTAAAGATTGTTTTCGGTAAAAATAAAACAGTTCTGTAAAATCTTCGAGCTTTAATTTTGATTCAAACAGGAAACTGTAGACTTCAGAAGTATAGAGTACTATTAAAGGAAAAGTAATCAATGGACATCCACAAAGTTTTCGTATAAACTGAATAATCTAACATCTATAATTCCAATTACAAACCCACCTAAATTATTATCCCTTAATAAATAAATTAACTAAGTTTTCTCAAGAGAGACCCAACGATAAAAGTAGGATGTCAGCTTTAACTCTAACGAAATTTCCAGGTGAAAAGTAAAAATGGCACATCCACAACTTTAATACTAACTGTAATTAAGTTATTTATCTACATGATACAGTCTGTGGTAGTCGGTATTCAATATATAATCCTTAAACTTCGTCTTGATAACCGTCACTAGATAACGCCTCAACTGTGTATTAATCAGGAGAATACGAAGTGTTGATTACGTTTATTATGGGACCACACACATATCCAATTTACAGGTACGCTAAGCAAACATGAAAGAGTAGTACCGAAAGGCTAACAGGCAAGCGAGCGAGCCAGCAAATACGAGTACAAGTAAGCGGGTACAATGAACATGAATAAAATGTACATATATATACATAGTGACATGAATGAATCATCGAATCAATAAAGCAACTAATAGTAAGGCTAGCACAGCGAATATATGTGTAGGCAGTAAGCAATGCTCAGGCATACATATTCATACGAGTGTAACAATAATAAAGTTACAATGATATAGATAAGCTGTTATTGTACGAATGACTCCGTCCGTTAAATAAGTTAACAAAAAGGCTTAACTAAATTAAATGTGAACTAACTCAATTTCACGTGAGCTGCTATAAGTCTTTCGATCATATTATATAACATTAGATTTTTAGTGTTTTCGAAGTTCATATAGTCATGAGGGTTTTAACCTATTCAAGTAACTAGATGACTAACAGATATTGGTGACGTTGAGTATACTGAGGTACACAATTTAATTGTGTAGCTTTCATTCTCATGCTGGACAATATCATGAAACGTAAGATTCTGGATTCCAGTTCAGTGGTTAATATTGAAAACGCATGTTGTAAGACCCAAAATTTATTAATTCAATCTTCAGTGCACACTGCTGAGGATTGCCATTATAATGCTAACTGGTTGACAATGTTCGTGTGAAGGTGAGTTCATTGAGTAAAACTACAACATTCAACAATTTCAACATTACCCTTTACTAAAAAAAATCTTGAAAATCTAATATATATATATATATATATATATATATATATATATATATATATATATATATATATATATATATATATATATATATATATATTAAGCAAGACAGATGACCCTTTATTTTTATCATATCTAACCATCGAGCAACGTTAAATCACCACTTATTTTTCTAAAAGATAATTGACAGTAAATAATTTAGACTACTCATTAGTAGCTAAAAAGCTCGTGGTAAATTAGATCCCATTGATTCGTTTAACCTTATCTATCCGGAAATTTTTTACCACATCGATGTCAATTTCAATTACTCTCTCACTTGGATAAAACTCTATGGTTCGTTGCATTTGTAAGATGTATATTTAACGGATGGCTAAAATTTTGCATAAATCTACGTGGAATTTATTATCGACTTATAATTTCCGCTCGAAAGTTTAATCTTGTAAATAGGCATTGATGACTACTTTCAGTACATTCTCTAAGTACGTTCTATCTAGAAGAAAATTACAATAGTAGAAAAATATTTTATTTATTCGATGATCATATGAATAAACTTGAAGAAAACAAAGAAACTACTGAATATTCTGCACATATATGCGTTCTGAATTTAAGTCGTACATGACCTCAAACTATTCATATATTATAAATATTCTTGTAAATGAATAGTAACCGAATTATACCGCCTAAATTGACTAACTTAAATTACTTACAATGTTTGATTATTGATTTTCAAAGATTTATCTGACAATCTCGTAAAATACCTAAGAAAATGTAGATCATTCTTCAATTAATATTCAATTAGTCATTCAACAATATCTTGTTACATAAATGACTAATTATTTAAACAGAATTATGTAGGTGTCTGCTTCCTTTCAGAACAAAATTCATGCCATAAATTATGAATAGAATTGTGGATAAGAATAGGATTTGCAAAATGAGCGAATTACATTTTTACTATATATCCTTTCCAATTTGTAAAATCATAATATTATAGTTGAATTCATGAGTCAATTAAAGCCAAATCACCATCGAAAACCTGGAAGCACTGGATGGCCGTTTCGTTCTAGTATGGGACTCCCTCAGCAGTGCACATCCACGATCCCACCTAGTGAGATGTGAACCGAAGACCTATCAGTCACGTGCGTGAACGCATAATCACTAGAGCACTAAGCCGCACCCAACAGTGTTAATGTCTAACTTTAACCAATCTACGAAATTGTGCCACTGTCCACCATTGTCATCAGCAAGTTACTATCTCATAACAGACCAGGTTGGACTCCACTGATCACTGCTTCTTACTCGAACTCCATAAAATACCTATTGAAGTCAGTCACTGGTGAGCATATTATTGTCATTATCAAAAGGGAGTTTTGTGGAGATTCAACTATAAATTTACTAAAATTTCAGAAAACCCCATTGTAATAATGACAATAATATACTTATAATAACCGAATAAGTAGAACATTAAATTTCTAATATCTCACGACCTGGTAGACTATTTAAAGTATAAATAAATTTTAAATAATTGTAAATTTTAATTTCAAATATGAATTTCTTCAATACTTTGTCTTTCGGATCTATATATATTAACTGAATTTATGTAATCCTACATAGATTTATCAAATCAAACAACCCTTCTAAACAAATGTAAATCATTGTACTATGGTGATGCGGAACAGCAGTTTCATCCAGTGATTCCTTTTTTTCAATGATTGTTTAATCAAGTGCATTTTTAAAAATTTAAACTGATAAGTCAAAACCCATCTAGCACGTTAAAAATGTCTGTTTGCTTTGTAAATAAATGGCATTTTGATTGACATAATGGTATAATTCAGTCAATATGACAATTATTCTATTCTTTAGACATTAACTTTATCAAGAAACATTTGATAAGTTTTATCAGGAACTGAAATCCATTGAAAAATAATTAGAACTCAGAGTTATATACTTTAAAATGACTGAAGAGTATAATGCTCAGCTGTAGGTTCCAACCCCTAAGAATCTATCCAGTGGTGTAGTTTTCACTCATACAATTAAAAAGCTCCTTTGGTTTTACAAATTGTATCAGTCGGTATGATAACTAATTTGAAGTATATACTAAATAGAAACCAAACAAAATTCAGCCATAGTGAGTGTTGATTTAAAAGTCCTGTTTTCACACTATGGATGATTAGATTCTATTTAGATCTGCTAAATTAGACCATAAAGTAGCTTAAGATATATAGTATATCAATGAACTGGTGAAAATTAATTATCCCAAAGAGTCCCACATTCTTGTTGTTTCAGTCTACAGTTAAAGACGTCCCAGTTTAAATATGTTTAATTTAAACTAAAACCATCAAGATAGAATGCGCTTTCTTGAGATCTAAGTATATTACTGATGTTATTCAATAAGTATAAGGGTTAAATAAATAAGTTTGCGTTTAATTTATAGTGGTTTGGATCAACCCGTTGTTGATATTTTGACTTTAAGTATATCCGGCTGACGAGTACCAAAAGAGACGAAACACGTGCCCAAAATCCCATTACTACCCACCTTTTATCGGTTTTCTATATAATAGTTCCCTATGTTTTACATCCAAACTTCTGACACAATGTAGATTGTATTTCACTGAGATATTGTCTAGTCATATTATATTTGCTAATTAGTTAAACTTTCAGTAGCACAAACGTCATAATATAGTGAATAGTTGGTGATTTTAACCACTTGATATATCATAAAGCATAATTCTCATAAAATATGTTCAGCAAACATTTGTATCATTTGCCTGAGTTCACAGCTCATGCCTTCCAATATCGACTAAACTCTGTGCAGATTTTCGTTTGGGTTTGGTTTGTTTGAGTTGTACACATTAGTTATTTTCCATAAGATCAGAACCAATATGGTCAAGCAGCTCATTGGGTACGGTTACATTCAGTCAATGGTTCAAGGCTTGCAACTTTTATCAATATGGATTAGCAAAAGCTATGGATCAATATTTGTTCTTGCTTTGTTTAAATTCATAAAGGGAACTAACTGTATGAAAAGCTATGGAGTCAAGTAAGTGAAATAAATGTCTGTGCAGATGTTTTTAAGCCTCAAGCAAACCTCAGTTAACAATTAAAATGATATCTAGACAATGGTATTAGAAAGTTATAAAAAAGCATATAACAATTTCGTAGATGAAATCAATTTTTTTATTATTTATGTGTGATTTTATTCATAACAATGATTACACTTAAATTCGATGCAGTTGTTAAAGTTAAATAAGTCAGACAATAATATCACATATGATTGAGATCGTGAACCAATTGATGTTAGACCGTCATTAGAAACCTGGAAGCACTGGACGACCACTTCGCCCTATTGTGTGATTCCTCAGAAGTGCACATCCACGATCCCGCTCGTCGGATTCAAACCCAGGGCCTTCGGTCCCTCGCGAGAACGCTTAAACTTTAAACCATTGAGCCGGCATCTGACGATGTTAAGGTCTAACCCTAACCAACCTAACATTATTAATACTGTATTTTGTTACTACCACAATTTTCTGTAAATTTGAATCATAAATTACAGTGATTTCATTTCCAATCAATAACCTACGGACGAAATAAATGACAATCTAACCTGATTTACATTTCATTTTATGGATCGATTTCTTTTTAAAATTCTCCTAACCATCTACATTGTTTACTAGTTAGAAAAATGTAACAGAAGTAATTTTTTGTAAAATTTCAAGTATCTACCATTTATAGACATATATATATCTTGAAATGAAGATTTATAATTCCATTATTGGTCAGCACAAGCTGGTAATGCTATTGATAAACATTATAACTAGTATGATATTTAAAAAATAGAACTAATCTTGTTGGGCTAAGGTTATCCAAGAAGTTGTTAGTGTTTACTGATTATGTCGTGGTTGATACCTTTTGTCATTTCTCCGTTTACTTAGTAGGTTAATACTAAATATTATGGTGCAGTCTATGTTAGAGACTTCATTTGAGCTATTTATGTTTACAACATTCGTGATCTATAACAGACAACCTGTAGAGGTTAAGCGTTTCACGTGAGACAGAAGGTACTAGGTTCGATTCCCTCCCGCGAGAACGTGGATGCTCACTGCTGAGGAATCCCTTATTAGGACAGAACGGTCGTTCAGTGCTCCCGTGTCTAACATTGATCGGCTCATGATCTCAATTAAAATTTAACACTCTCACCAACTTTATACTTACAGTTTTACATAACATTAACCGATTGACCAGAAATATTACCTTGGATTTTCCGTTTACTTTGAAAATTACTTTACAATAAATAGATCATTGGTAATGATATTGTACAGTGTTACTGATTAGCTTGAAACGTACTTTATAAACTTAATATTTACGAACATTTATCAATAGGATTAATCATTGTTCTTAGCACATTATGTGGTGTGCGCTACTTATATACACATACTTACTTACTTACGCCTGTTACTCCTCGTGAAGGAGCATAGGCCGCTCACCAGCATTCTCCATCCAACCCTGTCCTGGGCAATCCTTTCAAGCTCTTTCAGTTCTTATTCATCTTTTTCATATCTGCTTCTATTTCCAGACGTAATGTGTTTTTTGGCCTTCCTCTTTTCCGCTTCCCTTCAGGATTCCAAGTTAGCGCTTGTCTCGTAATGCAGTTTGATGATTTCCTCAATGTATGTCCTATCCATTTCCATCGTCTTTTCCTAATTTCCTCTTCAGCTGGAAGCTGGTTGGTTCTCTCCCACAAAAGGGTGTTGCTGATGGTATCCGGCCAATGGATGTTGAGTATCATGCGTAGACAGCTATTAATAAATACCTGTACCTTCTTGATGGTGGTTGTTGTAGTTCTCCAAGTTTCAGCTCCATACAGTAGAACTGCCTTGACGTTCGTATTGAAGATTCTGACTTTGATATTGGTTGAAAGTTGTTTTGAGTTCCATATGTTCTTCAGTTAAAGGAATGCCGCTCTAGCTTTGCCGGTCCTCGCTTTTACGTCTGCATCTGAACCTCCTTGTTTATTGACGATGCTTCCCAGGTATGTGAAGGATTCCACGTCTTCCAGAGTTTCGCCATCAAGAGTGATTGGATTGCTGTTCTCCGTGTTGTGTTTGAGGACCTTGGTTTTCCCTTTGTGTATGTTGAGGCCTACTGATGCAGAGACTGCTGCTATGCTGGCTGTCTTTATCTGCATTTGTTCGTGTGTATGTGATAGGAGGGCTAGGTCATCTGCGAAGTCCAAGTCGTCTAATTGGTTCTGAGCTGTCCATCGTATGCCGTAGTTTCCCTCAGATGTCGAGGTCTTCATAATCCAGTCGACCACCAGAAGAAACAGGAAGGGAGAGAGTAAACAGCCTTGTCTTACTCCGGTCCTTACTTGGAATGCATCTGTCAGCTGTCCTCCATGCACTACTTTGCACTGTAGTCCGTCATATGAGTTGCGGATAATGTTGATAATCTTCTCAGGAACTCCGTAGTGTCGAAGAATTTTCCATAACGTCCTCCTATCTACACTGTCAAATGCCTTCTCATAATCAATGAAGTTGATGTACAATGACGAGTTCCATTCGATTGATTGTTCGACGATGAACCGTAGTGTCGCAATTTGGTCTGTGCACGACCGGTCCTTACGGAATCCAGCTTGTTGATCTCGAAGTTGAGCGTCAACTGCGTCTTTCATCCTGTTCAGTAACACTCTGTTGAAGACTTTACCCGGTATTGACAGTAGTGTAATGCCTCTGTAGTTTTCACACTTGCTCAGATCTCTTTTCTTTGGAATCTTGATGAGGTGTCCTTCTTTCCAATCCATCGGCACTTGTTCCTCCTCCCAAATCTTCTTGAATAGAAGATGAAGCATGCTTGTAGTTACTTCGATGTCTGACTTCAACGCTTCAGCTGGTAAATTGTCAGGTCCTGCTGCTTTCCCGCTCTTGATTTGTCTGACGGCCATTCTGATTTCTTCTGTCGTTGGTGGATTGACATTTATAGGAAGATCTGTGTGTGCTGCTTCAATGTCCAGTGGATTCATTGGAGCCGGCCTGTTCAGGAGTTCCTCGAAGTACTCTGCCCATCTGTTGCGCTGTTGTTGAATCTCAGTGATTGGTCTTCCTTCTTTGTCTTTGACTGGTCTCTCTGGTTTACTGTATTTCCCTGCAAGCTTCTTCGTCGTATCGTAAAGCTGTCTCATATTTCCTTCTCTTGCAGCTTTTTCCGCCGTCGTTGCTAGTTCTTCCACGTATTTTTGCTTATCAGCTCTAATGCTCTTCTTCACTTTCTTGTTTGCTTCTATGTACTCTGCTTGTGCTTGGACTTTCTCTGCTCTTGTTCGACTGTTGTTAATTGCTGTCTTCTTGTTCTTTCTTTCTTTGATCCTGTCCAGTGTTTCTGTGGAGATCCATTCCTTGTGATGATGCTTCTTGGGGCCCAGAACCTCTTGACACGTTGAAGTTAATGTTTCTTTGATACCTTTCCAGCTATCCTCCATAGTAGTTTTTTCTTCCTTCAGTAGATCCTGTAAGGCTTGGAACCTGTTGTTGAGAGCTACCTTGAATTCATTGAGTTTGTCAGTATCTCGAAGGAACCTTTGCAGCGCTGTTTGTCCAGTTCTTCTTTAGCTTCAGTTTTAAATTGGCCACAACTGTGTGGGGATCTGAAGCTATATCCGCTCCTCTCCTGGTTCTCACATCTTCCATTGTCCTTCGGAACTTTTTATTGATGCAAATGTGATCTATCTGGTTCTCTGTGGTGTGGTCTGGTGAGATCCATGTAGCTTTGTGTATACGTTTGTGTGGAAATGTTGTACCGCCTATGACCAATTTATTGAATGCACACAGATTTGCAAATCTTTCCCCGTTTTCGTTTCTCTCTCCCAGTCCATGTAGTCCCATGATGTCTTCATATCCGGTGTTGTCCATTCCGACTTTGGCGTTTAGATCTCCCATCAGAATGGTGAGGTCTTTTCTTGGGCATTTCTCTATGATTGATTGCAGCCTCTCATAGAATTGATCTTTAACGTCGTCGTTGCTATCATTGGTGAGTGCATAACATTGGATAATGTTCATTGTGATCCCCTCCTTCTTTGTTTTGAATGATGTTTTGATGATTCTGGATCCGCGAGATTCCCATCCTACAAGTGCATTTTGTGCTACTTTGGACAGCATTAGAGCAACTTCCTGAGTGTGTGGAGCATTTTCCTCTTCGTGACCGGAGTATAGCAGCTTCTCTCCCGTATTTAGCCTTTGTTGTCCAGCTTGGGTCCAATGGGTTTCACTGATTCCCAGTTGTATCTCCTCATTTCCGTTGCTATTTGACTGGTCTTCCCGTTCTCCCACATTGTCCGGACGTTCCATTTACCTATAAAAATTGTTGCTCTGGTTGTTAGAAGGGGCATCGGCCTCGTGACTTCCGAAGGAACTCGGCTTTCACCATGAAGCGTCATATTACCTCTAACTCCCAGGGCAGAGTTTAAATGGTTTGAGTTATTTTTTCTGGTTAGCGTTTTTTTAGCGAGTTAGTTTTCTATGGGATGGGGACGCTAACCCCATGCCCAACCCTCCTCCTTTATTTGGGCTTGGGACCGGCAGTAACTCTGGAAGAGCTACAGGCGGAGTTACTTATATACACATAAGCAGTATATAACGATTGTCAGGAACAGGATGTATTTTAGTAGAAGATCGAGAAGGAAACAATGTGAACGGAAAGCATTTGATATGAAAATGCACGAACAGTGAAATCTGAGATGATGAACTGAGATTTGCAACAGGAACAGTCAAATTTGAGACAATGGATTAATATTTCGCAAACTAACTATTTACTCTATTGTTCTCAAATTTTAGTAAGATATTCTGTAATTTTCTTCTTAAATGAATCTGATTGTCCCCACCCGCGTTCTTGTTCACTACAATTTCACTACTTACACAGTAGATACTTTAAACAAGCAGTTAAAACATAAGTATATAGTAGTTGGATTCATGAGTCAATTAAAGCTAGATCATCAAAGAAAAACCTTGAAGCACTGGACGGCCGTTTCATCCTGATATAAGACTCCTTAGCAGTGCGCATCCACGATTCTGCAAGCGGGATTCGAACACAGGATCTATCAATTTTGCTCGAGAACACATAACCTCTAGATCACTGAGCCGTACCCAACGGTGTTAATGTCTAAATACAACCAATCCATGGTGGTTTAGTTTAACTGACTCATGTATTCAACTATTAAGTGACTGAAATCTCTATAAACCCCCTTCTGATAATAAAACATAATGTGTGTTATTTTTTTCTTTATTTATTATCTAATTAATGTACTTCGAAATTGTTATATAATCACCGCTCAATGTATTTCGACCATGCTATATATAGAATAAAAATTCTATTTTTATTAACAGTTCAATTAGATAAAACTACGTTATATTAAAAATGAGTGTAACCTTTTTTCTAACTTATGTAGTATAAAGTCTAAAAATAACTAGTCTGTAAATGTTATTGTTGTTGGTATTAAAAAAAAAACGAATATTGATTAGTTGCTTTTGGCAATATATACACTTTAGGTGAAATGCCTTGATGTTACTATTATAATACAAGTATTTAATTAAAGATGGACAGTGACTAACAGTGAAATTTTGGACATGAGTTTCGTCTTATTTGAAAATCATCAGCCGGATATAAATGTATACTAATACTTGATATTTACTTCGGGATTTGAATCCATTACCTTTAGGTTTTGAACGTTCAATGTATTATTCACTGAGCTAATGAGAAAGGAAAGTTACTGGCTTGTACAAAAGAGATGGATTTTATTATCTATTTGTGAGCTTTTAAATATGCTTGTCAATAAATTGTGGATATACTTAAGGAATTATTGATTAGCAAACAATGTTTTTCACTGATGACATCAAAATTTGATGATAGTTAGACACCATATAGTGTCTCCTGATTTTCATGATTAATTCACTGTGTTATGTCCCGATAAGCATAATGAATGGTAGTTTTTGGGATCCATTTATAAACCAATACTATGAACATACTTTTATCGTATAATTGTTAAATAACTAAACTATTCATATTCATGTCCCTCTTATTATGAGCTTTATTTTGACCTATGAACTGTTATTATACATTCTACCATTCTTGAATTATTCCCTGTCTATTATTCACTACCTTCCACATTCACAGACACGCTTGGCGAAATCTTGTACAAATGTTGTTTCCTATTTTATTGGTACGATGTGGTCTGTCTGGTTGGTATATGAACCGAGTATGCTTAAAATAAATGATTTATATCGCAGAGGCTGAGATTTGTGTTCTGGATTTAACTGGCTGGGTTAGGTAGGAAGCAGGACCGATAAGTACTTTAGACTGCTCGTACGGGTTTTAGGCGTTATTGGTCTAATAAATAATTCACTGCTCTCTAACTTTCAAATCTTTTTTTATTAGTGAAACTTGAATTAAATAGAAAACAAAAATGATACTATCAGCGAGGGGTTTTGTGGATATTATAGTAATTTAATAAATGAATTCATGAGAAGCCGTGAGCAATGAAGTTCAACCGGGTATGTTGTGAGATTTTAACTCACTGATGACAACGGTGGACGATGGCGCAATTTCGTGGAATGGATGAAGTTAGACATTAACATCGTTGGATGCTGGCAAGCTCAGTGGTCTAGAAGTTAGGCGCTCGCACGCGAAACCTATAAATCCTGAGTTCGAATCCAGTTTGCGGAATAATGGATGCGCATTATTGAGGAGTCCGAAACGGCCGTCCAGTGCTTCCAAGTTTTGCATGATGGTCTAGCTTCAATTGACACACGAACTCAACAAATGATGCACATTACATATTGATATTATCCAAAGCAAACAAATTACTCAGATCAATATAATTCATAGTTTGTAATGAAATGCAATAACTTAGACTCTCACGTGTTTCAATTAACTCAATAAATAATTTTTTCATTACAAGTTTATTAATATTTTTTCGGAATTTTTGTTTTCCGTTTTCTTTAATCGACTTACATAACTTCCCAAATGATTAGATACAAGGACTTCTAATTTATGCAGTTAAAACATTTTCAAAATAGTTTCAAATGTCATTATTCTATTGATAATTTTGCATATTTTAGTAAATAATGTCTGATCGATTTCATTATCTCATTCTCTTGATCGATGAAAATGAGATAAGTGTTTTGTGAATTTATAGTTAACACAATTTGTACTTACTTACCTAGTTAGTTACTTACGCCTGTCACACCTCGTCGAGGAGCATGGGCAGCCCACCAACATTTTCCATCCAACTCTGCTCTAGGTAATCCTTTCTTGTTGTTTCCTTTTCATGTCTGTTTCGAATTCCCGGCGCAGTGTGTTCTTTGGTCTTCCTCTTTTCTATTTCCCTTCAAAGTTCCAAGTTAGCGCTTGCTTCGTGATCCAGTTTGATAATTTACTCGATGTATGTCATATCCACCTCCATCATCTTGAGCTGGAATCTGGTTTGTCCTCTACCACAATATGCTGTTGTTGATGGTATCCAGTCAACTGATATTGAGTATCTTACGTAAACAATTATTTATAAATACTTGTAGCTTTTTGATGATGGTTGTAATAGTTTTCCAAGTTTCAGCTCGGTACAGTAGAACTGTATTGATGTTCGAATTAAAGATTGTGAATTTGATATTGGTTAACAGACAGTTGTTTTCAGTTTCATATGTTCTTCAGCTATCGGAATGTTATTCTTGCTTTGCAAATACTCACCTTTACGTCTGCATTAGATCCTCCATGTTCATCAATGATGCTACCCAGATACATGAAACTTTCCACCTCTTCCAAAGTTTCTCTCTCAAGTGTGATTGCATTGGTAATCTCTGTTTTCATTTACGGATATTGAGTATCTTGTATAGACAATAACACAATTTGTAAGAAATTTTAACTATTGTAATAGAGGTAAGACTTCAACATTCTTTAAAATTAGGAATATAAATGAAAGCCAATGGTATAAATGTTTATAAACATATGTGAACTAAGCATCATCACTTTAAACAGTAAATAGTTGAATAACAACCAAATAAATAAATTCATGATTCAATTAATCTTTTTCAATAATAAATAGGTATGATACTTTTGATAGAATGATAAGGTTTCGATTACTTTACAAATTATTATAGATTTTTAGCTAACAGAAAATTTCAGTTTGAAAAAATATGATTGTTTATATTAAATTAGGTAATTTGTTTACTTCATTACTTTATATCACTCTTTATTTAGATAATACTATAGTAAATAATTTGTTTCCATACAATTATTGATTCAAGAACTATTTACATAACTAGATTTAGATGAAATTTTCTATGTCAAAATCATTACTAAACATACGGAACATATAGAATAGGTTTTTCCATATTTTGTACTACAAATACCGAAGACTTCAGTTTATTTAACTGATATTGATATTTACTAAAAGAAATTACAAAAGTCCTTTGCTGTTATTGCTTTAATAAATTGATAAATTAACATAATACTAGAGAAAGTCTTCACCATACTTGTAGAACTATTTACAAGGATAAAATACTGGACGTCTCCTTTGTCCAGTTCGTAACGCATTAGCAATGCACTTACAACCACACACAATATAAAATTCAAGAATTTCAGGAGTCAAGATTAGTATAACAACATTTAACTACTGAGTGGGTATCTGAAGGCTAGAATTCCTAATTTCAGTCAATTTACTACATACTAAACGAACACATAATGTTATCATTGACACTTATCATAACTTCCGTTACGTTTGAGTTCTACCAATTATGACTCGTTATTTAGAATTTAACAGTTCATCTCAAAGTTAGTCACCAATCAACACTAGATAGATGTTTAGTTATAACTGAAAATGTTTAGTCCCCATATAATATTTACCCATGGTGAATACTACCTTGAAAATAAAATTATCTTTACGAACCAACCAACCGAACAATAATCTAATTCTGTTTAAAGTGAAAATTGTTTTTACTGTGCATTGTCATACTCTATTGAATGTCCCCAAATGCCCTAGTGCCACCGAGGGTGAGGAGAGTCCGCTATCCCTCTCGAAATACCTCCACATGACCACGCGTATACAACCACTGACAGGGAAATCCTGCCCTCTGCCTTTTCACAGCATTACTGTTGTTTACGAACTTAAGAGGACGAAAAGCGAATGTCCAGTGCTTTAAACAGGTTGGTGAACAAGGAGGGTCCACTTAGAGGAGTCGGAAAACCCTGGTTCCAAACCAATGGTGCAAATGGGCTCCAGTATCCTTCGGGAACAAATGACGTGTGAACCAATCGTTGGTCACCGGTTACCATGGGACTGCATTTCCTCCTGACGTTGCTCCACTGCCTTGTGGTTCAGAAGTTTAGGTTGAAGGCTCCGGGTGTGACTCTCTAAGAAGACCACATACTTCGGTTTGGGCACCCGGGCAGTATCACAGCCCACACACAAAGCAGATGACTTGTGTGGCGCATTTATAATCGGTGACCCTTTATACCAATGTTTATGTATCCAAATAAATAAATAACTTCATTGAATTGTACAAAAGTTTATTAGTATATAGAAACGATCTTGATGCGAAGATTTTGTGCATCATATATTTAAATTTCAGTGGTCGATTTCACCAAAATACAGAGACGAATACAATGCTCTTACTTGTAACAACCGTAAATATGTGGTGGATTCGTTTTAGTGGCGACAAAAATAATTGAGACAATAAACTGCCCATCTTGTGAAAAGGTAAAAACAGCAGACAAGATCTTACATTCATAGAAAGTTAATTAATCTTCTTATAAGTTAAATCTAATAGCTAGTAATACATCTCAGAATTTGTAATGCTTTTATGCCTCGTCAGTATATCTACATGATAAAATCGCCAATTAGAACATCAACTTATTGACAAGACCAATGACGCATAAACCGGCACGAGTAACCTAGAATCAGCACTTATTTCTGATTAGTTTTTCTCGTCTAGCCCTGCCTATTGAGTCCAGAACACCAATATCAGCTTCCACTGTATGAATTATGTACTTCAGACATACGCAGTTGATATACAAGCAAATCAAACCCCATCACAACATAAAGTAGAAAATAACACATATACACGATCAAGCCAAGGGTGGCTGTGAACGTGAGAGACTGTAACGAATAGATCGAGAATAACTTAGGAACGGTAAATCGTATAATAATAGTCTATAGGTCAAATGAAACCTCATAATAAAAGGAATCTGAATATACATATAATACGGTTACTTAATCGTTATACAATTAGAATATATGTATAATATTAGTCCATAAATAATTCCTAGCTGTTACCATTCATTTATTCTTCGTTAGGATATAACAGACCTCAATTCTAAATAATTGTTCATTATATCAATCCAGTTAGGCTAAAATATTTACCATCAAAATCATCATGACTGAATCATATTAAACTAGAATGGCTTAGATCAATTAAAGATATCAATATTAAATAAGCTAATATATGAGATTTTCTATGCATGGTATAATGTATACAGTTTCAAGTCATTAAAATGTAAATACTTAAAAATTATGCAATAATGTCTGTAGTCGTGATTAGTTTTCATGTAAATAATATTTTCTTCTGAAAAAGTGTAACTCATTTATTGCTAGATTTGGTTATATAATAATAATCAATCAATAGGAGAACGCACCGTATACCATCCATCAATTTGTTTTAAGTTTTATACTGAACTATAATAATCTAGATTCAGTAACTAATCGATGGATGATGGCTTAGGCGAGATATCCGTCTGACAACCAAAGAACGGGTTTATTGCGCAGTAGTTCCTTCCGTCCTACTTTACGTCTGTGAAACATGGCCAGTAAGAGTAGAGGATATTGGTAGGTTACTAGTATTCGATCATATGTGTCTTTGAAGCATTACTCGTATATCGTGGGACCACCGAGTAAGTAATGCAGTTGTCAGAAAACCGGTACTAGGTAAGGATGGCAAATCAATTGATGAAGTAGTGAAATTTCGTCATACGAGATGGCTTGGACATATGTTACGTAGTCCCAACCACCGACTTCACCGGTGAGTGGTGTATTATGGTGTAGGAGTAGATTGGAAGAAAGCTAGGGACGGCCAGACCAAAACATGGCACAAACCCATGAAGTCACTGACAAGTGGATTGAGCCATGTTGGTAGGTGTAGACTACCTGGTTGAAATCCGCGTTACGATAGCAACTGATGGTTAGAGGCCTTGAATGACATGGCTAAAAATCGTTTGCAGTGGAGTAGGTGCATCCACTCCTTTTGTTCTCCCAAATTCTAATCTTCTAAATACTTCATGTCCCTTTTTTCTCTTTACAAATTTATAACGTCTTCAAACCCCAATTACTGCTTATACTTTTACTACCTCTACCACTATGAGATTTGAATTGACAATTATATCACTGTGTTAATGTGGTATGGCAACTCGAACTGATGTACGTACGTACGAAGTTCTACGTTGTTGCTGACTGACCTGCAACTATTATTGTTACTGATTCGTGTCAAAAAAAAGTTTAATAGTATCGGTTATTGATTAGTGTCGTCAACAGTTTAGCTGAAGTCTAGTTCTAACGTTTGTGTTAAGAAATATATGGACAATAATTGTTCGTTAAAAAATTAAATCACACTGTTATAGAAATAATTTATTTGTAAAATCATAAATGATGGAATGCTTCATAATTTAGCAAAAATGAATATCTTACAACAGCACGTTACTTTTTTCGACATTAGCAAAATGAAATTAAAATAAGGTGAGAGAGAGTAATTTGTGTCATTATATCACAACCTATTTCCATTAATTTAAACAGAATATGTTGAGGTTAATTTCTCTATATCTAACTCCAGATTAGAAGGCTACATGTTCAGATCACACCAGGCTCACCAACTTTGTACAGGCTAATCCCTTCATATCCGACTCCAATAAATAATACCTCGTTATTTGAGTATTTACACAGGCCAATTTATTCATTCTTCTTGAGTCACATCTGACCTTGTCAACCCTGACTGTTTTCATGTGAACTTATGTGTGTGTATCGCTTACCCTATTCATCATATGTCTTCGGCTTATTTTCATCTAACTATAAATATTGAGTCACGCTTTATTAAAACTGGTTAGCTCACTCACCTTCTCCACTTCGCTTTCCTGTTTTCAATTCTGTGTCTGTCTGGATAAATGAGTGATTGAAATAAATTCATCAAACTCAGCCCGTATTCGGCTTCTTATTACTGCCGTCACACAAACGGAGTTAGCTTAAGTACTATGCAGAGTTAAATGGAAGATTTATGTTTATAACACATTCATACATCCATCTAAATCGTAGTCAGATCAAGGGGCCACAAAGATATTTACACCAACATGATATAATTATTTTGGAAGAAGAACATTGTAATCATTTAGTTATCTTTTATAAAATTTTGCGAAGTAATGGGTGACAAAATGTAGAATATTTTATTGATTTATTATCAGGAATTGAAGGTTTTATTGTTGAATTCTACATTTTGAAATTAATCAGAAATATGAAACGTCTCATTTTCACAAAAAGATAAAAGTTAGTAGAGCTCTTGAATAATGTCTTAATCAGTCTATTCTTTAGAAGTTTAATTAAATTAAAATATGAAATTTCATTTCATCAGGATGAATAGCGACTGGAAAGAGCTGGAAAAGATTGCCCAGGACAAAATTGGATGGAGAATGCTAGTGAACGGCCTATGCTCCTCCACGAAAAGTAACAGGCGTAAGTAAGATAATAAATGATGGTTTATAATTTACAGTTGTAGATGTTTAAGACTGCAACTGGTTGTTCTCTGTTGCTATATGTACAGTCTGAATAAATTCCATATACCAAATATATGGTAAGAACTTTATTTCGACAGATTTTTTCTTTTGAGCTGCGAATATTCCCCACCATCCTAAGGTTTAGTTGAATAAATTTGGTTATACCTTATGAATTATCTAAAAAACCATCAGTATACTAACTTCCTTTCATTAAAAAAGGAGCTGCCGCAATTTATAAAAGTATTCGAATTCACATGAAGAAGGGAATATTTTTGCAATAACTAGGTAAAATTATTTGCATCTTAAACTAACATCAAACTGAAGCCCTGAAAACTATGGAATGCATAGAGCTATCTCATTGATTTCTATAATTATTCATCAATTCATTTACATATCAATACCTTGCTTTTGAGACTGAAGGAGGATTCTTAACTGACCCTAGTTTAGAACATTTACTTTTGAATTTCAACCCAATGAATAAGTAACTTAATACCGTTTGTTAAAATTGAACTTAATTTGTTTGATTTCGTAGGAAATCATGGGTAGACATTACTTGAGAGTTGTTAGATTAGAACGAAGTAGTTGTTCAGTGCTGTTAAGTTTTTAGTGGGTTTTTTTAGGGAGTGGCAGTTTGTAACAAAATCCTCCCGAATTCATTCAAACAAAGATATTTAAAAGTTTGACATCAATTTATTTTTTCTCCAATTTAACTAGTTTATATCATTCTATGTTAATACTTTTCTTTCCCTATTCATCCCTGACTTTAATCAATACATCATCTTATCGACTAGATTAAAAGGAAAGCGAATATTTTCGTGTATCTATTACTTCAACTAAACAACATTATGTGACTGGGAGGTAGTGAATGAATTTACTAATTAAGAAAATTTAACATAATGTATGAAATTAACTTTTGTGTAAGCAACTTTAAATCAAACTTTATGGTATGTAAGGGTTCTATCAAATGGCTATAAATCTAATTCTCTAACTAAAAATATAAAAGTTAGAACAATTGACATGCAAAAACAAAGCCGCCTTCACTTAACAAAATAACATCTTAACTTAAAAATATGTGGTTTAGGATATTAGCTGGTAATATTGTTTGAAGATCATTGAACATGTAGTGGTTTGACTTCGAGACAATCCCCTTAGGCTGCGTTTATCAATCACCTTGATAGCCGTTGTTAAATAAATCCTAACGATGTATGGATTCAGAAGGCAATAAGAATCAGCAACTATAGTTTATTATTGGATAGCACAGATAACACAAAGCGACAAACACATCGAGCAAATTTGAGCAGAAGGGCTAATGCGCATGAGCAAGCGAACACAGAGGCAGATTCTGAGTCAAATCAAATCGAGGTGAAGCGAAGCAAGGCAAGAATGATTCATCGAGCGATATTTAAGCAACTAACATTTAAGCTAGAGAGAAATACGTGCGTAGGCTATCACATGTGACCAAGACTATATGCTATACAGACATAGCACTGATCATAATAATACACAAAGAAATAAACAAATTGTTACTGTCCCAGAAACACGATCTGTTAAATAAGTTAATTAAAGGGCTTGTCAAAATTAACCGTAAACAGAATTAATTGTAGGTGTTGCTTCAATCATACTATGAAACGAACTGATTTGTCAGTTTCCTGCCTGTCATGACGGAGTTCACCTTGAATACGTAAATACAATCAAAGTTTTAAACTATCTATAGATTAAGAGTAGATTACCTATCAACTAAAAATTAAATAGATTTCAAAATAATTTTTGTTTGAAACCTTCAGACTCTGCTTATCACTTGTTGATTTTGTTACATAGCTGTAATTCAAGCGAGTTTAGTTAGGAGTTACTTTCCGTAACCCAATGCCATTAGTTAAAGAATTATATTAAGCCAAGGATCAATAATTTTTTCTGGATAGCTTTTCACTTTAACTCATATAACCTCGCTAAGAATGAGACCAAGAAACTTCAGGTTCTTCAGGGAATTGTCAAGAGATTTCCAGCTAGATTTAGTAATCCTCAAAATACTTTTAGTAACGAATAATTCAATTGAACAATAAAATAACAGAATTAAACACTCATGAAACATCTTATTTTCAGTCATGAAGATCCAGATACAGTCCTACTAATATCAAGCTATGATGTAAAATAATATCAAAAAGCTTATTAATCAATCATCTGTTTGTAATGTACCATTCCCTTAACATTTGCTGTCCAAAAATACTTGGACAGTTCGTTTACTAATTGCTGACCAACTTGAAATTGATCAATAAGCATCACGCTTCAGAAGTTTAACTCGTCCTTAAACAGATTACAGTTACACCGACTTGTAATAGGTCTTCCACCGGCATACCGTTCTTAATAATGATTCATTTATCTCGTCACTTTCAAATCGAATGAAAAGTCCAGTGAATCAACGATATTTAAGCATATATTACTTACTATATCTCTTATTCCTCGATGAGGAACATGGGAAGCCCACCAACATTCTTCACCCAACTCCGTCCTGAACAATCCTTTGCAGTTGCTATTCATCCTATGATTTTTCTACTATTTTTACCATTAGTGTCGAGAATTATTTGTTTCGTCTGATGTTGATAATTCTATTTGCTCATTTAAAGTTTAGCAATTTGGATTAATATAAACATTTGTCACTTCTTGCTTCAATTTTGCTTATCTAATCACTCACTTGAATATACTTACATGTAAACTATTTTTGAAGATGTAGAAGTTAACTTTGTATATCGACTCAGTATGATACACTGTTAATAGATTGACGAAAAATGCTTTGAGAAATCCTAAAAATTTTATTCATGACATAAGATAGGATAACTAACTGTAATGGATAATTTACTGTAATTTTTGTCAAATAAAGTTTTATGATGTCAGTTAGCTGGCATATATATATATAAATAAACTGTTATACAATAACAATCTATTGATCACAGTATGTCTATATCCGACTGAATATATTTTAGATCATGTCCATTAGTAGATACTAGGTTTCATCCTGCTTCTGTATGTGTCTCAATATCTGAAAATGTGATGCAAACTCGTTGATTACCAATCTTAATATCAAAATGTAATCCACTAAACAACTAAGTCATGACAGCCATTAACTTGTTGAATTATCATGATATTCATCGATAATTGTAGGGAGTTTCAGTTTTCCGTTACCGCTTCACAAACCGAATGTCTCAAAATTTTCGGTATTGTTGACTTTAACCTAAATTATTTTATCTCCCCCAAGTTATTTCAACTCATTTTTGATTATTAAAGTAACCCATTGTGTCATTGAATAAAAATAAAGAGAATTCAACGAAGAAAATTTTCTTTTCGACAAAATCATTTACGTAAGTTGTGTGGAATCATAAAGTGATTCAAGACCCAACTAATCAAATAAGGTTACATAATAATCAGAGGGCTAAAGAAGAATATAGTGATGAAAATAATTTATGGGTCAGAATTATAAAAGATCATAATAATAACTGAATAATAATCACGAAAAGTTGTTAAGGGATAATAATAACTGATTATGGTTTAAACTTACAAAGCAGTTATTTAGAAAAAAACGCACTGTATTTCCCAGATTGTCCATGAAACAATCAACCAAAAGGGGACCTAATGGTGAACCCAATGCAACTCCATCTCCTTGTCTATAGAAATCATTATTAAATCTGAATTTCACATTGAGAGTACATCGAAGGCATAGCTCTCTTAGATAATATTTTGGAATACAAATATCAAGGTTGTTATTTTCAGTATAGTCACATAAAAAAAACATAGTTTTTGTGGGTGGAACATTTGTAAAGAGAGAAGTGACATCCAACGAGATCAGTTTTCTACTTTTTACATTGATATTTTTAATTAAGTCAACAAAGTCAAATGAGTCAAGAGAGTTATATCAATTGATGTGATTTCTGATGGGTTTTAAAATATCAGCTAACTATTTAGAAATCAGATGTTACGGAGAGTTATTGGGAGTCCATTTAGTTTCGGTATAACAGAACCCGGTGGTCTAAGATGTTCACAGAGATCACAATTCATAATAAACTCATCTTTCATCTTCTTTAGTATTTTAATTAACATCTGTTCCGTTTCCATAGTTGCATCTTTTTGAATGACTTCTTTAGAGAATTTGACAGGATCAAATAATAGAATTTCATCGAGAAAAAAAAAGAAAGATTTTCTTCTCTGAATTCTCTTCATTTTTTGATTGTCTCATAGAGTTTTTCATTTAGAGGTTTAAAACAATCTTTGAAAACAAACTTCTTCTTTGTTACACATGATAGATTCTGAATTATTGAAAACATATACATTAGAATGATGAATTCAAAATTAATTTCAATCATATAAAAATGTAAATAGAAATGTAATTGAGGATAATGTTAGCGTCAGATTTTTTCTCAGAAAACATATTCTATACATTAAATTATCTAATTAAAATAACCCATAGGTGTTCTTGAATAAGAAAAATAGTATTCAGCGAAGAAAATTTTCTTTTCGATAAAATCATTTACTTAAACTGTACATTAGTGTTTATAGTTATATGGTAAATATATGTCTATAGATGGATAGAAAAGATTGAATCATAAATTGATTCGAGACTAAATATCAGATGAGGTTACGCAATAACCAAGTGGGAAGGAAGGAATATAACGATGAAAATAGTATACAGGTCAGATAATTGTTCAGTTGACAGAAAAACGACAAATATAAATATCATAATAATATAAACTGAATAATAATCAAGCAAACGTGTATAAAAAGGAATTTTGTAGATATGATAGCAATTTTAATAGTTGAGATCATGAGTCAACTGAAGCTGTGCCACCATGGAAAACCTGGAAACACTGGACGGCCGTTTCGTTCTATTGTGAGACTCCTGGATTCGAATTTCACGAGTCGGGATCGTGCATGCGGGTCGCTGAGGAGTCCCATACTAGGACGAAACTGTCGTCCAGTGCTTCCAGGTTTACTATGGTGGTCTAGCTTCAATTGACTAATAATCTCAACTACTAAAAAAACTTGTATAATATAATAATAATAACTAATTAGTGTTTAAAATTTCAAAACGATAATTTTAAAAAAATCAATAATAATCAAATAAAATTGAAGAAGAAAGGAAAAAAACCAGAAGCATACCAATAAATGGAATTAGGGCAAAGGAGGGATGAGAAGTTAGGTGATCTATTTCAAGAAGAGAAAATCACTATGGATGAGAACTGGAAATGTACAAAAGAAACAATAACTTCAACATGTCATGAGATCCTTGGTCACAAAAAGCACTAGCATAAAGATTTGATTTCTATTGGCCAAGATTAATGAAGGGACGAACGAGGAAACGGTAATCAACAACAGTCAAGGCACAGGCCGAATACACAAAAGAAAATGAGAAAGTGAAGAAGGGCTTTAGAGCTGACAAGTAGAAATACGCTGAAGACCTAGCAACGACAGCGGAAGAAGCAACAAGAGGAGAAAATATGAAACATAAGCATGATACAGCGAAGAAACTAGCAGAGAAACATAGTAAACCAGAGTGATCATTTGAAGAGAAAGAAGGCAAGCCAAACACTGAAGTTCAAGAACCGTGGAAGAGGTGGGTAGAGCAATTCGAAGAACTACTGAATGGACCGGTCCCAATGAATCCACCAGACATCGAAAGAGCACATATAGACCTTCCTATGGATGTCACTCTACCGAGGATTGGCGAAATCAACATGGCCATCAGATAAATCAAAATTGGAGAAGCAGCCTCACCAGCTGAATTACTGAAACCAAGTAGAGAGGTAACTACAGCAATTCGAATCATTGTCCAGCAATCAATTGAATGGAACCCTTCATTATACATCAGCTTCTTTGATAATGAGAAAGCGACCAACAAATGTGGATAGGAGGACCCTATAAATCCTCCTTCGTCACTATGGTGAAACTGATAGCGTCAAAATCCTACGGAATACATACGATGGACTGTACTGTGATGTCCTCCATGAAGGGCACCTCAGATACATTATAAGTGAAGACCGGTGTCAACCAGGGTTGCTTACTTTCGCCCTTTCTCTTTCTTCTAGTGACTAACTGAATTATATAGACCTCTACATCTCAAGAGAGGAAGGAATACAGTGGACACCTTGGATGCAGTTAATTCAATGTATGACATGACGTGGAGTTTATAATTTAGATGAAGTTTCCTGATATGATTTAACAAATTAGTTAGAAATCACATTGTCAGTGTTTTGTGAAGCAAATGTATCCATATACAAAAATTAGATGAAAGTCACAAGCAATTAAAACTATTCGATTGTATTTTGAAAGTTAAGTTATTGTAAGTCATGATATGAGTTAAGTCACATTACGTATGAGTTGTATCTAGGTAGACTAGTAAGTGATATATTTGTAAGAAACCATACTTGTTTGATCGGAATGTAGCAATGGGTCCTGTTATGAATACACGCCGTCCCACACACTGTAACAGATGCAGATGAAGACGAACAGTATAACAACAGCTTGTGTAGCTGTAGGCCACAACATTCACAGGGGAAACAGTAAGATCCTCTAATACAACACAGAGAGCACCAATCAAATCACACTTGGAGAAATATCAGAAGAGGTAGAAACTTTCAAATACCCGGGCAGTATCCTTGATAAACAAGAGGGTTCTGATACAGATATGGAAATACGGATTGGCAAAGCAATGTCAGTACTCCTACAACCGAAAAACATTGAACTCAATGCAAATGTCGGACATCATAGTTAGAATTTTCAACACGCTTTTAAACAGCTCCATTTTAGTGGCCTAAGACCTTAGGTTGGTCGTTTCTGATTGTTATAAAAAATATTTATGTCGCCAAACTTCGTATATAATCGTCGATTTACCTCGTTGGTGAATAATGGAATTAAAGAAGTCAAATACGAGAATGGATCCCAAATACGTTTATTTCAAACAATCGTTGATCAGAAAGCGAAGCAAACCAGAATGACGCGTAGTGGAATTGACTCTCCCCCACTGTGCGTCATTCCACTTCTCTTCTCCGATGGTTTGTCTGGATCAATGATTGTATGAAATATATGGATCCGAAGTTCATTCTTGCATTTGACCTACTTAATTCCGTCATTCACTAACACGATTTAAGTCGATGAGTATATATGAGTATAGCAGGGATGTATATTTCGACAACAATCATACGGCCCAATTAGCCATATTTAGAGCCACTAAACCATTGTACAGAGTTGAGACTTCGAGCACTGCCACAACTACCATCATAAAGGTAGAGGAATTTGCAAACACTTGTCTATACAAGACACTTAATGTTTGTTTTCCGGATAACATCAGTAACAACCTACTATGGCAGATAAAAAACCAACTTCCAGTTGACGAGAAAACAATGGAAAGATATTACAGGTGGATAGGAAGAACATTAGGGTAATGCTAAAGGTCAGTCAGTCAGTAACAACGTGGAACTTCGTACGTACGTACATCAGTTCGAGTTGCCATACCACATTAGCACAGAGATTCAGTTATCGATTCAAATCCCATAGTGGTAGAGGTAGTGAAAATATAAGTAGTGATAGGTAACATTAGGGTTTGATGATGTTATTTAAGGAGTATAGTCCAGTGGAATAGATTTGGAAAGAAAATAAAAGACATGAAGAATACAGAAGATTAGAGTTTGAGAGAACACAGAGAGTGGATGCACCTGCGCCATCGCAAACGATTTTGAGCCATGTCATTCAAGGTCTCTAACCATCGGTTGCTATCATCTCGCGGTCCCCAACCAGGTAGTCTACACCAACCAACATGTCTCAGTCCACTTGTCAGTGACTTCATGGGTTTGTGCCATGTTTTGGTCTGGCCACCCCTAGCTTTCTTCCAACCTACTCCTACACAATAAAACATAGCATGAGCAACACATGTCCCAGCCATCTCAACTGATTAAGTTTCACTACTTCATCAATTGATTTTCCATCCTTACCTAGTACCAGTTTCCTAACAACTGAGCTGCTTACTCGGTGGTCCCAGGATATACGAGCAATGTTTCGAAGACACCTATGATCAAATACTAGTAACCTACCAATATCCTTTACTCTTACTGGCCATGTTTCACTGCCATAAAGTAGGACGGAACGAACTGCTACACAGTAAACATGTCCTTCAGTTGATAGACAGATATCTCGCCTACTCCACAAATGATGCAAGTTGGCAAGAGCTAGTCGAGCCTTCTGTATCCGTGATGAGATTTCGTCACACACCAGACCACAAGGGCTGATGAGACTTCCAAGATAAGTGAGGCGGTCGACACGCTCAACTACTTCACTCCCTATCACTAGTTCGGGTGTCGATGTAACCCAATCCTGAAGCAACATTTTGCATTTTGAAGGAGAGAATCGCATCCCGAACATGACTGCATTGTTGCTTGGAGTGGTCAGCAGACTCTGCATTTTGTCAGCGTCTTCACCAAATAGAACTATGTCATCGGCGTATTCTAAGTCAACAAGTGAATCCCCCGGTAGAAGTTCAACTCCTAGAAATTCAGATGAGTAAAGTGTCATCTCTAAAAACACGTCAACGACAAAGTTAAACAAGAATGGAGAGAGTGGACAGCCCTGACGAACACCACTTGAGATAATCAGTTCTGATGACAGTTCACCATAAGCTCTCACTCTACCAGTTGTGTTCGTGTAGAGAACCTTTATAAGGTTAATGTACTTCTTTGGTACTCCTTTCAGTGACAAACACTGCCATAGAATCTCACGATCAACAGAGTCAAATGCCGCCTTAAGGTCGAGAAATACTACCATTGTGGGGCGTCTGAATGTGTGTCTATGTTCTAGGACCTGACATAGTGTGAATATCTGGTCTATACAACCACGTCCAGGTCGAAAACCAGCTTGATTTTCTCTAGTCTGCTCTTCACGAGCTTTGGTTAGACGTCGAAGTATTGTTGAAGCCAATATTCTAGACACTATATTAGTCAAACTAATTCCTCTGTGATTGTCACAAGAGGACTTTTGTCCTTTCTTATAGACTGGCACAATCAGTGATTGAGACCAGTCAGATGGGATTACGTCCAGTTCCCAGATTCTACCTAAGACCTCAGTCAATCTCGCTGCTAATACTGGACCGCCATCCTTAAAAATATCAGGGGTGAGCCTGTCAGGGCCTGCTGCTCTCCCACGCTTCAGATTTCCTATAGCTTTTTCAACTTCGTAAAGAGTCGGAGGACTTACGTTAACTTGCCATTTAAGTTACTTGGAGATCGTGGGAAACCGAAGTGTGGCTGAAGGCCAGTTGAACTGATCCCTAAAGTGTTCTGCCCATCGATCCAATCTCCTGGATTGAGAATGAATAATATGTCCATCTTTCTCTGAGATTGTTTTGCTAACAGTTGGGTTCCTAATACCGGTTTCCTTGACAATCGAGTTGGTTCGTAACTTTGACATGGTGAGGTTAAATGAATGACACTACTGGGATCCTGTGTGTGCGTTTCGGGGATGCAGCACACATCGATGGAGCGAGATTCTAAAGTCTTAGCTAAGGGGGCCTGGTGTCCTATTTGGCACAGTGTTCGGACGTTGAAAGCTCCTCCGTGTAGTTTAGAGCGTGGTTTCAGGAGACCAGGAATAACATTCCGCGTACTCGAATCGTTTGCACTAGTGGGGCGAGGTGATAAAGGGACGTGAGAAGGGTTAGTCATGGAGATAAGAGAGTTATTAGGTGTAGGAAAGATTTGAATGTGACCAACTTGGTCTCGTGTGCTGTTACGGGTATGAGGGTTGATATCACTTCCCGGTTGCCCACACTGTGGAAGTATTTTTTGAAGAACCTGAAGAGGAAATTAGATTAGTGTTGGTCTTAGCGACCTGGGTGCGTGACCTCAGAGCCCAAGGGACAACTGCTTGAGGCCGGTCGCGCACGGCCTTTTTGTGGGAGGTTTTTAATGTGTTATCTTCATTCTTCAAACGGCTTTACCACCGCAGACGGAAATCCGTGAGGTAAGGTGAGGTGTGACATTTTAAGGGTCAACCTTTTCTAACCCCTTCGTTCCTTGTGAGAAGGCAGCATCGCTGTAGATGCTGGTTGTCCGAGGGAAACACCTTACTGTTGTCACACCTCTGTACAGTCAGCAGTACGACTTCGCCGTCAGACCTTGAGTTGCTGCTTTTAGTCTTACCGTTCTCCAATCAACCTGCCTGGCATGGTAGAACCTTCAGGAACATGTGTTCCAGCCAATATAGCTCGGTTGGGTCATCACGATAGGCAAGCCCGACTACCACGTCAATGTAGCAGCTACGGTCTGGTAATGCTGAAGGTAAAAGAAGAGGAAGACCAGGGGACACACTGAGCAGGGAACTGGAGACCGAGATCAGAAGAATGAGTAGCGATCAGAGAAAAACTGAAAAAGGGATCGCAGGTCAGTTTGGAGATTGCTGATCAGAAACCTACGCTCCACAAGGTTTAGTGCGACTAAACTTAATGCCAAGTAGCAGTCTCTTTTACAAGAATATGACAACTTATTAAAATACAATGTAAATATCGTATATTCATTTGTTTATTCACAAGATTTCTTTACTAACAATTCTTTTATCAAAATCTAAAAATATTACTATGCAAGAGAATTAAATATACATGAGAGAATACTGGAAGTCAAGATCGAGAAAATAATAAACAATGAAGGAATCTACAGTGAATGCATACGTTGAAAATATGTAGAAATACAAAAGTGAACTAAATTAGGAAGGTTTCACTAAAGTTCATTCCTATAACGACGACTAAGATGGCGAAAATGGTTGTACAAATTTCTTTTGAATGCAAAAGCTAGGTTCATGAATAGAGATTCCGATAGATTCAGTAATATGTACAAGACAAACTCGCAAACAATGTGGTAAATTTGACGGGATATGGTAGATAACGTTTAAAGCTTTATTAAAATCAACTCGATCTTTTTTGTTTACCATGTGAGAGTTGAACTCGTAGTCACTCCCACCTGTCCTTTGTCCAATCAAGATGGATGGTGTTCCGCTAAGATGATGGACTTCCAGATGTGTACAGTGGGTCGCTTAAAGAAACAGTCAGTCACCCAACATCTTACTGCCACCCCACAGGAGATACTTTCAAGAGCAGTCTCTTGATTCTTATATTACAATACTGAACTTTCCTCAAGTATTAAGTAATGTCGCAACCTTAATCGAAATTCCGATTAATTACTTTGATTACCATAACCCTTTCTCCCAACTACTTAATTATTTAATGTCATTTTATAAACAGTTATATAATTATTGTGTTAAACCATTAATGGCTTGATATCAATATCAATATCAATATATATATATATATATATATATATATATATATATATATATATATATATATATATATATATATATATATATATATATATCTCATCTAAATGGGAATTTTCACCAGATTAAAAAGACAAATTGCATTCTACATTCATTTATTCTAACAAGACTGCATAGAATTACTAATATAACGGTAAAACAAAGGCTGTTCCTTTGGCCAAGGTATGTTACCACAATATGATCACACGACCTGGAAACGAGATCATGCGGCGACTACATTGAGCATTCAATCGACACACTATATGTAGACTGGAGTCACGTTATACCAGACACAGATTCTCAAACAGTAAGTTTAAAGTAGAAACCAATCTTAATTATGGAAGTTAGAATCGTAAAAACTGCACTAGTCACATTAATCTATCTTTAATAAACTATTATTTAATTACCATTTTAACAGCCGTTTCTTTTTAAATGATGTTCATCAACAGCTCCAAACAACAAATACCTAATTAACGGATTTAACGAAATTGCCCCCAAAATACATAAATGACATAATGGTAATAACGACAAGACTATCACTAATCAGAATATCAAGCTAGACTGGATAGATTTAGTGCGTTTATTAAACGAACCATTTGCATTAAAACTGATTGCCACAAAACATTGTACTGAGTGCCGCGTACTACAGGAAAGTGAATCAAATTCAAGTTATATGGTGATAGATCCTAAGCGATAGAATATTGACAACTCACACTATATTAGTTCTTATTGAGGTCTACTTTTTACGATAAACAAGTCAATATGAAATAAATAATGAACGCACTAAATAAAAACTATAATACAAATCAAGTATAGTAGGATAACCCTTCATATAGTTTATGATTTGTACATAAATCTGAGGTATTAGGCTGAGGTAATGCCATAAGTTCAGATACGGTTGAAAGCAAAGATATTTACCAAGTATGATAATACTTTGTTTTTATTAGTTGGTGAATCCAGAAACTATAACAGAAACAATGTACAGAACATGGTTCAAGATTACAATTGGTTGAAACAATACGTGAATATCACCAGGAAGAAAAAAGCAACGAATATTTAGTAATATGCACTAAAAATAAGAAAGATTATGTAAAAATCACCCTTAAACAAGTTTCCAGTTATCCAATCTGATTTACAGAGTGAGTGTATAGAGGAAATGACAGCCGAATTGAATAAAGGTAGAATAAAATGGGATATTTGGATAGTCAAAGCAGAGGTAAGGGTAAGCACTTAAAACTGAGTGGTCTACTGAAAATGTTCATTGAACTCTAACTGGAAAATTTATTCAGCTAACAATCGGGGCACACATATTTTGACCCCTAGGTCCCATGGAATCCGAACGATGATTCGGTTGATTTCGTTGCTGATTAGGGTTTTTGGAGTTAACATGATTGGCCGAAGATTTAGAAACACCTGTATGATTACTTCCACTATTGCGAATACTTTCACCACCACCCCGTTGAATGCGAGGAATTTGACGAGGATCTAAAGTTGAAAGCGAAATATAGATTGTTGTGAATATGAAAAAAATAATAAACCACAATTCGATTATTATTAATTAATCATTTTAAGCTTTAGATTGTAATTGATAAAATAGTGGATTGATTGAAGTTAGATTTGCATACTATTGGCTCCCGGCTCAGTGGTCTAGAGATTAAGCATTTGAGCGAGACTGGATGTCCAGGGTTTGATTCCTAGTCGCGGAATCGTCTGTGAGCACTGCTGAGAAGTCCTGTACTAGAACAAAACGACCATCCAGTGCTTCCATGTTTACACTGATTGCCTAACTTAAATAGGTTTGTAATATCAATAAGATTGTCCTACTTTAAAAAATATGGAACTGAACTGTTAGTTTGGACCAGGACGTTTTTCGAGAGCTCAGAATGACGGTGAAATGCAATGATGAGACGTTGACCTAAGATATTTACCCTACTAATTGTTTGTTTAACCACCAGAGGTGTGGCTTTTCAAAATTGTTGTTGATATGTGGGCGAGACTGACAATGATAAGTCGTTTAGTTAGTGAGACTAGTAGTCTGACAGGTACTAGATGAGTTATATATTCTCTTAACCTTATTATTACTGATTTTTGTTGGATTGTGTCGGTTTTTTGGTGTGGAAATATATTTACGTTCTGGTCAGGCCAATCACGTGTTCTTGGTCTGTATTGTGATGAAATCCTGTAGAATAGACACTGGGAGGGGAGGCAAAATAACGTCCCATTCGTGTAGACGAGGAAACTCCGAGCGTTGTCATATCGATGAATCAGTCTTATGTGATTCATGCAACTGATCAGTTAGTCACTAACAACAAAAGATTTGGTACATATGTACATCCGTTCACACCGTTACATCTTACATCAGCACAACAGGAAATCAACGAGACGAAAATTATAACGCAACGGTACTGAAAAACTAAGCAATTCATGCTGTTATTTGTATTACCGTCATTTATCTCTGCTTATAATTCATACTGTAGTTGTTTTAATGACCTCGAAAAGAATATCATGGGATTCAAAACTACTGCTTATGATTTCATAGACTGTTATTGCCATCTACTTATTATATCGATCGAATGTAAATAGGCGATAGGTTTTTGGTACTGCATGAACTATGTGGTACGCAGAAAACCATCATACTTCTAACAAAGCCAACTAAAAAAACGCCCCCCCCCCTGGTATGACCGATAGTGGGGTGGGCCCGCCCTCCCTCTCGAAATGCTCTCACATGGCCACGCGTATACAGCCTCTGCCAGGGAAGTCCTACTCACTGCCTTCTCGCAGCAGGGGTGTTGTCTACGAAAATGAGGACGGAAAGCGAATGTCCGGCGCTTTAACCGGATCCCAAACCAATAGTGTACATGGGTTCCAGTATCCTTCGGGAACAAATGGCGTATGAACCAATCGTTGGTCACGGGCTACCGTGGGACTGCATCTCCTCACGATGCTCCACTGCCTTGTGGGTCAAGGGTTCCGGGTGTGGCCCCCTAAGAAAACCACCTGCTTCGGTCTGGGCACCCGAGCAGTATCACAGCCGACACACAAATAAAATTTTGTGCGGCGCATATATATTTGGTGCCCTCTTGTACCAATATTTGTATTCAAATAAATAATAAAGAAACTTTTTCCACGATAAAACAAAACCTCCACGAGATAAGCTTTTCGTCTGACTTTTAACAAATGACAACATAGAAATGTCACCCTTAACTTCCTTGGTATCTAAAAGCATTACATTAAAAAATTAACAATGATTCCATGGACATGTCAATCACAATGTTATTAATATTTTATTTGAACACATAAATATTGATATTAAGTGGCATCGAATATATAAACGCACCGCGCAAGTCATCTGCTTCGTGTGTGGGCTGTGATACTGCCCGGGTGCCCAAACCGAAGTATGTGGTTTTCTTAGAGTCACACCCGGAGCCTTCAACCTAAACTTCTGAATCACAAGGCAGTGGAGCAACGTCAGGAGGAAATGCAGTCCCATGGTAACCGGTGACCAACGATTGGTTCACACGTCATTTGTTCCCGAAGGATACTGGAGCCCATGTGCACCATTGGTTTGGAACCAGGGTTTTCCGACTCCCCTAAGTGGACCCTCCTTGTCCACCAACCTGTTTAAAACACTGGACATTCGCTTTTCGTCCTCGAAATTTCGTAAATATTGATTCTAATCTGTTTTTGATCATGGTTGTAAAACAAAACTACTTATGGGTAAGTGATTGTGGATAGTAACTGTTAAGATCATTTCTGTGTCGATCATTTTAAGATAACTAACTGTTCAAGATACAGCTTGTCGCAGTCAATGCGTTGGCAACTTTATAATATGGCTGAGTCATCCCATATTTCTTCAATGATGAAAAAGCCAACATTCTGGTAAGAATTCTCACTAGTTGATTTAATGACAATATACTGCAACATTTCTTTACATTGAAGAACAGCCATAGAAACAATTAAAATAATGTCGTATCGACAAATGTGATTGGTTTATGACGTTAAATATGTCAAGTCACTGTTCATTCCGTTTATTAGTGGAAAGTGTGGCTGCAGTAAGCGCAGTCTGTAACCAAAACTAGATGTAATATTTTTTTAAATGACGTAATGTGACAACACTAGAAAATACTTTATATAAGTTCACCGAACCCAAGTGAAGAAAGGTTTAGTAGATTATCGGTCAATACTCCAATAAAACTTCTTTTGATAGTCTTTTAAACATACCTGGTCTTATGTGATTGACTTGAGGTCTCGGCTTGGGCTGACGTCCACCAGGATGTGGACGTGGATTCGTAGTGTTGTTATAAGTAGTTTCTTGTTTTTCCGGATCATCCTTATTTGAGCAACTATTTGAATGTACAGCATAGTTAGATTCACTGCATTTCGAACTTTGATTATCACCGTTTGATATACGATGACCATTTTCAGAATGTGTGAGAGGATTTGAAGACTCATCATTGCTACAATTACAATCACAAAGAAAGTACGTTTTCTTTATTCAAAATGGGATAAAAACATCGCTAAACAAGGATTAACACGATTGCATCCTATGTAGGACACTCAAAAAATTTTACTCACTTTCTCTAGGCAAGGAAAACTGAACAAGTTTATTGAAGTCATTTGATAGTAGACTAGATAAGTGGTTTTTCTCTGTGATAACGGCATGAAATATAGCAATATTAGTAAACTTTATGTAATATGATTTGAAATCGGTCTCTAAGGAACAAATTTATTCATTTATTATGGTGCTCCCATCAAGAACACGGTGGTATGGAGTGTCTTTCACTCCTCGACTTCATTTCTTAATTCTTCAAAATTCATGAGCATTTACTTTTAATTTGGCATTTATGTATGGATTATTATTTTTTACTCACTGGCTTCTATGTTTATAAGAAGTATAAAAATTCGATCCCATGCATATTTATCCTAAATTCAAATTTGTTCCCTACTGTTTGTCTACATTGAAAGTTTATACTAGACATCAAAAATATTTTTTGACATGAAGTGTTTCACACCATAAAGATTAGTAATATTTTGATATATTTTTGATCTTCGGATTGCCTAATATAGTACACCTGATCCAAAGTATCTACTGTCCTTATTTTTATCTATGATTAGAAAGAATGCTAATTTGGAAGTCATATCCAATAACGATATTTTGTCCGTGACAAAATAGATTATCAACAATCTAAGATAAATTCTAAGAGACGGACTGTAAAAGATCGAAAAGTTATCGTGTGAGCGCCGGCGGTGACAGTCGGTTTTAATATAGTAGTGTTCTGTCATTTATCATTGTGTGACAAGTTAGGCTAATGGACGTTTGTATCCGATCATCAAGTTGTTTGTAAATGGATGATCGACAATAATTTATAAGGTAGTGTAGCGACATCAAGAGATAAGGTCCCATAACAATCGGTGACCAAGAATAGGTTCATACGTCATTTGTTTCATCAGGATTCTGAAGCCCATGAACACCATTAGTTTGGAATAAGGATTTTCCAACTCCCTTAGATGGATCTTCCATACCCACCAACCCGGTTTGAGAGCTGGACATTCGTTTTTCGTCCTTTCAATCTCATAAACAACGCCAATCATCAGAAGGCGGCGAGTAGGACTTCCTTGTCAGTGGGTATAAAAGCGTGGCCATATGAGAGAACTTTGAGAGTGACAGCGGACTCTCTTCACTCTTGACCACACCAGGGTATTTAAGGGCAATCCCGCTATTCATTATATTTGTAAGACGGAAATGCAGCTTTTTCTGTCACCCTGTTCAATAGCTCAGTAAAACAGTTTGCGATTAGATACCTGTAAGTCAATATTCAGTAAATAGAAATAATAGTAAACAAATAAAAAATATTGCTAAAAATATCGACAACGGTACCTGTAGGATACCATGTTTAATATCAAAATAAACTTAAAAATGCTGGTTCGAAACAGGTAGTGCAACAACCGAAACCCTTGAATATCAACAGTCAGGACAACACAGTTTCTATAAAATATGATGTGTTGAGTCTAAGATCACAAGGATCGAAATAGGTAGACATACATACTAGATGAAAAGCTCAGTATTTTATTCAAAATCTAACGAGAGCCTATTAAAATTTGACACTTGGTGAAAATCAGTTACCTTGAAATATCTTCAAGTGGAATGGTCGCATCCTTGGGTTTTAATATAGAAGGTGGATTCTCAACACCACGAAGCCGATCTAACTCCTGTAAGCTTGCGACTTGAAACTCCAAAAATAACTGTGTATCACGTATGGCTTGCTGAGTTCCCGTTAACTGGAATGAAACGTGCTCACGATCGTCTTCAGGTGATTTAGAAATCTTGATTCCAACAAGTCCCACTCGATCTACGATATGTTGTACGTGTCGACGGCCTGATCCCAAGATAGGACCTACATATGATTTAGGTATCTGAAAGATGTCTTGAGAGAAGTCCAATAACTTCTTCGCGTTTTTAACAGCATCTTGTGTCTGGAATGAATAGGTACCGTATTTTATTAAGATATTGTTTATTTAAGGAAACCATGAAGATATTAAGTGAGAGGATAAATAACGCTTGTTATACTATGAATAAGTCATTAAAATCTAACTTATATGTCCACAAAAACAAACTGTACACTAAATAAAAACTAGCTTGTAATAAAAATGTAGTTACATTTAATAATTACTATATATATAGACAGTTGAGATAAATTTAGTGTTACAATATAGCATACTATTCACCGTACCGATTATAGGGTAATGTTATACCTGGAAAATTAACAAAGGCTATATCAGTCCTTAAATAATATACTCAGTAATGTTAATTATGTAATTCGATAATCACGTGTAGATTTACTTGGCTTTGAACCAAACGTTTTGGTGTTAATGATATTATCTAGTTATCGAAACCAAAGTAGGTGAAAAGGGTTTTGTCTGTAGTTTGATGGTAAGTTTCAGCATATTAGGCACTGAATCATTACCCTATACATCAACAACAACCTACTGTGCAGTCATCAAGATAGCTGCCTTCAAGAATTCGGTTACTTAGCCCCTCAATTAAACTCCGTTTAGACATAAACCACCAAGTTGATGCTAATTACTTTGATTAAACACATTTAGCTTGATAGTCCAGTGGCAAACCTTTAAGCTGTCACATCAACTAACTAGACAACTGTTTGTCGCTGAGGCACAAGATATGGTTCATGTTACTAGGTGGTTAGAAATAACCAAATACAGGAAATATCTCTACCAACTAATTATTCAACTACTACAGTTATCTAAAGTTTCTTTCTTGAGCCACATTTATATTCTGCAGTGTAAATGAACATTAGAATGAAGTAAAAACCAACAAAAAAAATACTAACTAGTCCATGATTGTGTTCTATTCGTCTAATTTGAGTATTCAAATTAGGATTCCATGTCACTCTAGTTAAATGAAGTGGAAATCGGGTAAAATATAAACATAATTCGGAATTTCAAGATCGATAGGATTTTGTAACCCTGTCTTTCAAATGGTTTCCCAAAACTAATGGTAAATTGTATTTAAAATATTAAAGCTCGTATACAACTTTCTTGATTAAAAGCAGAATTAAACACGAATTAAATTAGTAAGGATGACTTCAGTCTCAACTTACCAACCTACTTAATGAAAGACGGAAACAAGTGAAATTGACAATACTAAATGAAATATTGAAAAAACCAAGCTCAAACTCGATAAGCAGTGCGTTCTTGTAACCCAGTATAAGATCGTATACCATACTGAGTTAAATGTATGACTGCTTGGCGGACGCAAATGGATTATTACTCATTAGTAACAGATCAATTCTAAGATTCTGATCCATAAGATTCAATTTCACTGTAGTTCGATGAAAATACAGGCATGTAAGGCCTTCCATGTTCATGATATACATCACATTATATATATATATATATATATAAAGACGTTGTTTCTTTTTAGTGATGCATATCATGAACACGGGAGGTCCTACACTTTTGCATTTTTATCGAGTGACAGTCAAACCTTTGTAAAAAAAATTAGTTAATCTTATGTCTTGTTATGGCCGAGGGCGAGGAGTCCGCTATCCCTCTCGAAATACCTCCACATGACCACACGTATACAACCACTGACAGGGAAATCCTACCCTCTGCCTTTTCGCAGCATTACTGTTGTTTACGAACTTGAGAGGACAAAAAGCGAATGTCCGGTGCTTTAAACAGGTTGGTGGACAAGGAGGGACCACTTAGGGGAGTCGGAAAACCCTGGTTCCAAACCAATGGTGCACATGAGCTTCAGTATCCTACGGGAACAAATGGTCACAGGTTACCATGGGACTGCATTTCCTCCTGACGTTGCTCCACTGCCTTGTGATTCAGAAGTTTAGGTTGAAGGCTCCGGGTGTGACTCTAAGAAAACCACATACTTCGGTTTGGGCACCCGGGCAGTATCACAGCCCACACACGAAGCAGATGACTTGCGCGGTGCGTTTATATATTCGATGCCACTTAATATTTATGTGTTCAAAAAAATAAGTTAATCTTATGGATTAGAATTCTAGACTTGATTTGTTATTAATAAGTAATAATCTATTCGCTTCGATCCAGTCAGTATGGTCTACGACCCTATACTGGGTTGACACCTAGTTTCCTTCCATTACGTTGACGAAGTGAGGCGATTAAAGCCAATTCATGCTTGTATTACTTTTATCACAACTGGGACGACGTTAAGTGCCACGGTCCTGACAAGTTTTGACTAGATTTTCTTTAAATCCCAATGTTCGTTTATAGCATTTTCCAGCAGGAAGGTATTTGGGATCAAAATTAAGACTCGATGATTTCGTTAGTTAAACTTCATTACTACAAATAGCGGGAACTAACCCAAACAAATTTTGTGGCTAATTACCAGCTCACGCACGATTTCAGAAATCCATGATATAAAGCACGCTAAAAGCGTGTGTAAGCACATGAAATTGTTACCTTTCGTCAGGACAGTGCATGAATGCACTTACTAGGCCTACGAATTAACATTTACTGTTTGTTTCAAAAGCTAGGAGTGGATAAGAATAAATTAAAAAATGAGATAAAGTATCCGGTTTGTGATATGACCAGATTTTTATACAACTACAAGTGAATAACTAGTCGATAGACTGAGCTGCTATTATCAATAAATTTAACTAATGTTAGCAGCTCTACATATGTACCCAACTGAACCTTTACCGCACTAAACAGGTCTATCAAATTTGAGACACAAAATGAAAGTACATACCTTCCCAGAAATCCTGATATTACCGGTCTGACGATCTAACTTTACAGAAAGTACACCTTCAATAGCACTAGCGCGTCTAATATTTGACCCTTGAGCGCCAATTGCATAATGGATTAAATCCAGAGGTATGAGGAATTCTTCAACGAATGGTGATTGCTAAGACACCATAAGAAAGTAATGAACATACCTGATTAAGACGCGACGCCACCAACTTTTTGGATAGTTCTTCAGTTTGTTGCAAAATGGAGACTTTTTGTCGCAGCATGTCAACGAACGTGTTGTCGATGACCGATGCTCTGTTGATTGTGGAGATATCTGTAGAAATTACAAGCAAACGGGACTTAAGGTTGTACGTCTCACTATCCCCCTTAATAACTGGCGACACTGGTTTAAATGTGTCAGGCGCCAAAGTGATTAGGACAGGCAAACCACATCGTCGTGCGAAATGGTGGTAATTGGCAGGCTCTCTGCAACTGAGAAAAACCAAAACAGTATTAATCATAACTATAGAGATACAAAGTACGAAACAGAAACATAACTTACTATGGAGCCAACTCATCCGGTATATCTATAGCATGGATGTGAAAGGACGAGACACTAAGATTGGGATGATGAATCCGTGGTCTCAATTGGTGCTTTTCGACAATATCCGTTTTCTCAAGTGATGACGGATGAGGGACACTGATGCGTTTGTTGGGGAGGACAGTTACTTCGTTTGAACTAGCATTCTCAGAGGAGAAGTCAGCCATTAACTCCACAATAACAAAACTCCCACCAATTTTTCTTACAACAGCTGGCCACCAGGCAGAAAGTTTAGAAGCAATCGGATCACTTGATGGCTCATGGTCTACATGTGGCTCGCCAGGAGATGAGCTGATTAACACATCAACCTCTAGTCCTTGAACTGGTTCCAGGACTGTTCCTGGGTCCTTTGGAGGGAGACGCAACGAGGAAGGAGGGAGAGTGAATTCCACAAGGGCTTTCGAGTGGGAAGAATCTAATAGTGTTACATTAAGTTCTTCTAGGGATTTCAACCCATTGATGACACCCTAGAACAAGATTAACAACAGATAAAGAACGTACGGGGTAAAACTCTCCATATTTGCCTTCCACCTCTACCGGTATGCAGACCTCTAATTGAATCATCCCAGAAAATTGAATACCCCTCGGAAAAGTACCGTGTTGATCAGACAACCAAACCACCATGTGTTTAGTAAAATAATGTAACCATCTGTTCTTCACAATAAGATCGGGAAATTAGTTCCATTATTTACAACTATTTTTATACTTAAATTTTGAGTCTGTTAGCTGACGGTTAGAAAACCTAAAGCAGCTTTTCATCGGGATATTTCCATTGTAGCGGTATATACCTGTGGCATCTTCACCATCACATTCACTTTCTTTGATAAAAGTCAGTCTTGATTCCACTAAAACCATTTCTTCGGCTCCATGTCACAAAAGTTGATTATTCAGTGGAAAAAGTACCACTGTGAACTAATAGTCTAAAAGATAGATATTGAAATGATTAGGTGTTCTTTATGTTATGACATAACTAATAGATAATAGGAGTTTGTTCTATGTCCGTAGGCACTTTATTTGTCATTTACATCATGACGATGAGTATTATATCGGCGATCTCGAGCTCACAATCGTCTTAGTTAACCAAACTTTGTCACCATTTTTTTATGACATACGATTGTCGTCCATACAAAATCCACTGGTCTAAATAACACCAGCTCTGAGTAAAGAATGTGAAATTCGGTCCTGTCCATGAGGTTTGGTCCAATCCAATGTCGATAATAAACCTAAGGGTTTTATCCCAATTATCCTGCACGTGTATAGAAAATAACTAGTCCGATATTCACCAGATATATCATTTACTTGACTAAGAAAATATGATTAATAGTCGGGATTCCGCAAATTTTAATCTCGTTTTCACAATAGCTGTATAAAAACCTGTAACAATTGGTAATTCTCCCGAAGAGACAGCCGAACAGTCATTCGACTCTAATTCTGGCACTGCTGGTTTCCAATGACATTGTCGGCTTGAGGCCCTCGGTCAGGCATAGTGGTCATATCTCATCACAACACAACTCCAGGCTCATGCACCCCCCACCAATACAGACGCCTTATGTCTCGCTATATTTATCTACGCTCAGATATACTGTCATATATACAGATATGCTATCCTCATCCTAGTTTAAATTACAGAGTGCCATCTTGTGGACACGTCAAATAAGTCTTGGAAATCGGTGCTGACCTCATTGGTTTTGCTAGACAAACCCCAGCCGAAGGCTCTTGGTCAAGCATCTATATTGGTTCACCACTGGTAGGCACTGCTACCTGTCTCGTGCGGCCGTAGTGTACGTTACTTATGTTGACAGATAAAAGCAGTATGTAACGCTGATTAGAAGATTAAGAACATCGAAGCGAAGAGAAGAGAGAAGAAAACGGAAAGCAATCAAAATATTAACAGGAATGACAAAAGGATGAAATTTGTAAGAGACAACTAATGGAAGATGTGCAAGTAAAAAATCAGTGTATGGCTTTCATGCTCTACGAAGGCACTCTAATTTTGCATCAAAAAACAACTTCACATTCCCCACTGAATGTATGTGACATCGTTAATAGTTCTCTCAGTGTACTGAAAAGTTCATATCACAACTCACCAACATAGTGTCTGAACTCACGACTAAACGATTCTTTAGCACATCACATGACATTTTGCTTTGAATAAAGATTCGGCGGCTCCTTCATTTCTAGTCAGCTCCTATCTCCAGACCAGATAAACAGCAGTCGTAAATAATTGTCTCAAATTCCAAGCCTACCTAACTTATAACCATTCTGTTTGAAACGTTGCATCATAACTGGTAGGTCTAAAGTCAATCACATAAACAGAAATTTACCCCCACATAATTTCATTTTGTGCCACATTGCTGTTTGTAAATTTTCGAAACAAAAATGACATTCGCGATACTAATCACATTCGGAACATATAAGACCGTCCCCTGGTATCTATTCTAACAATGTGTGATATAGCTGCTACCATGTTGAAAATAGACCTTAAAATTTATGGCACAGTGAAAGTACAGCTCTTCAAGCCTTTCTCATGTAAAGAAAACTTCAATACCAAACGTCTCACTTCATGACATACTGGGAAGGATATAAAAAGTGCCGTTTAAATTGCATTATTGACTAATCTGAAACGAAAGAATAGAAATTCATTAGAGACGATGAATATCATCGAAAATATTGCTTTTATTTTCATAGGCGATAGTAAACATATTGGAAAGAGCGGAATAACGCTGATGCATTGTGAATGTAGCTTTCGGTTCGAAAGTCCATAACTTGAATTCTAAGAATATCAGGAAGCTTGTATTTTAATTTCGTTCTGTTTGTCAAAGCTATTCGGACCACTACCAGATCGCCCTGGGTCTGGCGCTAATATTTCTCGGCTCTCTACATTTTCAGCAAGTCCACATCAAAAGTCTTCAAGACAGCCGTTCTTTCACGGACAAGTCATGAAATTTGCCGACAAGTAATTGCATCTTTATGGCATCTACTTTAAGATAGATCAAGACCGGTTACATGAAACCAAATCCAGTCCTCATATCCTGACTGGTAAACTGATACGTCGCTCTGGTAGGTCCTTGACGCTGCTCTTTAAGATTATTCTGAAATCTCCAAGAATGAGATATAGATTTGTTGGCCTACTTATGAGTCAAAACAATAGTATCAATCTCTAATTCAGATTGCTCAAGAAGAGGAAATACTAAAGGACTGACTGAAGTCAAACTGTTACTTTTCTGCTCAGAATTTTGATCTAATGGGTTGGAAGTGAACCATCATCATAATCTTTTACAGAAATCGGAGTTAGAGGACTGCAGCCCATCAAGAAACTGATGTAAATCATTTTCATTACAGTTGTTAATGAATGTGTTTCACTGGATAACGTTCGTTGTAATCTTTGTTTATTTTGAAGGGTTTGTAGTGTCATTGAGCCCTAATCACACAATCCTAAAAGCTGAACACGAGAAAACTGGAAAATATATATTCAACATTTAACGTGGAGAAAAACCCTACAATGGAGAAGGAGGAAGGAATTAATTCAGTTAATTCGAATTGGTCGGATGTCATGGCTCGACCTTGCAGTTGTGGTCATTCTTCAGTGCTTTAACACAATCTGTTGTCCACATTAAACATATTGTTCTATCTCCAATCTAAGTGTGTTCCTCATCATATATTGTTTGTTGCGATGCGACGGGTTGGTGTAGGCAATGATGTGACTTCCATGTAAGATCATATAGATTAGTCAGTTACATTATGACAAATCTGCAATGTTAGGATTAGGTCTATTATTAAGGCAGTACTAATACCGAAATAGATCATAATCCTACAGGTTCTTCGATGATCTGAGAGTCATGAAATTCTCATCCAACAAACCATTTTCGTGCATCTTTGAAGATTATTAGCTCGACTCCTTCTGCGTGGAGAGAAGTTTCTTATTCGTAATCGTAATGCAACAAAATTTATAAATAGTGAATCGGTCGCGGTAGCTCGAGACTGGAGAAAAATGGACAAAGTTGTGAAATCATATATTTGACCATCATACAGTGACAGTGCAAACTAGAATACCTTTCATTTGAACGACCACATGACTGAAAACTCCACATATGCTAGAATGAACTTCCATAACATTAAAATACGGCGCCCAAACAACAAGGGATGTTTACTGCCACAGGGTATGAGTAAAGTTTGCAATGGTGCTAGTGAATTTGAAATAATATAATGAAAGTGAACTAATTCCAGTAAGTCTAGAATTTCAACAAGATTCAATCAAGAACTCAACTTAGAAGTACGCATCATCACATTACGTTGTATTACTATGATATGCTGAAACACAACATACAATATTTAACTATGCAGTAAGTTCTTTCATTACTCACCATATTTCTCAAGTCATCATTCTTCTCCTTTCGGTGTAACAATCGCTACCCACCACGACGGAATAGTGGCTGCTAAATCAGAGCAGTTGGGTACGTCTGAAATAGCTTGGCTGCTAATAGTATCAACGATAGATAGCTATTGAAAATTTCAGTCTTACACCCCTTACCCTTGGAAATAACATAGGTATAACAATGTGATAATTTCCATTGGCAATCTGTGGTTAACACTGAGTACTCGATCATCGGTTTCATTTTCAAAATCATAAGAAGCCTGATTCTTGTATTACTGAAAAACGCTGCTGATCATAAGTGTAGGTAATCCATGTGGATGGTTGGCACATACTGGAGTTGGATGGGAACGGTGTGACATCCTAGTTTACGAAGAGGTCACATCTTGCGGTCAATAACCAGCCTGAATTACCACTTCATGGCGTCATTTACCATGACTAAGTTCCATAAGTTGCTCAACAATTTGTGATTTGTCGCCTAATGTGGAAATATTCGATAATTAGAAGTATTTAAATTATTGTACAACCTAGGAACCCCAGAAATAACGAAATTCAACCAATAAGTGCTAGATGAGCACGAGCGAATGTATTGTACCTGGAATTCGATATCATGCAGTCCTCAAGCACAAGGGAGTCATTGGTTCACACAAACACCACATCCGCCACAGCTGAAATGAGAATCAAATTTCTGTAACCAATTATACCACTTCTGCTTAGCTTTACCATGTCTCTCCTATTGTGTATTAGATGTCGACTCCGTTTGATCTAGAGTGTACTCAGTATTAGAATTAATAGCTACAATTGGAACGGACTCACCTGGGTCCTGAAGATGTATTCAATCACCGTGTCGGTTGTGTAGTGAAACCACTGATATCTAGAATTTGAATCATCGATTTTCTAAAACTATCCTCTCACACGAAATAATGTGGGGTCGTAACGTCGCAATGTTATGAACAGTTTGATGTTTCAAATTTGCATTATCTCATATCTCACGCTTCGATTATTTTATGTGAGTATTTGGGGATACACACTGACATAATTCGAGGCATCCCATCATGTGAATTTGACTCGTATAAAAAATATGATACATATTCCTTTTGCTTTTCATATTAGAATACACAGATAAAAATGCATTGATATGTGTAATTAACACATGTGATTCATGTAAGCACGATTCACCTGCAAAAAAATTGAATGGAATATATGCACCTGCCTCATACCCATTAGGATAATCTTGAGCTCGATTTAGATTTTCTGCCTGTGCAGGCTTCATACCTGGATGAACTAGTTTTCTGATTACTTCGGGAAAACTTTCTATTCCCTCTGATTTATCAAACCACTGGCTAGGGATTCTACTCGACATACATTGGTTGTGAGAATACTCAACATCTGATACAATAACATCAAGAATGTGACTTAAATTCGACTCATTCGGAACATGTTTGTCACATTCATTAAGGATATCACTAAAGATAAATCTATTGTGAGGACGATTGACATTTGATATGACAGCAGAATTTGATTTTCCTGAAATACTTTTCTCAAACTCATTAAGAGTTTCGTTAAAGAATTGTAGCGTGGTGTCGAGTTGAGCTTGACTATGAGCACCACTACAAATCGAGCAAGTACCAAGTATATCAGAAGGCGATAGTAGATCATAACCAAGTTTATTTGTTGGAGATCTCGTGGTATTGAACGAATACCAAGATCGTGCCAAAACGGTACAAGCAGACTCGGCAGGAAGAAGGACGTGCGTAGAGAGTCAGAAAGCGCTCAGAAGTAATGGAGTTCAATGGAAGACCGATATGGCTGTTATTAGCACAGTTAAACAAACTAGCACAGTAAAGCAATCACTGGTACGATTGGTTATAATAATAATTGTTTTCATCGAACCAATCGCGTTCTGTTGACAAAAGTTGGTCACTACAGAATAATGGATCATTAAAAAAGTCAGCATCTATCAAAACTGAATCATGTTTTCGATAATGATTAGATTCACTCAACATATTTTCCTCAGATATGTAAGAAATTTCATCAAAAATATGTGAATCGTTAAGATATACTATATCTGGTACATTAAGATGGGAAATCCGATAAGTTGGTTGGTTAGAAAATTCTGGACTGCTAAATGACTCTATACTGTTTTTTGAAGTCTTAGATAAAGATAAATGATCATTAGAAACACTCAACTTGAAAGGATCAGAATTATAAAACTTAGTATTGATTGCAGAGAAATGAAGAGCAGTATAACAGTGACTGAATGTGTCCAATCACAACACATTTAAAGAATTTAAAATTACGAAATACACATGAATTAAATTAGTGAAGCTTGCCACAGGACAAACATTGACCACACTTGTGACGATCTGTAGTGGCATTGGGCCCTAACACAAGACAATACGAAAAATAGGCATTCAACATTTAACGCTGGGAAATACCGAACAATGAAGAAAGGCGGGAACAGTGAATTGAATAAATACGAGTTGGTCAGGTGGCATGGCTCGGCCTTGCAGGCGTGGTCCCAGCTGAATGTTATCTTGTATCTTCTATTCATATTAAATATATTCTATCTCTAGCCTAAGCTTGTTCTCTATCACGTATTGGTAATTGTTACAGTGCAATGAGTTGCTGTAGACGATGATGCAACTTCCACGTAAGATCTTATAGATTAGGCAGTTACATCATGATAAATCTACAATTTTAGGATTAGGTCTATTATTAGAGCAGTGCTAATATCATAGTAGACCGTAATTTTACAGATCTTCGTGACCTACATTTCAACTCCTCAATGATTTACCTTCATAACATTATGTAATGCATTTGGATGACCTAGTAATGTACTGGTATCTTTAATGTCTTGAATCATTTTGTGAAATTTCCCTCTTTTACTGCATTCGTAATTCATATACTGTACATGGTCTAGCAGTGGTTTCTTGAGAGTTGAATATGGAAGTGAAATAGGCTTTTCTGGAAGTGCCAGAGTTTTTAATAAAGTGCATGCTTTTCCGATGAATTTAGGAAATGAAGCACAGTATTAACATCGTCAACCTCTTCTTTGGTCATAGTCCAGATTTCGAACCTTTCCATGTAATCTTCGGAAGCATCAAAATCCAATATATGTACAACCATTCTCTCACAGGCTCCATCGTGATGCCAGTGTGATAATTAAAAGTATTTGAATTATTGTACAAACTAAGAACTCCAGAAATAACGCAATTTAACCAATAAGTACTAGATGAGCACGAGCGAATGCATTGTATCTGGAATTCGATATCATGCAGTCCTCAAGTACGAGTGAATCATTATTCCATACAAACAGCACAAAAGATTTCAGCCTGATGAGTGATTTGTCTAGAACTCAGTAATATTTCACTGGTCCTACATCGATTTCAGTACTTACTGAAGACATCATTTCAAAAATGATCATTCACCATATCTTTTTACCTGAAGGATGATATTGTTCTCTCAAGAGTAGTTTGCCTAAGGAAAAACCATGATAGGCTGGCTTTGTGTCATTAAATCTTTGTTTTGTGAGGTACAGAAACTAAGTAAGGCCATTATTAAGATGTATGATATGGCATATAATCCTTGAAATTTCCTCACACTACTGATAAACGTCAGTACCAAAATAGATAAAAGCGGACACTACCTTGACATGTGATACAAGAAAGCAAGGTCTTGAGTTTTTAGTGCTTAAGTCCAAATGGTTCAAATGGTTGCGGACGGAATAGAAGAAGCTTTCGCTTACCAGGCTTCCGTGTCTAGTAGCAGTGGATCACCAATACCTCCAGGCAAGAACCTAAGTATATTAACGATAAAAGAGAAAAAAAATGAATTGGTAAATCATAGTAGGATACTATCCTTAGTCCTTAAGAATAGATCAAGTTGCCTCTTAAAGGACTCCTGCGAAGTTGCTTGGACTAGCTCAGCTGGTAGCGAGTTCCAGCATTTGACAACTCTTAAGGAGTAGAAATTGTGTCTGCAGTCCGTTCTACTATGTTGTATCTCCAGTTTTTGGGTGTTACCCCTTAGGTTAGTGTTGGGACTAAGCTTAAGTAGGTGTTTAAGAGGGTGTCCAGGTGTGTTAAGGATACTGTAAGCCATTAGAATGTCACCTCTAAGACGCCTATACTCTAATGGGTAAAGGTCGAGTGATTGGAGGCGCTCATCGTAAGGTTTAAATTTGAGTCCCCGAACTGATTTCGTGGCTCGCCGTTGGATACGCTCCAGAGTGTCCTTATCCTTTTGGAGTGTAGGAGGGAATACTATGTTTCCGTACTCTAAATGGGGACGAATGAAACTATTGAAGATTATGTGGAAAGTTCTCCCGTCAAACTGACCAAAAATGCGCTTCAATGTTACCAGTGCAAGGCTTGCTCTAAAGGCATTTTTGTCACAGTTGGCGTAAGACTTTAAGTCGTAGGGCACCAGAACTCCTAAATCTTTTTCGATTCGGGATACTACTAGAGAGGAGTTTCCTAAGTTGTAACTGTAATCTGCGACGTGTCGCAGATGGACTACTTTACACTTTGAAGTGTTAAAGGTAAGTCCGTTATCATCTGCCCAACTTTGAAGTCGAGTCAGATCCTCTTGAAGTGCCTGTATGTCCTCTTGGTTGCGTATCTCTCTCCAAAGTTTCACGTCATCGGCAAAGAGCAGTATGTCTGACGTTACCTGTTGAGGAAGATCATTTATATAAATCAGGAAGAGGAGAGGTCCTAGTACTGAGCCCTGGGGGACCCCACTAGAACATTCCATAGCGCGTGAGAAATTGAAGTTTACCATGACCTTAAAATGTCGATTTGTGAAGTATGAACTGAGCCAGTCAATTAAAGGTGGTTTGATTCCCAATTGTTTGAGCTTGTTAATAAGACATATGTGGTTAACCCTATCAAAAGCTTTAGAGAAATCAAGGTAAATAATGTCTAACTTCCCCTTGCGATCAACGATGCTTGTCCATCTGTCCACCGCGGTCAGCAGGTTCGTCATACAGGAATAACCCTTCCTGAAACCATGCTGTTGGGGTGAGAAGAAATTTAAGGACAGCAGATAGTCATGTATATCATCGTATACCAGGGACTCCATGATCTTTGAAGGTATAGAGAGAAGGGCCACCGGTCGGTAACTTGAAGGTTCACTGCGTCGACCTCCTTTGAAGATTGGTGTGATATGAGCCAGCTTCCAAATATCCGGTAGTTTGCCCCGACTTAGCGAGTGTGAGAACATCACGCTAAGCGGTGTTGCCAGGATTGAAGCTGCTTCCCTCAGTATAGCAGAGTGGACCATATCTGGACCAGGAGAAGTGTCTGTTCTTAGGTGTTGTAATTTACGGAACACCAAGTCAGCGCTCAGTTTCACTACGGAAAGTCCTGTGCAGTTGCAGACAGAGCCGACATCAGTATAGTTGATGTGGGTCGGCTGAAATGTCCGGGAGTAGTGCTCAGCCAGAAGGTTAGCGGCGTCACCGTCATTATCTGTCGGGCCGTTAGGACCTAGCAGTTGAGAAACTCCAGTTTTGGCTTGACGAAGAGAGGCTGCGTAACGGAATAAGCTTTTCGGATTGGAAATAAATTTATCCATAAGCTTTAACTGGTACTGAAGCCTGTCTTCTCTTATAGCCTTCGTACATATGTTCCTTATATGTTTGTATTGCCTGTACTCGCCGTTGTTGTTGGTTCGTTTGTATTCTGTCTAACAGTGCCTTTTACGGCTTAGTAAACGAAGAGTGCGTTTTTTGATGATTGTAGGTTGCTTGTGCCTTTTGGGGACCGTTTGAGGAACTGACTGCTTAGTAGCACATGAGAGCGTGCGCAGTAAGGAGTCCCAATGAGCATCCACATCAAGTTGAGGGTGAACATCCCAATCCACCTGTTGTAGATAATCCTGTAGAGCTGACGCATTCAACCGTTTGAAGTTCCAGCGCCTGTTGTTCTCGGGATATCTTAGCTCTGTTTTGCTGACGAAACTGAAGGCTATAACGGCGTGATCGCTTTTCCCCAGGGGAGCCAGAATTGAGAGGTTGTCGACTAGAAATTCTTCATTTGTAAAAACACAGTCTAAGCGCGACGGTGTCTGACCGTTCCTCCAACGAGTGTACGACTTCACATTTTCGTGTAGTCCCAAGTCCTCAATGAGGTTGAAGAACCGAGCTTCGATTGAATTTTCACCTCCAGTATACGTATGTTCCGCGAAGTTGACTCTAGGAAGATTGAAGTCCCCTAGGATCAGGATATGAGTGAAGCCGAGACGCGTAGAGCGGGATAGTCCCTCCAGCATGCGACTGTCATACTCGATGTCGGCAGTGGGCTTCCTATATATGACTCCGACTAGGCACCTCGAAGTAGTGGACAATCTCATAGAGCACCATATGGATTCCTCAAGATTGTCAAACTCGTGGTTGTGGATTTGATGTACCACCAGGCCAGATCTTATGTATAGGGCTACTCCACCCCCAATTCCTGTTTTTCTGTCATTGCGAAACAGAGACATCCCAGGTATTGCTAGCTCCTGGTCCGAATACTGAGGAGATATCCAAGTTTCAGATATTCCTATCAGATGAACTTTATTAGCGTTGCTAAGTTCACTTAGTTCATCCATTTGATTTGGTAGACTCGCGGCGTTCATGTATAAGCAGTTAATGCTTCCAATTTGAAACGCGTGAGCTTCTTCCTGTTTATCTGTGAGAGCCTTGCGTGAGTGGACAGGTAACCCACCTATATAAGTTTTGTCAAATTGGTAGGCCCTGTCCTTTACACGTTTTTTGTCTTGAAGACAGTCCACAAGTGGAATGGTCAGTTCCAGCTTGCCTTTGTGCTTGATCCTGGCGTCGTATGGCCTATCCGGGTGCATATGGATCCCAGTTGGCAACCGACGTCTGTTGACACGAAATGCTTCCAGAGTTGCAGCCGCCATATGGGAGGATGGAAAAGTTATTCTCATTAGTCGGGGTCTAGGATCCCCATCCTTCTTGGCTAGTCTCATCACATGCTGAGACAGTATGTTTTTAAGCCTCAAGGACTGTTTGATGAATTTCCATTCCCGAATGTCAGAGTTTGCTTGAGTAGGGTCCATGTTTTCCGGTACACCTTGCACGATGATATTTCTTCCGCGGAAAAACTTCTTTCGAGAATCTTCAGGGACGTTTCGGATGAGATTTCGCTCAGAATATGGTATGTCAGGCAGTATTCTGACGTTCCCATCGGATTTCAGTAGATGACTGGCTAGCAGGACATCCTCTACTTCGGTAGCATTCTTGAGTGTTACACGGAGTAGTCTCGGGTGATTTTGATGTTTAGAATCCTTTCCCCGAGTGAGCCGTGTGAACGTCAAAGGCTCTATTCTAGGGAGTTCGAGCTTTTTGTTCAGTTCACCCCAAAGCATCCTGTCATTTTTGTCCTGCAAACTGAGAGGAAGGTCAGGATTGTCTATGAGGTTCATGATTATGAGAGAGTCGTCACGGACCGTTGCTGTTTTCCCAGCTCTTCCAGTGCGTTCAGGTTCAGTACGTTGTTGTTTGGAGGTCGAAGCAGGTTTTTGAATCGTAGGCTTTTTAATAACCGGGCGGACATTTTTGGGGGTAGACTGAGCGATCAAAGCACCAGTTGATGTCCGTACAACACTTGGGATGTCAACCTTGGACGGTGACACCTGGTCCTTATTAGCTCTGTTGGCGTGAGTACAGTCACCTGCAGAGTTTTTAGGAACCACTGTTGCGTTTGAGGACCCTGAACTGGGAGATCCAATTTTAGTGAGGGAATCAATTATTGTCGACGTAATGATGGTGCTGAGTTTCAACATGTCATCATTAGTGCTAATGCGCGTTCCATCGATGGTTGACTTGTCAACATCCCTGTTCTTATTTTCGTTACGCGCCCTCGTTTGCCTACCTATTTTACGGCTCTCTGTTTCCAAGTTTACTGACAATTTGTTCCGCAGACCTGTCAGTAGAACAATGATATTGCTCAGCAGCACTACAGCATCCGTGTTGCACGTAACGCACATCCACTCACGGTCCGATTTACTGAGTCTCTTGTAAACCGTTGCCGTAAGATCTGTGCACGTTTCGTGAAACCAACCTTTGCAGTTGTCACACTGCATGCCAGATGTAACAGCGAAACGGCATCCAGGTCTTTTACATGAATTTTTCATGGCTGTATTTACGTAAACTGTGCTAGAGATAGTATCAAAGCTTAAGACCGTTAAAAATACACTAAAAACCACACTAAAACGGGAAAAATGTATAAAAACGGATGAGATAAAATGAAATAGCCTTTACGTGGAAAACTGAAAATAAACCGAATAGTAAGCTGAGGCAAAACGGCAGTTAACTATTAAATTGGGTGAAACTCAAAAAAAATAATCTACTGAACTTATAGCTCAGCATAGATTGTTTAGATCAGAAATGGTACTTTTGTTGCGTAAGAACACAGCAAAAGTTTGAGAAATGCAAACCACGTTAGGACTAAACTTCCCGGTCTATGAACTATGGAATTCACTGTCGAAAGCGATAATGATAGCATTCTATATTGATTATTTCTGAGAAGTATTGTACTTACTTAGTTTCTGAGTGTACTGAAGGAGTTATCGAGGGCAAAGAAATTAGTCGGTTCAGACTAGCTTGTCAAATAGGTGGTTGATATATTGGATATCATGATAATGACCTTACCTAAAGGCGGGATTACGACTTAAGCCACGTTTTGACACCACGTATTTTCTTGAGGTCTGTATGTATTATAATATATTAGTATGTATAACAAGTGTTCATCTCCCATAAAATACTTCCTTCCTCTCAGACCATGTGCCAGTTAAATGTGTTGAAATCAAGAGATGCATACTGTATTAAAGTTTGTGTTCTCATGTTTTCAAATGTCACTGAAATTTGTTGTAGTTCTGCACTAGATTTCTTATTAATTTACCGGGCTTACTTTAATATCGTCTGCGTATTAGATATACGGGATGTCATACTCCGTTAAATCTTGATGACCCAGTATTTCTTTTGAAATATAAGCCGATGACCGATTATTCCAATATATTAGTTGATTGGGGTGGTTTTTCTCTTAGATGGTGGTAACTTTGATCCCTAAGAATTCAGCGGATGTAGATATTATAGGTGTTGCCTCTGCCCGACGCTTAAAAATCTTTATGCAGACAGATGACCTCGTCAATTGCTAAGTTAATTCCAATAGTTATCGTCATCTTAACGATCATAATTAATGATAGTAACGTTAAAATTAATTAAATTGTTATTAAATACCTCGAAAAGCCAATCGATATATAGCGACAATTTTCGAAAATGCTCATCGGGAGGTTAGCAAGTCATACTACGAAGTAGATCAAGCAAGTAGTCAATGTTATATTTATTCTAGACGAACTACGATAGACGTTTTAAATCCCATAATGTCTAGGTAATTTTTGGAAATACAGCGGCAGTATTTAGTCAAATCTAAGATAGAGTGTTCAAGTCCTTAACATTTACACATCTCAAAAGCAGCAAAGCGACTAGTATAGTCACGTATCCAAATGCAAATGTTCTTACTACGCTTTGCCAATGCTAAAACATTCCCAGATCGAAACCGCCAGATTAACTTGTGTGTAGATGCTATGTTAAAGATTTGAATGTTATTTGAAAATGAAGCTCAGTAACTAGGTGAGAATTTACATATTTAATTTTATACCCCACGTATAAATACTAGCTTTGGTACCTGACTTACCAAACCATTTAAGTAAAGTGGATTTAAAGCTTGGATCTCAGTAATAAGTGGCCTGGCGACCTAATCACCAATCCACTACTCTAAGTGTTCTTAGGAATAGTAACCAGTCTTTGAATGCGATTCTTAAGTGGGCGTTGGTGTAGTAACCGAACGGTTTGCGATGTATCTTGATGCGTCTAGTTTGTACAACAAGCTCGAGAAAACATCTATTTAGAGTGCAGGTTTTTGGTCTTTGAAACCTTATTTAAAGTCTTAAGTAGCATAGCTTGTATATTAAAACCGTTATAACCGACTAAAATTATCTACAGGAGAGTAGCATCATTCATTTGAAACTCATATTTCAAATAGGCTGCTTTATAAACAAATATATCATCTAGTTTGGAACAATTTGATTGAATCGGTATAGACTTGTCTTCTGTACTGTTAGCATTACAAAAACGAAAACATTTGAAGCAAACTAACGTCTACTGTAAATTTACATGTGATTGTAAGATTTACATAAGCTGAAACTTCTGCCTTTCGAAATCCAGCGTAGGTAAGCTGGATAAAAAGCCGTAAAATTGGAAACAGCGAAGGTACACAAAACGTAAGCATTTTAAAGTATTGGTTTCAATCCATTATCTCATTTTCACCCTTTAGTTATGTTATCCGTTTAAAACTGAAGAATAATTTTCCCTATTTCAGCTCCAAAGATGGTTGTATATCACGACCGAAACCTAATCATCAACTACATTCCAACATCAGTTACAGATGCTGATTTGACCAACTTGTTCTCATCTGTCGGTGCCATTAAAACCTGCCGGATAATTCGAGACCGAAATAACGGGTCCAGCTTTGGCTTTGGGTTTTGTGAGTACGAAGATTCCGACTCTGCTCATAAGGCTATCACACGCTTTAATGGTTACCGAATCGCCGATAAGATTCTGAAAGTTTCACTAGCTAAGTTGCAAGGACGACTTTGTCAAAGCTCAAATTTATACGTTAAAAATTTCCCACCTACACTCACCGAACACGATTTGACAACAGAATTTGGACAGTTTGGTCCTATTGTCCAGTGTCGTATATTGCGTGATCACGATACGAATGTTTCTAAAGGGAGTGCCTACGTACTGTTCGAGAATCCTGCTGATGCCGAAGCAGCAAAGCGTTCTCTAGATGCACGTGTCTGGCCCGGATCTACTGATAATCAGATGTTGTCTATAAAGTTTGCCACTCCACCTTATCGACAATCGGTTAGTTTGACAAAATCCAGAAACAACTTCAGAAGACCATTTTTGCATCAACAAAATCTGCGAAACGGTCAGTTGTCTGCTCACTTATCACCGCAGTCAAAGCCTTCAGTTCCTGAAGTTTATACACCTTCCTGTCCACAATTACCTTACATTCCTAACAATTTATGTACAGCATTGGCCCACTCTGTCCAGGGGTCACTATTGCAATCTCCTGTTATCCAACCACAACTAAATCCACAGGGTCTGTTATGGAGTAATGATTACTCCAATAATGAGTATCAGAATCCCTCTTCTGCCTTAAATGTAACTTCTGGTTACTTGGCCCCGTACTTCTATTCACAACAACCTTATCCAAATCTTTGGCTACCTCTTCAACAGAACTATCTTAATCAAATCCCTTTGAATACTTTATGTACAAATCAGTTGGAAAGTTATGGAAATTCAGTCCAAGGTTGTCCTATAATTACCAACGTTCAAAATACATTTTATCCTACTTCAAGTCAGCAACAATCCAATTTACCTACTAAGATATCTGATGTGACTTGTAAGCAATCAAACAACTTTTCCCATTTCAGTCGGCCGAAATCCACTAAAATTGACAAAAATGAATCTACATCTGTATACATATATAATATTGGAAACATGACTGAAGCACAAATATTTGTTCTGTTCTCGCAGTTTGGACCAGTCTTAAATGTTTCTGTACCGAAAGATTACAAAACAAATTCCTCCAGAAACTTCGGTTTCGTTACGTATAGTAATTTTCAAAGTGCCCAAAACGCTATAGATATAATGAACGGATCACTTTTATCTGGTAGGCGATTACAGGTTTCATTTCGTCAAAGTAAAGGAAAGTGGACTAAATATGGAAGTCTCAGTAACAGTAACACTTTAGAAAAACCTGTTTCGAAACAGAAAGAGAACATTCCAGACTCTGGATGTCACAGTCCGCAGTTGTCAAGTGAAAAATTAGATGTTACTAATATTTTACCTTCCAACAATCTCCAAGTTTCAGAGACGATCGAGGCATTAGGGAATTTGAATATATCTAATGGAAACAATATGGCCTCCTCTAAAGTCTAACAAAATTATGTAAACTATACATCAAAAAGTTAATTTACCAGACTATGAGCACGAACGTATTTTTTTCTTGTGAAACATTTACTTTAATTTCAATACATTTTCCATATAAATGACACCATGTACATATACATACAATATTAATTTTACTGACGATAAATGTTTATTATTACAACGGAATTGTTGTCTCATCCTCTTTTGTGCTCTTTGGGGGTGTTTTAAAAATGTAGAATTCTTCGGGTATGCAGTAGTAAGAAACGACTTTAAGTATAAATAAATAATATATTTGTAATATCCAAATGAGTAGAAAAATTAAGTTTTCTGACGTTTCGTGACTTAGTGTAAGCCACTTCTTCAGAGAACAAACAACCAAATTAAAATTAATCCAAGTTTAAATAGTACAACGGAACAATTGTTCCGGAGATTGAACTGCTGATTTATATTTCTAAACCTTAACCAATTTAATTCGGTTCTTGCAACTGAATCGTGTGCAAACTTGCATTAAATAGGATGTATTTTGCGAAATACGTTTATTTCTGAAAGTCAGAAAATTTATAACAGTTGAGAGGTGTTTGAATGGCTAGATAACGTGATGCAGTTACCCATCGAAGGCATTAGAAGATGGTTGCATAGTGTCATAAATTGGTTGGAATCAGACGTTAAAATCGTTTTATGCTGGGTCAGCGGTCTAGAAGTTAAGCGTTCTCAAGCAAAGCTGTAGTCCTTTGGTGAATCCACTACTGAGGCGTCCCATACTTGGGCGAAACAGTCGTTCAGTCCTTCCAAGTTTTCAGTGTTGGTCTAAGTTTTATTGATTCATGATTTCAACGATATTCTGCAGTCTCTTACTGACAAAAATTAACTAGTCGAAAATAGTTATTTTATACTTTTGATCAGTGAAAAAGTAAAATGATTCATGTTTGATGACATACTGATATTAGATTTAGTGATAAGAACAAATTTTTTCCTTCTTTGGAACTGAAGAAAATCTATTTTGTCTTCTATCGGTCAACGAAATTTATTCGTAATATCCATTATCTGTTATTTCCCTTTGTAACATGATTTCATAGGTAATAAATGGTAAAATACCATACAACTGAATACTAGTGTTTTGAAATGCGACTAACGTTTCTTTTCTAAATTAGTTTCATCCATCTGGCGGAAGTCATTTACATAATGTTGACATTACCGTGATTTAATCTTTTGTTAATTACATCTGATACTATGATGGAACAAGCATTTTTTAGATGTAGCTTTTAAGTATGAAAGTTACTACTTGAAATAAGAAATAGATTACCATCACCACTGACATAAATACTAATGACAATTATAACAAAATTGGTCTTAACAAAATTCACTGAGGAAAATAACACTATAAAAACTTTCCAAACAGGGTCATCACTTACTATGACAGTCTTCACGAAAAAGACTGGTATCAGTTACTTATATCTGAAATTAATGAGCAGGGAGTTATGGATTTAGTGTTTGAACTAGTTAGTAATCGTTACTACAATCTCGAAGGATCTAATAATTAAACTGACATTCGAATCTAATGTCGTTATAGAAGCGTTATCACTCAGTCGTAGTTGGAACCCTATGTGATAGATGGTCTCACTAATATGTCATATTAGCTAGCACGTAATTCTTGTTCACAGTTTCCTACTAATTGCCCTTAGTCTCGGAAGTGTTAAAATGTTGTGCCACCCGGCCTAAGGTTCTACTAGCATTTGAAATAGAAAATATGACAACAACACCGTGATCATTCGGTGTAAAATTACGCTTATTTGTCAGATCGAAATGTTTCGAACGTTTAATCCAATCAAGTAATCCCATTACCGTATTCATTTTTAATTTCTATTAAAACAAATGTAGTTCTAAATAACATTCATCATGTGAATCAATACAAAAACTACACCATTCGTCTGTTTATTCCTCATCAGAAGTGTTAAAAGTTGTTCCAGACATCTCGTGGCCAATGTTCGACAATTAACAACCAACTGTTATTCACCATAATATTTTAATAAATAAGCTGAAACGTCCTTCCTGTATTAGATTGCTAGACACAATCCGACCTTAGCAAAACTTGTGTTTAAATAAGAATATTTAAGGAACTTAATAAGAGTGTTCATAAGGCATAAGAGAATGATCGATTTCAGTAATGAGTAGTGGCTATATGATCCTACAAACACTTAATTGTGTTCTAATACTCGTTGAACCATTTGATGGCTATATGAACTGAGTAGTTCAGTGGACATTGGGCGTTTGAAGTGAAAGGTACTGTTTTTAAGCTTGAATATAAAAACCAACACTCAGGTTCAGTTGATGAGCCCCAAATGATGTGAAACGTGCGTCTTGAATATCATCGCTAGTTAAATTTCAACTATTAAATTATATTGGGTTACTTCGTCTTTGAGCTTTCATCTACAATTTAATGTTAACTTATACTAGCCGCCGTAGTACTGAGTATATGATTATTTTTTTCCATATTCAAGTCAAATGCTTCACTTTCTACTTGATTAGCTTTACAGGTCATACTCTAGAAATACATCTTAAAACCAGTCACCATTAAGCATATATATCTTATCACTCACCTAAGATAAAATGATTTCGCTCAGAGACAAGATAATCAATATTTCTATCATGTACAACTAATTATAAAAAAAAACTAACAAAAAAGACTAATAAATTATATCATTCATTGAACGTGACACATTTATTCTAAACATCATATACCTGTTTTCTAAGGGAAAAACACTATTGGAATGGAATGACACCTATTCATAGTTATGTATAAAAATAGAAAAAATTTCTTTCTCTTTTTTTGTCATTATGACTGATATGTGTACGTTAATGTGTTTCTCTTCTCCATTGAGTTATTTAACTAAGCATATGATAAAAAGAAATATTGAATCTAGAAACGAACAGATACTCAGATTCTCAAATGATTAAAAGGAAGAAACATTGTGACAGGTGAAATCAGTCACCTTACCAAAAACTAACTTGGTTTAATGAGTTTAGTAGAGATTATTTTAATTTATAAGTGATATTTTTTTATGGAATGACCACATTTAAGATACTATTGCAAAAAGAGTCCACTAGATAGTTGTTTCTGCTTAGTATGGGACTCTTCAGTAAAACCACATAATCTGAAGTTTTCACGACTTGATCATTGTTGATGTCATAAGTGAGCTCTGTCTAGAAGTTTGATACTAAAACAAAATAACTGTTTAATACTTTTTGATTCTCAACATTACCCTAATTGAGATAAACCCTTGGTGAATATTATCACCTATTAAAAAAATATATCTCATTAGATATGTAATAAGGAAGTGTATACATTTCAAAGTAAAAGCATATTGACTACTTTTTTTCTATATTCATTTATTAAAATTGAAATAACCTTATGAAATCATGTCAGAAAATGAAGAATAAATTGTGTACTATTTGATGTATTCGGTTTTATTATTATTATTATTATTTTTATTATTATTATTATTATTGGTTCAATAGTAAACCTGTTAATAGTTGTAACAATATTAAGAAACATTTATTTATTGATGAGTCTAAATATCTTATAGAAGTAGTTTTAATACATTTTATCCTTAGCAGTGATGATTTAAATATTTTTGTTGAGGTGAACATTACTTTGTTTATAGTTTACATTGCGAGACAAAGTTAGATAATCGTTAGAAACTAGGAGGCACTATACAGTTTTTCCGTCTTAGTATGAGACTCCTCATCAATGCACACCCACAGACCACTGGGAATCTAACACAAGACCTTTAATTCTTGCAATGAGCAATTAACCTTTTGATTGTTTATACTACTGGTAATCACATGCTTCCTAGTGACTAAATTTGGGAGGTAATTTCTATAATTCAAGTGAAAGAATGTAGCCAGTAAAGTTTAACTGTATAAGATATGAGGCAGTTTTACCTAGAAATGGCATTGAAAGATGGTTTTGCAATATGGAAAACTGATTGAAGTTGGAAATACTAACCACTAGATCTTGGTTAAGTTAGTTTCAAACTTAGGTGTTCACCATGGAATCTAAAGGTTATTTATCTGATTCTCGGTGGTCCGTGGATGTACACTGTTGAAGAGTCATATACTGGAAGGAAATAGCTGTTTAGTGCAACTTGATTTTCGATGATTGTTTAACTAATTTCAGTTCGTGACATAAACTATAGAAAATGTTTGCTGTTACGTTAACTATTTAAAAGTTATTTATTGAAATATTACTGTTTTTTTAAGAAAATAAGCAAATAGAAACACAGCTAACATTGAATATAAAAGGTCATGAAGAATTGGTCTATCCTTTCATTATTTATGAACTTATTTATTTATTGGATGTATTTTTAGTTTGTTTCCCTTAATCAATTATTTAAAACACAATGGAAACACAAGGTTAGATTAGGAAATTAAATCGATAACCATTGGACAAAATAAATTATATATCCAGTAACTACTGTCTTACCCACTATCCTGCTACGCATATATATATATATATATATATATATATATATATATATATATATATATATATATATATATATATATATATATATATATATATATATATATATATATATATATATATATATATATACCACTGATACTCGATAAGTATCTGTTTGGTTAAGCAACTGAAGTTTATATGCTGTAAATATGTAACAAGCGGTTGTATTCAAATTGTGAATAAATTAAATCGGTAATCGGAAATGTATAAATCTAAACAACAAAATAAAAAAAGAATAAAAGTAATAACATTTTTCCATTAGACTGAATGATTCATTTACTTAATGTAGGTGGAAAAGTGGGTAAATTTCAAAGATTATTCAAACATCCAATAGCTTGTTCTTTTTAGGTGGAAAAAAACTCACCACCTAATCAATGACTAGATCGAATTTAATACTTTAACACGTTTTTAATTTAGAAAATGATTTACTGAAGTGTAGTTTTCCATTTACTAAGTTAAGATTATTACTTGACAATTGATAAATGAATCTTTTCAACTAAAAAATTGATGATTAGAGTTGAAAAGTCAAAAGAATCTGAAACCAATAGTTTCAAATAGATGAAATACATTCTAAAATTGAGTTTTATATTTATATACAATCTCTGCATAATAAGAACGGTTAATAAAGACAGATTACTTGAATTCGCCTTCTCCACGTGTATTTACCAATTCCACTGCTCCTGCGGATCCAGTTATATAGGGCGCACAGTTCAGCAAGTCCGTCATCGCATAACAGAACAGTATCCGTCTTGATTGAGCAAAGGACAGCTAATAGTGATTAAGAGTTCTATTCTTTCTCACTTGGTAGACATAGGTCATCAAGTTGAATTGAATAAAGCTTTTAAGTTTATCTACTATATTATATCAAATTTGCCGCATGTTTTACGAGTTCGTCTTTTGCACACTGCTGAAGCCGTTGGAATCCATGTTCACAAACCAAACCATTGCATCCAAAAGAAGTTTGCACAACCACTCTCGCTACCTTGGCCATCGATATAGGGAAGGTTTTAGCAGAAATTTGATAAACTATTTTGGTATTTCTTCCATTTTTTGTATTTTACTTATTTTCAAAATTCGTCTCTTGATTCTTACATTACTACTATACAACTGGCCATTCATCAAAATATTTTGTTAGTTCCTTCTTCTTTTTTATATATTATGCAATGTAGAAACTGTTTGATTCTAGAATAATTACATTGGTTGTTATAATCCTCTTTCTTCCAATTACTCAATGTTAGTTTGTAATCGATATGTCATTGTATAATTATTATGTAACGTATCTACGTGATGACTATTATTTCACTATTTTAAATCATATATATATATATATATATATATATATATATATATATAAATTTATGTTTCTATCCTATTAATCAGAACTAAGTATCCTAGTTAATCCAAGTTATGTATATTTTTAGAATTCTCAGGTAGGAGTATTGTCTAACATTATAATGACAAACTGTCTGTTATCATACATACAAGTGTTGTGTGTTATTTATTGTTTGAATAGTTACTACGATTAATAATCTGATATACATGTCGATCTTGCTGTTTATGATTGATCACTAAAAAAGCTAATCACATAGTCCACCTTCGTCTATCCACGTTATGCACTCATTGTATGTGACTCGATTGCGCTTGATGTTTTTTTTAAAATAACTTCATTGAAAATAAATACTTGATAATTTTATAAATTATAAGACTGTTAATTACAACGATTACATTCACAATAAAAATGTTACGTTGAGCAAGTTATGTTTCACCAGTCGTATCTGCAAGACGTAAAGTTAAATTACTAGCGAACACTCGATACCAATTTTCTTCTACTTCAGAATTACACACTAGTTATCAATAATAATCAAATAAGAAATCAAAACCTGTAGGTTTTATGGACAAAATGACACAATAGATCTTTGATATATTATGACCATAATGAGACGTCACTGTTGAATTATATCCTCTCTCTCAGATATGGCTGACCACAGGTTACAAGAAATGTATACATCCAGGATAAATCAATTATAAGCTCTTTGTCGCTATTTATTTAAATGCCTTTTTCATCTCAGGATGATATCGTCATTTGGTGAAATTCACTCCTCAAATCTGAAAATGCATATTTTCACAAGAAATTGAACAATTAATTCCTAACAATAAAGTACAAGAATTGTTTTCATCATTGATTTTATGTCTATAGACACGTTCCATTCTAGCTAGTAACTACTAATTGTTTCATGCCATTAACTTCAGCCTAACTTGAATTTCACATTCCGTGGTTGTCATGTTATGGATAAACTACTGGTTTGGAGTCCAATACTTGCCATTTTCTGATCAGTACAATTTTACCAGTAGGCACCTCGACATGATTAACATGAGATAAAATGTCTTTTTTATATGACTTACTAACTTGAGTGCCCAATGATAATGATAGCCGTTGGATTAGACAGTACTAACTCCTGAAAGTGCTTCTCAAACAAATCGCCACTAAATCTAGCTCCGTTTACTCAGGTAGAGGTTTTTATGCTTTGGCCACTTTGTGAGGAAAGTGCGTTTATTCTACCAGAGATAAAATCAGAGGGGATCAGTCCTAAAAAAAAGCAAGATGATAGGGTGTCATAACTGAGACATAATATCCTAATACGAGACTACTCCATACTATAAATGACTGGGAAAGGCTTGAGAAATTAATCATTTTTAGGACAGGTTGGAGATGTTAGCCACCAACTTAATGTACACTTTTCCGATACGCTTAGGAATAACCGCGTCTCAAATAAATAAAAAGCCAGCTGCTTGAGTATATCATTCTTTGTCCTTTGATCTAAATCCGATTTCAATAGTTGTGCGAATGCGTTACGAACATAAATCTTCCATTTAACTCAGCATATTACTTAGACTAACCTCGTTTGTGTGACGGCAGTAATAAGAAGGCAAATACGAGTTGAGTTTGATGAATTTATTTCAATCACTCATTTATCCAGACAGACACAGAATTGAAAACAGGAAAGCGAGGTGGATAAGGTGAGTGAGCTAACCAGTTTTAATAAAGCGTGACTCAATATTTATAGTTAGATGAAAATAAGCCGAAGACATATGATGAATAGGGTAGGCGATACACACATCGCTTACGTAAAAACATTAAAGGTTGATAAGCGAATAGTTGACAAGGTCAAATGTGACTCAAGAAGAATGAGTAATCTAGTCTGTCTGGAAGCTAGAATAACACTTGTGGGTTGACATCGTACTAGATACTAAGATTCTTTCTAAATGGTGTCTTAGTTAATTGACAAATACAACTCTAAATAAGTACTAATAAAAGAATTTAAAATCTTTGTAAATTGACTACTACTAACGAAAAATTTTGGAGGAAGTAAATTTACCGTGTTCTAACGTTTTTAAGTCTAGACCTATAGCTACATTTACATCTTGTATTTCAAAACTGATAAAACTCTTATTCTCCCGATAGTGAATTGTTGATGATTGAGCAACTGACTCAATAATTGAATCACTGGATTTTCAACCAACAGGTCATATATTCAATCTCTGTCACATCTACGTCAATTTGAACTGCTTCGTCGTAAAGCTAACCCTCATGCAAATACTGTAGCTTAATGCAGATTACAGAGACTCATACCTCGTAAGTGATCAGAGATGGTTATCATGACTGATGTAGATAAATCCTGTATTACTGAAATGAATATCAGTCTTCCGCTTTTTGGATAACCGAACTGATTCTCTTGAGTGAACATGACATTCAAACCTTGACATCAACTAAATATGAGTGTCAACAGTCAACATGGGTTTTATTAATCACCGAAATAGAATAGCAGATATCCAATGGTCATGTCTTGTGATGCAATGTTTATCCCAAACTGTCTCTCAAACAGTATTCTGTTTAATTCTACGAGTTTATTTCCCATTAAATCGAAGGTTTCTTCCCCGAACTAGTATATCTCCTATAATCCTATACAAAGTAACTTCCAAATCGTAGATATATTAAATCTCGCCCCTTGGTAAATAATGCATTATAATAATTTGGTCTATGATATTGTGAACAACGATATGCAGATACTTTAATTTAATTTGTAAAGTTTCAAATTATCCCGTTGTTGATATTCGTAACTGAATTTTGACTAGTCTTAGTTGAAATATGTGCAATCTGTATGAATTACTTTGACATCGCCATTATGTCACAAGTTTTATTGAAGAGATGAATTTCGGTAAGCAGTGGAGTCCTGGACACGCAGTTCGTCCTATATAGATCTTTTCAGCAGAATTTACTTTTCCCAATTCAATGAAGTTCAGGCTCATTGAACAAATTGGTGACTTTTGAATAAGATCATAAATTGATTGTTGTTAGACCACCGTTGAGAACCTGGAAGCATTGAACGGCCGTTTCGCCCCATTTAAGGACTCCTCAACGGTGTGCACCCACGATCCTGCTCGCTGGACCAGTGGAGCTAATCCATGTTAGATAGAGACAGGTATCTATCTCAGTACGATGGAAGGTTGTCACGCAATTTCATGGATTGGTTGATGTTAGACATTACCACCTGTGGAAGCCAGCTCAGTGGTCTAGTGGTTAAGCGTTCACGTGCAAGATCAAACTTTCCTAGTTCAAATCCCGCTTTCGGGGTTGTCGATGCATGCTGCCTAAGAGTTCCACACTAGGACGAAACGGTCGTTCAGTACTTCCAGGTTTTCCATGGTGGTCTAACTTCAATTGACTCATACATCCAACTACTAAATTACCATAATATATATTTTTTCAAAGCTTTTAATGCTAAGATCTATTAATTTCCTAACATTTACCTAGAAAGAAAAAAAATCAATACTATCTAAACTAGTTTTTAACCACTTGATTTAATTCTACATGTTAAATCATTTTTTTTCAGAATGAGGAAAAAGCGTGGGAAAAGAATCGAAATTTCAAAAATCGATACAATAACTTGGACATAGAAAGAGGGGGGAGTGGGAGAGAGAGGGAAAAAAGAAATTCCTTTTTTTCTTCAATTAAATCAAAATTTTGTAGATTTTTATAATGAAATATATAAGTTCAATTGGTTAGAAACAGAATTTTTAATATTTAAAAGTCTTGTACATAAAATACATCAAAATAAAAAAAACACAGTGTTAAGTGATTGATTTTAATAGACTAGGAATCATGATTAAATATAATGTCTACTGAAACTAATCAACAGTAATATATACATTATAAAATATACTATTCTATAATACAAGCTTATCATTCTAATATTAATTGTTGATATACTATTGGTAAAATTTAAGAGATAACCTTAGAATATTTAGTACGAAGCTGTGACTGTTGAAGTTCGACAATATCAAAAGGTTAGGTAGTCATCACAGATGGAAATAATTGATAGTCGTATAACACCGTGAAATGACTGAAAATGAAAATATCAAACAAAGTATACCAAATTCAGTAGTCTAAATGTAGTACACCTGATAAACTGAAGTTCAATCCTTGATAAGATCATGGGTAAGCCAAAAAGGCTATTCACATATAACGATCTCATACAAACCTCTTATTCGAAGATATCTAAAGTATAATTAGGCTATCAATTAGGTAAACAATATCATTGTTTGGTGTTCCCTGTATCAAATTTTGAATTAAAATAATCAAAAAGTGAGACCCAAATAAACAATGGTGACAATATATGACTGTAAAACTGCATGACGATAACTCAAGCCTAATACGGAGTGCTAGTTTCTTTCAGGTCGTTTCACCTTTCATATTCGTAGATATGAGCATAAATTTGTGGAATGTCAACTGATCTTTAAAATTTAAGGTTTTATAACATATTGGCTGCTGGAAACAGAGTTTATCTAGTACGTTTAATTTAAAAGTTACGTGTAACTAATTTACCAATTACTGAGTTAGTGGCTAAACTGATTAGTTTGAAGGTTAATGACGCTATCTGAATTCCTAAAGAGAAAATGATATGTGTAGGACCGAATCGGGAACATACTTACGCCTGTTACACCTCGTCGTAGAACATAAGCCGCTTAACAAAATTCTCCATCCAACTCTGTCCGGAGCAATTCTTTCCTGTTGTCATTCATCCTTTTCATGTCTGCTTCCAGTTCCCAACGCAATATGTCCCTTGGTTTTTCTCTTTTCAGTTTCCCTTCAGGATTCCAAGTTAGCTCTTACGTCATGATGCAGTTTGATGAATTCCGTACTATACGTCCTATCCACTTCCAACGACTTTTCCTAATTTCCTCTTCAACTCAAAGCTGGTCTGTTCTCTGTCACAGTAGGCTGTTGCTTATGGTATCCGGCTAACGGACATTCAGTATCTTACGCAGACAATTGTTTGGAAGTACTCGTACTTTTTAATTTTGGTTGTGGTAGTTCTACACGTCTCAGCTTCGTACAGCAGAGCCATTTTGACGTTCGTATTGAAGATTATGACTTTGATATTAATTGACACTTGTTTTCAGTTAAATGTGTTCTTCAATTGTGGGAATGTGGTCCTTGCTTTGCCAATCCTCGCCTTCACGTCTTTATCATATCCCCCACGTTCATCAATGATGCCACCCAGATACGCGAAACTTTACACCACTTACAGAGTTTCTCCCTCAAGTGTGATTCGTGTTTGAGGATCATGCCTTTTTCCTTGTGTATGTTGAGGCCTACTGCTGCTACACTGTTTATCTTGATCTGCATTTGATGATGTGTATGGAATAGAAGGGTCAGGTCATCTGCAAAGTCCAAATCGTCTAGCTGCACCAAAGCTGTCCATTGTATTCTGGGCTTTCCCTCAGATGCGGAGGTCTTCATGATCCAGTCGACCAGCAGAAGAACGAGAAAGAGCGAGAGCAAACAGCCCTGTCGAACACCAGTCCTCATTCGGAATGTGCTTGTCAGCTGTTCTCCATGCACGACTTCGCAGCATAATCAATCGTGTGGATTTCATAAGATGTTGACGGTTTTTTCAGGTATAGTGTCGAAGAAGTTTCTACAAGGTTCTCCTATCCATATTATCAAATGCTTTCTCATAGTCAAATGATTGTTTAACGATGATCCGTAGTGTCGCACTTTGGTCTGTGCACGCCCTATCTTTACGGAATTCAGCCTGTTGGTCTCCAAGTTGGACATCTACCGAATTTTCATCTAGTAAGGCAACACTTAAAAACTTTGCCTGGTATCGATAGTAGTGTGATTCCTCTGTAGTTCTCACATTTGCTCAGATCTCCTTTCTTTGTATTTTGATAGTTATCCTTCTTTCAAGTTTGTCAGTACTTGTTCTTCCTCCCAAATCTTCTGGAATAGAATGTGGAGCATATTTGCAGTTGCTTTTAAGTCTGACTTCAGTGCTTCAGCTGATATATTGTCAGGTTTCGCTGCTTCCAAACACTTGATTTGTCTGATGACCATCCTGATTTCTTCGGTTGTTGGTGGAGTGACATCTATAGGAAGGTCTGTGTGTGCTGCTTCGATATCTGGTGGAGTCAATGGAGTTTTCCGAAGTGTTCCGTCCATCCATTCCTCTATTTTTGAATTTCAGTGATTGGTTTGCCTTCTTTGTCTTCGACCGGTCTCTCTGGTTTACCATATTTCCCTGCTTGTTTCTTCTTTGTATCATATAGTTGTCTCATATTTTCTTCTCTTGCAGCTTTTTCCGCCGTCATTGCTAGTTCTTCCACGTATTTCTGCCTGTCGACACTTTTGCCCTTCTTCACTTTCTTGTTTGCTTCTGTGTATCTGGCGTGTGCCTTTAATTCCTCTGTTCTTGTTCAACTGTTGTTAATCCCTGCATTTTTGTTCTTCCTTCCTTTAAACTTGTCCAGGATTTTGTTAGAGATTCATTACTTATGATGATGCTTCTTGCAGCCCAGAATCTTCTGGTACGTTGGAGTTAGTGCTTCCTTAATCATTTTCCAGTTGTCCTCCATAGTAGTTTCTTTTTCTTTAAGTAGATCATATAAGGCTTGGAAACTGCTGGTGCGAACTATCTTGAATTAGTTGAGTTCATCAGCATGTTGAAGGAAGGCTGTATTGAACCTATGTAATGCTGTTCCTTCAGTTGTACAATGTTTCTTTAGCTTCGTTTTCATCTTGACTACAACCAGGTGGTTATCTGAAGCTATGTCAGCTCATCTGTTGGCTGTTACGTCTTCCATTGTTCTTCCGATTTTTTTACTGATGCAAATATAATCTATATGGTTCTGTGTGGTGTGGTTCGGTTAGATCCATGTAGCATTATATGTGCATTTGTGTGGGAATATCGTGCCGTCTATAACTAATTCGTTGAATGCACATACATTTGCAAATTTCGCTATTTTCGTTCAGTTCTCCCAGTCGGTCCATGCCGTCCCATGATATCTTCATGCCCGTCGTTGTCCATTCCGATTTTGACGTTTAGATCTCTCATAAGGATAGTCAGGTCGTTTCCTGGGCACATCTCTATAGTCGACTACAGCCTCTCGTAGAACTGATATTTGTCATCGTCGTTGCTATCATTGGTTAGTGTATAACATTGGATAACCATCATCGTGATCCCCTTCTTTTTTTATTTTGAACGATGCTTTGATGATCCCAGATCCATGAGATTCCCATCATATAAACGCATTTCATGCTCATTTGGTCAGCATCAGAACAACTCCCTGAGTGTGTAGAGCACTTTCCTTTTCGTGACCGGAGTATAGCAGCATCTCTTACAAATCTATCCTTTCCTGTCCAGCTTGGGTCCAATGGGTTTCGCTGATTCCGAGTACTGCCATGTTGTATCTCCTCATTTTCGTTGCTATCTGACTAGTCCTCCCTGTCTTCCACATTTTCCGGACGTTCTATATACCTATAAACATTGTTGCTCTGGTTGTAAGAAGGAGAATCAGCCTCATGACTTTCGAAGAATCTTGGCTTTCATCATGAGGCATCATAATTCTTCCTTCAACTCAGAGTGCAGAGTTTAAATGGTTTCATTTGTTTAACCTGGTTGGTGTTATTTTAGCAAGATTTTTTCTATGGGATGGGATTGCTGACCCCACGCCTAACTCTCTTATTTTACCCGGTCTTGGGACCGGCAGTAACTCTAGAAGAGCTGCAGGAGGAGTTTAACAAATGGAAACTGGGTGATATAATGACATTTCAAAGAAATAGCTCTCGCATATTTTTTGATTAAATTGTTTGAATAATTATACTTTATTTAAATACAACTCTAGATTTCTTTTGCATAACTATACATGTAGGCTGAAAGGATTCAACTATTTGTTTATCATTAAATTACTATTTTTAACGGGTTCTTCAGTGCGTACGATTGTAGAATTTATTTATTATTTTTGGAACAGTTACTTTGCCCGTACATAATAAATTCATCGTATGCGTGTGTACAATCGTGAATAACAAAAATCATACTGACAATATAAATTCTCCAAGGAACATCTATCTAACTTTCGAAGTTAGTTTAGGTTTGCATAGCAAGGATATTTCTACGTTTATGAATGACACTGATATTCTAAAAAAGTACCATGAACTTGCCAAGCATAGTAACAAAGTCGATAATTATCCAATCAGGATATGACACACAATCTATCATTTTCCTAGAACTTTCTTAGAGATTCCTATTGAATGCTGATTAGGTAAAGTGTTTTCAATCTTTCTCAAAATTCTGAAAACTTTTCTGAGGAATTTTTTAGAGCTTCTAACAAACTCAATTTAAATCAGAATATCAGATCGTTTCGTCGACTGATTATTCTAATTTTTTTAAAATTAAGTATTTAGCGTTGATAAGAAAAAAATTATAAAATATCAAATTAGTACAACGTCTAAAAATAAATACATTGAATTGATAGATCAGAGATTTACATTACATCCAACTACAAGACAATGTCATTAATATGGAAAGTAATGGTTTAATCAATTGGAATGCCAATTGTATACGAAATTGAGGTTTACTAATCGTGTGTGCCATGCATTCACATCTTAGGAAGGATTATGGATGCTTAATTGTGTAATTTTGCAAATATGTGTTCATACAGTAAGTTATTGAACTATTATTATTATTATTATTATTATTATTATTATTATTATTATTATTATTATTATTATTATTATTATTATTATTATTAGATGTAATTGAGTTCAATTTATACAAATCTGAATGTCAATCTAACTGTAAATAAATGATATAAAACGTGATGTATTCGTACATCGTCTCGATTTATTTTGGCATTCAAATAAATTCTTTACCCTTTTCCTCTTGTATTCAAGTTGCCGTGTATATTCAACCTGGGGTTATTAAAAACAGCTAGGAAATCAAATCGAGCATTCACTTAAAAGATATATCAACAAAAAGATTTTTCAATTTTGTACTGTTCATTTTTTAGAAAGCATAATTATATGAAAATTTTCAAGATGAACTTTATGACACTCAGAGTCTATGTTTGGGTATTATTCTAGAATTGCTGAGTTCAATTTCATTGACTGATATTTTTTCTACCATGGGAGATTTGGGAAAATCGTAGAATTCTATGATACTTATGTATCCCTGATTTATTTTACCGGAACAAAACATATAGATGTTTCGTTCCAGTATAGGACTATTCAGCAGTTAATACTCAAGACTTGATTAGAGATCAAATCAAGGAACTCTAGGTCTTATCACTAACTGTTTCGCAATGCCGACTTTAACCAATTTACCAGCTTATTCTTATTAGAGAATGTTAGAAAGGAGTAATTATTTAACTCATTATGTTTTGTGGAGATTGTAGGGATTTCAATAATCGAAATCATGAGTCATTTGAAGCTAGACCACCATGGAAAACATGGGAGCAGTGGATGGTTGTTTTGCCCTAGTATTGGTTTCCTCAGCAGTGAGCATCCATGATCCCGCCGGCAGGATTCAAACCCGGGACCTATTAGTTTCGCATGCGAGCGCTTGACCACTAGATCGCTGGGCCGGCATCCAACAGTGTTAATGTCTAACTTCAACTAATCTACGAAGTTGAGTGACATATCCACCATTGTCATCAGTGAGTTGCTGTTCACAACCAACCCGGCCGAACTCCACTGACAGACCCTGGGTTCGAATCCCGCGAGCAGAATCGTGGATGCGCACTGTTGAGGAGGCCCACAATAGGATGAAACGGCCGTTCAGTGCTTCCAGATTTTTCATGGTGGTCTAGCTTCAATTGACTCATGACCTCAAGTATTGATATTACTTACATTTATTGATAATAACAGTTTAATCTAATGATATTGTAAATTGTGTTCATACATTAAGATATTGATTGGTTAATGTTTAGTACTACCAGACCAAGCTTATCTAAATTTTAATATTGATAAGTAAACATAAAACATTAAAATTAGTGCATTTCGACATACTTCTGATTAATCTTTGTTGTATAGTAGATCTCAATCAATAGTCTTTACCTTAATTCCTGCATCACGCTATGTCAATATTCTATTCAGTCATAACAGAGAATTCCAAGAAAAACCCATTTCAAGCAAACGTTTGATTATAAACTTTCTGAGAAGCTGAAAAATAAGAAAACACACGAGACCAATAACCAGTTACTACTTTGTTTGTCAATATTATTTACAGAGGATTAATCGAACGCTTGTTTTATGGTGTTTTTCTTTAATTTTCAACTATAAACTTGATTTTAGCTTGTTAACGATTACTAAAATATATGAGTCAGTTCTCTGTAATTAGATTACTAGGTTTTTACTGCAAAAATTAGTACTTAATTATGTAGCCAGTGAGATGTTTAAATCGTTTTACATTATGATCATTTGAGTAGCGTATAGCCTAAGGGAAAACAATTTTTAATGATATGAAATTTATTAGATTTATCCACTTCTCCTTGCTTTTCACATGTTGCTCTCCCTCCAAGTAATCAGAAATGTTACTCAAAACACCTAATGGAGGGCTTTCTTCAGAATCAATAAGAGCAGTAATTGTTTAATTTGAATATTAATGATACATTTTTATTGCCACAGTTATGTCATCCAATACATCTGCTTCAAAGAGCTATGTTGATAATATATCCCAAGAAATGTTTGTGAATGTTGGGTTCCCAGAAGAAGAAAAGTTTGTGAAGTAGTTATCAGCGCATCGAAATGAAACTTTTATCATTTTACTATCCCTAATAACCATCATGAATGATTTGTACATGGAATTAATGTGGAGAACGAAACGGTATATACAATGACCGATAACATTATCATAACCATTAATGTAGGTTTTTCTGTGTCCGATAATTTAAACAACTTACTTACTGTAGATGTGAATCCATTGTTCATATCCAGATGATGGAGGGATTTTGTGTAGTGACAGTATGGTCTATGAATCAAGATCACTATTTGTCGCGTATTTTTATTTACAAAAGTCCACGGTCCGATCGTTTGATCGAATATCAAAATGGAGCTTTTCCTTTATTTGTTCATTGAGCCTTAGCCTTTGTATTGGTCGATCTCTTGCATACTACTCATGGGAGGAAAATAATTGCAAACGATGTCTTCTGTAGAATTTACGGGTGTTCAAGAGATCAAAATATTCAGACTCGCTAAACTTTCGTCGGTAATTTAATCGAATAAGTAACGTTGAAATATTTGTAGCCTATATCGTCAAGATTGAAGGGAACGGCAGATACAGAGAGATACAGACACGGAGTGATACATCTTTACAACGGGCGATCAGAAAAAAAATTACATTCCTTTTTTCATACTTTCCATGCATTTGTAGCGACTATATGTACAACAATAAAAGAGCACCACCATACCAATTGACGAGATTGAGTGTATCTATCAAGTCTCAAACCGACGTCCTTAGGACTAATAGGTAGAGGAAGTTTCGAGCTGATCTGAAGTGTTTTTCTGAGTATTTATCGTGGCCGGTACACCAGGTGTATGTTTCATCAGTGAAAAAAGTCCTATTATAAACAATGTCTTACCTACTAAATATTCAGAAGCTCATTATATAATATATCACGTTTATACATCCGTCAGGTGGGGAGAGGTGAACTTACAGAATTTTGTGGACATGCTTTCTTTAAATGTGTCAACTGTTATATTTCAAATGATTTCGATGAACTTTAAAAATAATCGTAGGATTCATCGGTTTATACCTCATATTATATCTTCTTTCTTCGAAAATCTCTACAGCTCATATTTAAACCTGCTTATCTACATACATCTGTTACCCCTCGTGAAGTATGTGTTGCCGATCAGGATTCTCCAGTCAACTCTGTCCTAGGATCCTCATTCCATTTGTTTCCAATTGCTACTCATTTTTTCGATCTGCGCCTGCAATTTCTTGCTCGTTGTGTTCTTTGTTTTTTTCTTCTCTTTCTGCCTTCAAAATTCCACGTTAGAGCTTGCATCATGATGCAGTCTGATGATTTCCCCAGTTTGTGTTTTATCCACATCCAGCTTCTTTTCATAATTTCTTCTTCAGATGGAAGTTGATTTGTTCTCTGTCATAGTAAGTTATCAATATACATTAACTTCATTGATTATGAGAAATTATTTAACAGCGTGGATAGGACAACCTATAGATTTCCCTTTGAAACTCTGGTGAAACTGAGAAGATTGTTATCATCATCTGGAATTCATACGATTGACTACACTGCAGAGTCGTACATGGGGGACAGATAAATTCTAAGTAAAGACTGATATCATACAGGGCTGTTTGCTGTCTCCTTTTCTGATTCTTCTGGTAATTGATTGGATTAAATAAACCTCTACGTCTCAGGGAGGGAAACAATAGGGTTCTGATGCAGATGTGAAGATACGGATTGGCAAAGCAATGGCAGCATTCTGACAGCTGAAGAACATGTAAAACTTAATACAAATGTCAGACAGCATCATAGTCAGAATTTTCAACACCAGCGTTTAAAGAGTTCTATTGTAAGGAGTTGAAACTTTGAGCACTGCCACAACTACCATCAAAAAGGTACGGGAATATGCAAACAGCTGTCTACACGAAAAAACTCAATGTCCGTTAACCGGATAACATAACCAACAACATATTATTTACAATATTACCGCTATATATTACAGATATTTTATCGGCCTTGGTCCCGAAGCATGCACGTTTCAAAACAACTTAAACCATCAATCAGTATCTCACTAATTTTTAATTTTGTTCTAATTAACATTTATATTATATAGTACAATTTCCTAAAGTAAATATTAACTGAATGTATTTAATACATGTACTAATGTATCATCAAGAAAACCTTTTCATTTATTACAATTACAATCAAATAATATGTTTGAATTCATGAATCGATTAAAACTAGATCACCATAGAAAACCTGGAAGCACTGGACAACCATTTCGTTTTAGTATGGGACTCCTCGTGGGTGTGCACTGTTGAGGAGTCCCATACTAGGATGAAACGGTTGTCCAGTGCTTCCAAATTTTCCATGATGGTCTAGCTTTAATCAACTCATGAATTCAACTATGAAGTTACTACAATCTCCACAAATTTCCCTTTCTGATAATAAAAAATATATCCAAATATATTTTCACTAATATCGATCAACAAAATATTTGATAACTTATCATTTAGTAATTGAAAGTAACTCGTCATATTTAAGAAATCTGTTAACAAAATATTCAAAACTGGAGATAAATAAAAATGTCAAGTTGCTAATCATTTTTAATTATGCAAAACTAAGATTTCTTTGTGAAAATCATAAAAACATCAATTAAATTGACAATCATTGGTTATACTTCTTTTTTTTTACCAGTGACTAAAGAGTTCGATTAAAACTGAAGTTTGTTAGAATATTATTAGTGAATATGATGCTTAAAAGGAACTAGATTTTGATTTCTATATATTAACATGATTGTTTAAATTGAATGAATGTGAAGAGATCTGAATATATATACAAGTGAATCAATCTTATACAACTTCTGGATAATAGATCTCAGGAGGAAAGTTTTAGAACCTGTCAGATTATTAGTACGTATACTACTGTTAAGATTGTATGATGAAACTAATTAACATACCATATTATTTATTCTCTTTTTCAGTAACGATGAATTGTATATCTGGTTACAACGTTAAAAGATAAACATTTGTGCTTTAAAGATAAAGATCCATGTTTGTTAGTATTAACTATAGCTAACCTTTACAGAGATAACTACTACTACTACTACTACTACTACTACTACTACTACTACTACTACTACTAGTAGTAGTAGTAGTAGTAGTAGTAGTAGTAGTAGTAGTAGTAGTAGTAGTAGTAGTAGTAGTAGTAGTGCTAATACTAATACTACTTCGACTATTATTATTATCCCACCTTTATACTTGCTGTAGATATTTCTTAACAAAATATTTATAGGTTAAAAAAAGTTTAACGTGTTCCGGTTGTATCAGACATGCTGCCTCAGATAATTTAAGGTGACATACTATTCTATAATCGAGGTTATCTAGGATTTGTTCAGTTAAATTCATTATATTACCAGTAATGAAGCTAAGTGTAACAGTGATCTCAATCAATGATCTATTTTCAAAATAATCTGTGAGAAAATATAAGCAGTAAATCAATCTAATTTACTGACCAGATTCAATTTTCGAGTTTTCGAAATTTTTATGTGATATAATAGTTCTATACTCTACTGTTAGAATATGTTATACTTATTTAATATCATTTTGTAATCCCCAAGAATAAACTAAGTCCCAGTAATAATATGGATTTCAAGCGAAGTTTTAGACAATTAATTTATTCATTCAATACAGGATCATATTCAAACATAGTTGAAGTATCAGTATGATCGTATATACTGTATAATGTAATCATCTGAAATTTCTATTACAGCCAGTACTTTCACTCTTGATGTGGTTGACTTAAAAAGTCTTACTTGAACTTTGGGATAATTGTTTTAGAATTAATCGATAGAACGCATTGTATTACTAATCAATATAAAGGAATAAGATGTGATTTAGGAAAGTCAATACTAAGACAAAACAGATAACCAATGCTTTTATGGTTCTTTGATTCTTCTCTTAACTGATAAAAATACTTCTTGAAAGGAACCGATAAGGTCACAGATTGAATGACTAACAACTGGACATGATTGCTTTTATTGACTGTCGAATTTTAAGTTTTAGATTATTCAGTCACAGTGACGTTCAGTATTTCATTATGCAGTGCGTTTTACAAGATGTCCTAACAATCATTCCACACAGATTTTAAATCACGATAAACTTGTCATTCATGTCAATAATAATAATACATTTGTATACATACATGTGTATATATATACATATATTTGTGTGAGTGTATCTTAGACTCACTAAGTTAGAAATATATTGTTCACCTCTGACCTTAGCATACGGTTAATGATAATTGCATTAAAAGTGTATTGTTGTAATAACGGTTTTATATACTGATTAAGTTTTTGCTTACAATTCCCATGACAAGTTGTCCAAATCAGAACATGGTGGTAGAATGCCACATGTAATAAAAAAAACACACTTAATTTACGTGCTAAATAATGATATACTGGTGAGTGGAGTCATTCTGTGTAATTCTCAGTTTTGACTGAATTCTATTGAATAGCTGAGTGATGATATCTATGACTTTAGAACAAAGTAACCGAAATTCAACTTCTGCGAGAACATCGATTCCCGCTAGATTACAAGTACGAAATTCTGATGAACATAAATTATATGTATATGGGTTCTTGATGGTAGCTTCTTATTACCTTGCATCAACCATTTACAAACCAGTTACTATGATAACTATTAAGAAAAAAAGATATGTAATAAAAATCATTGTATTTTGTTATATGTGCAAATCATTATCACAATGAGATATTCTGTGTTATTGTATTTATGTTTCCACATTACACATTCTGTTGACGATTGATCACTGTTTTTTACTATTTTCAATTTCCAGATTAACTATACTGTAGAATTATCGTTGTACTTCTTTTCCAATATTATTTTATTTTATACTATTGACTAGATCTGAAATTTATGTTGTTCGATGATTTCTTTCCTGTTTCAAATACCTAAGTCATTATTATTAAACATCGTACACTTCTTTGTAGGTAGTTTAGGCTTTTTGATTGAGATCATGAACTGATCAATGTTAGACCACCATTGAAAACCTGGAAGCACTGGACAACCGTCTCGTCCTATTGTGCTCAACCATGATTCCGCTCGCGGGATTTGAACCCAGGACCTTCGGTCTCACGCGCGTACGCTTAACCTCTAGGCCACAATCTAGGGTTCATGTAATTAGTTGAACATTCATTGGTAAATAAAACAATATATATATATATATATATATACTTTGAATGCTAGTAACACCCATGAAAATTATCTTAAGTTAAATGATAATGTAACCAAATCAAAATAATCATGTTAAGGCAATATAAAGTGCCATAATTGTATACATTAAAATTGCTTGCCAAGACTAATATTCATCAAATTTTATTCGGTGAGTCATATAGTTTATCATTGTAGGGTTGATGTGAATTCAGATGTATGCGAACGTGTAAATAAGTGTATGTCTACGGTGGATACCGACCTATATATTCATTCATTTAACTTGGTTAATTCAATCTAAATGTATTTTAAATTATTGATTGGACTAGTGATATATATTTTTATAATGTATGTTTGTGTAAATGTATATTCGATTTTTGTATGGTCATAGTAGTCAAACATTTTTAACATGAATAAACTTATGAAAGAGTAAAAGTAAATCTGAGCTTTGGCTGTCCAATAAAATTGCATGAATTTTGTTTATAAAATTGTAAAGCTCTAGATCATTGACTGACTATAGAGAACGATCAAACTCGGGTTAGCTCCTTCATTCTTGTATGATACTCCTTAGTATTGATGACCAACGGCCTTATCTAGGATTCGAACCCAGGATCTTCAGATCTCGTAATTTGGGCTTAAACATGATCTTAAATTCACTTCTAATTTTTAAAACCTATTGTCTGTTTGCCATTACCGGCCTTCAGTTTCACATTTCTTCTCCTTTTATTTTAGTCAAGTCGACAATAATTACTCATAATTCTATAGAAATCTGGTTATCTTCCAGCATCCTTCACACTGTACTGATACTTGAATTTCCCAACATATATAGATGTAACCATAAACTATTTTTCTATGGATTGACAAGGATCTTATAACAGTAAATGAAATTTATGAATCTCCTGGCAACGTTGTTATAATCAATACTGAAATCATCTTTTTGCGCAGCTGCACGCGTAAAAGGGAATTCTCAAGATCACTCCAGGAAATACTTGGTTGGAATAATTTTCATCAGGAACATTGACCCTTGAAACACCTCATTTTGAACTAAGTCTTGATTACTAGAAACTTAAGGGCGTGTTTTATTAGGGAAACATTTGCTATAGAAATTAAGGGATGGTGAACGTGTGAGACTTAAAGAATGCAGGAACATAGCAACAAGAAGGTGCTCAGAAAGCATGAACATTAACCACATGAAGACACACACTCTTTTCTCAGAACTCCTGAGACACTAGAGTTTACGTACTCTGGTATTTAATTTAAGTTTTAAAATGGTTTTCAGTATTGTCCGACGTTAATTAAAATGTCTTTGAATTCCGAGGGACGTTGAACTAATCCAAGAAGGAAATAAAGACAGATGAAGATTTACTATGTATTAAAATTATTATCAAAAACTATGCATAAAATCACTGACTTTTTAACGTTTTGTTTATATGAATTCATAGTTAGATTTTGTAATTATCATTATCAATGTTTGACTTGATAATTGAGCATTGGATAGATTGGTATAAATAAAAATTTATTCTCTGAAGAAGTGGCTTACACTAAGTCACAATACATCAGAAAATCTAATTTTTCTACTCATTGGAATATTACAAATATATTAATTTATTCATCATAATTAGATTTAAAATAAACAAAACTATAAAGATCAATTTTAATTTATTAGTTGTTCAATTCACAAACGCAATTTCCAATTTTCATAAGATTAAACTGTACTAACCAACAAATGTAACTAAATTTCAATGGTTAAGATCATGAGTCAGTTGAAGCTAGACCACCATGGAAAACATGATAGCACTGGACGGCCGTTTCGTCCTATTATGGCTCAGTGGTCTAGTGATTAAGTGCTCGCGCGCGAAACCAGTAGGTCCCGGGTTCGAACCTTGCAGGGGGCGAGGTCGTTGATGCGCACTGCTGAGGAGTCCCACAATAGGACGAAACGGCCGTCCAGTGCTTCCAGGTTTTCCGTGGTGGTCTAGCTTCAATTGACTCATGATCTTAACCATTGAAATTACTACAATCACAAAAAACCCCTTCTGATAAAATGTAACTAATTAATAAAGTTGTATAATTAATCGTTCATAACAGTTTTGTTCTAATTCGATACGGCTTTAAACTGCACATTCAGATAGCCCGATACTTTTAGACGACTGAGTTGAAATCTAATCCCTTCCAAACTCTGATCAATTCTCAACAGAATGTAATAACGATCCAAAGTTAAGCCTAGCGACTATTTCAATTGAGACCTAATTAAACGATTCTAATCTTAAACTCCGATTCGAATTTTAGAAATTCATTTTGACGCTAGTTATCAATGTTCAAAAGCTGGTTGTTTAATTAAATGACTTGTAAAGAGTAATTGTTAAATTTAAAGTCTGTTCAGGATAATAATTGATATTAATTAAAGAACTATTGAAAATATCAAAACATCGGATAACTATGGCTATATGCTTTTGGGAACTTAATATTATTGAGTAACTTCAAAACTCATTGCGTATAACGTCTACTATTTCTATTGAGATGAGAATTCGTTATTTTCGAGTCAAATATCTTAAATTTGGATGAGGCCATATAAATATGCTCACCAGCGGCTAGCTTCGTGAGGGAATTCATGGAATTCTAGTGAGAAGAGGTGACTAGTGGAGCTAATCCGTATCAGATAGAAACAGATATCTACCTCAGACAATGAAATTGGTTGAAGTTAGACATTAACACCGTTGAATACTGACTCAGTAGTCTAGAGGTTAAGTGTTCGTGCTTGAGACTGAATAACCTAGGTTCGAATCCCACCTGTAGGATCGTGAATGCACACTGCTGAAGGGTCCCATACTAAGACGAGACGGTCATCCAGTACTTCCAGGTTTTCAATGGTGGTCTAATATCGATCGATTCATGATCATGAGAGAGAGAGAGAGAGAGAGAGGAAAGAACTGAAAACTGTCTTCAAATAAGTTTACATACACACTTTCAATTCAAGTGAATAATTCGAAATCACATTTGTAACATGAATCTTTGTAAAGAATAATTAAAACGGGAAGATTCATTAAAATGTAAATATTTATTTAGAATTTAAATAATTTATTAGAAAAATCACAAAAAAGCACAACAACAACATTATTTAAACACTAAAAAATTCCTGATAGATTAGATTAAATAAACATTTATTATGATTTATTTGCAAACATTGATAGTGGACTCAAGGACGTGCGTTTCGTCCTACTTTGGACTCATCAGCTAGATGTACTTACATCCCGGAGTTGATGTTCACTCTGGGACTTGAATCCAGTACCGTTTACTTAAAACGCCAACGCGTTTTAGGACTGCAATTAATCAGTCTCTTATTGGCAGATGTGCAAACTGTGAGTATTGCCTTGATATAGCCTTAATTCACAATCATGATATGCAGAGATTATAGAGAAGAATAAACGAGAAAAATGTTTCTTAAGAAAATCTAAATTGGCAAATAGTCAAGTTTCATTCAACTAACTATTCATTTACATTCAGTTATTAGATAGAAAAAAAGGAATGATAATAATAATACAGATCTCATTCCATTATTTAACAGTGCCCTTTTTTGTACTTTCATTGATTTAATGATTTCATTTACATTTATGATAAACAGTTATTCATCTGAACAGAATATATAGGACATAAAGGTTTGTTTGATATGTATATAAGAATAAAAATATGATGGAACTAAAATAAAATAGAAAAAATCAGGAATTCATTTAATGAATGGTCAATTAAAGTTTTGTACTATTTTATCTTTGAGTAATGGTTAGTTTTTGTTGTTGTTGGCTTTTTCGCAAACTTTTACATTCGATCATTAGTATGAGAAGTTGGTAATTTTAAGTGATTTCACTGAAATTAGTCAATCGGAAATTCAATACCCCTATTAAGGTTCATTCATCGACTCCTGTTATTTGATCACAGATGCCTTCAATGCATTGATCGGGTATGTTTAATTTATTGAATGATCAATGATAGGGTTAGATACTGGGCACCAAATAAGGATAGAAAATTAATTAAAGAAGTTGTGGACTTTTATATAATGAGGTAGGTAGGACATTTCTTAGGTCTGACTAACCATCGCCTACCTCGATGTCCGTTGTTTGTTAATGCAAGTAGAATGGAAGACAGACTTGGGCATCCAAACTAAGACCTGAAATCAGTCCATAAAGGTATTTATAGACGGAGTGAGCCGCGTAGTGGATGGAAACTATCTAGTTGGAGCCTTCGCGATTGTTGTAACCATTGTTTGCGAGTTTTTAGTGACGTGGCCTAGAATCGTTTGCAGTGACGCAGATGCATTCACTCTTCATCTTCTCCCAGATCCTGAGTTTTAAAATTATCTGATTCTTTGGTATTCAAGAAATTTAATCATTCTTTTATAACAATATGCGTGCCTAATATTTTTTACCATTACTGACATTGTTACTAATTTTAATAATCTGACATTTATTCCAAGAAAAACTCGTCTCACTATGCTGATACGATGTGACAACTTGAATTGGTGCACATAAGTACCAAGTTGTTTCCGAATGACTAATTGATTCAAATTTATTTATCTATGTATTATAAATAATTAAGTGATTATTTTACTTTTATTGATTAAAAGTGAGACAGCAACTAAATGAAAAACTGTAGAGAAGGCGTATGCTACATCACAGATTAAACTCCCTCCCTCTCTCTCTCTCTCATATATATATATATATATATATATATATATATATATATATATATATATATATATATAATTCTTTTTTCACAAATGATAATCGATAATATGTTCGTAGACAATAACGATGAGTATGGTAATAGAGAAGAAAATATATTATTTGTTAAAAAATATAATTCATATTAAAAGATTGAAAGTGTTGTTGTTAAGATTTTGAATATTTATCTGAAATGTGAAATAATTTACTCACTTACTTAGCCTTGTTACCCCTACTGAGGCACATGGTATCAAATAGGTTTTAATTAATTCATTTCATTCTATTGAAGACAGGTAACTAAGAACATATTGAGCTAAATTTTTCTATCAATTGTTAGCCAGTTTCGGTTTCAGAGCGATCGACAGAATTCGAGTACTTAAGTGACCAGGTATGCCATTAGTTAACGTTATTGATAATTACCTTAGTTTAAGCGTCTTGATTCTACAACAGTAGGTCAGCTGTGGTGTTGATAGCCTTGTGTTTTTGTCTACAACTGTGGCACTAGGTATCATAAACTAGAGTCTCATGAAGAATTTCATTCTACTCAGGGTTTCAAGTACACATTGTAGGCAATTACTAATTAGCACAAAATATAAGTCAAGCTGGAATTTGTGTAAATGACCTCTAAGTATGTATTATGTAATCGTTTGTTAGTGTGAAAGAACTGAATAAAATGCTTCACAAGTACATGTGAGTGATTTGTTTTAGACGAACTGATGATAAACCACTTGAAATTCTGATATGTTTTACAATTTTTTCATTATTTTCAAACATCAGAATGTATTTATTAATAGGTGAATTGTAGCCGGAAGTAAAATCCAGGTCATGAGTTTCGTTTTATTTGGACTTGTTAATTGAATGTACCTACATTCCAGTGTTCAGTCCTAAATATCAATATCAAGATAATTCAGATTCCCAATAATGATATAAAAATGTATTAAACATAGTCAGACAATATGTAGACAATATGGAAACATAATTGTTTATTGAGGACATTTTTATCAAAACATAAATAATGTCAAGGGTTTTCGATAATTAATAGACAATTTAAATTATGAATGATATAACGGGAAAGAAATGTCCCATACAAGGTAGAAACAGCCGTTCAGTGCAACCAGATTTCCAATGGTTATCTAGCATTTATCAATTCATAATCTCAATCAAAAACTTAACAATCTCCACAACCCCACACTAGTTATTAGCTTTATTGTTTATGTATTCATCGACTAATCAATGATAGTCCCACTATTTCATTAGATTATTACTATGTATTGATAGTATGTCTTCTTTTCTAAAGTATATACATACATTCATATAATCAATTTTTTATAAAAAACAAAACAACAAAGACAAATTAGTTGGAATTTATGGATAAGTATTATTTCAAGAGAAATTCTTAATTTGGCCAACTTCATTTAGGGTATGTTTACAAGTTAATTTAATTGTTGAAAATTATTCTTAGGGTTAGAAATACCTTTTATTAATTTATTGATTCATATGTATCATTAATTCTGTTTGTTTAAAAGAACGCATTTTCTTTTTGTTCACATTTATCATCATGTGGTCCAATATACATTAGTAAATCGATATTTGTAATAAGTGGCTGATAAGTGATTTTGGCATATTCTATTGGGAAAAAGACGAAATACTTGTAGAATATATTACTTAATTCTTAATAAATGTCCTGACTGGTTAATACTAATAAAAGATTAGTATTGTTGAAAATTTATTTTAGAAAAAGACAATGGACAAATGATAGAGGTGTTTATCATAAGCAATACATATAAATAGTATGTTTGATATATTCTTGATTACGTATTATCTTTTCGATAGAGTTTTGTTCTCTGAGCTGGATAGTTTAGTCATGAAGCTTTCATCATTCTTCTGAATGACATCATCGGTACAAGCATCAGTTTAATCTCTCCATCAAAATCATCAACCTGAGCTATAAATCTTCTCCATCATCTCTTGATAACATTGTTTTATTGTACGGTAAAACGAAAAATTTTCAAATAATTAAAGTAACTTACTACGTCAGTAAATAAAGCCTTAAGAGAATCCAGTGAAGAAAATTACGCAATATACTGCATTCCCACTAACTATAATATTCAATAAGTCATTTAGCCAAGGCGTGTTACCTACGGACTAGAAGGATGCAATTGTCACTTCAATACATAAAACAGACCTGTCAGACTCACCAGTGTCGTAGTTAAGATTCTTGAAAGAATAGTCAAAAAGACCATAATGACATTCTTAGAAGCCAACAACTTGTTAAACAACAAACAACATGGTTTTAGAAAAGGTTAGTCTTGAGCAACAAACCTCCTTATTGCTAGGGAACATTGGATAAAGTTTCTAAACAATGGAAAATCAGTGGATGTTGTTTACTCAGACTTCAGAAAAGCGTTTGATAAGGTGTCAACAAATATACTGCACTTGAAGATGTGCAATCTAGGCATTGCTGGACCTTTCTTAAAATGCCTTAAGGATTTCCTGGTAGGTCGTAGACAAAAAGTAAGGGTAAATTCCAAGAGCTCCACCTGGAGACTAGTACTTGATGGCGCACTGTAAAGTTCTGTCCTAGGTCCTTTACTTTTTATACTGTATGTAAATGATCTCTTAAGTATAGTTGATGACGATGATTTAAAACTATAGCGAGAAATAACATGAGATGCAGATGTATGTGCACTTTAGGCAAACTTAAATGCTGTGAATAGCTGGTCTAAAGAATGGTTGATGCCTATCAGCGCGGCAAGGTGTGTCTACATGCACTTTGGGGATATAAAGATAAATAGGTACAACATAGGAGGGGTGCCTCTACCCGTGATCCGGTCTTACAAGGATCTTGGGGTGACGGTGTATCATGATCTTAAGACCACACGGCATACTGCCGGGAGCTTGCAGCTAAAGGGATTAGAACCCTATGGGTTTTAAGGAGGACATTCACCAAGTTAGATACTACCATGTTCACTGCAGTATACAAAACCTTATTGAGAACTAAGCTTGAAAACTGCGTTCAGGCTGCAAGCGCCTACTTAAAAGGGGACTCGGATATCCTGGTAAAAGTGCAGGAGACAGTTACTCACACAACTCCAGAACTTCGGGGTTTACCAAACAAAGAGCGGCTTCAGAAGCTAGATCTCTTTACTCTGTCCTACCATAGATTAAGAGGTTATCTGATTTTGATGTATAGAATACTGATAAATTATTTTGGACCTAATATATCCTCTCTTTTTCGTCCCACTAGATCGGGACATTTCAGAGAACATAGCGAGTAGAAAAGCCAAGAATGAACAAAATACTCGTGGCATACAGGTTTTCACACAGAGTCATCAGTTCTTGGAACTTGTTACCCGAAGCGGTGGTGTCCATATTTTCAATTGACTTATTTCAGAGGAGACTGGACACTCACAGAAGCATAATAGGAAAGAAAAGACATAGGGTGTAGGCCTTCTATCCTTACTACACAAATCTGAATCTGAAAACGTTAACCTAAATCTGACAAAATTGTTCATTGACGTATAATCGTATTCAAAATGATTATATATATGTCACAAAATATGATCTGGGATTTCAAGTATCTAAATGAGATTGAGTAATGATGTAGATATGTAAAAAAATAATATAATGGATATATAATTTATGAATGAGAAATATGGGAAGTGATCGTTCACTTTAAGAAGAATTGAAGAAAAAGTGAAAAGGTGATGGTAGAAATGTAATAACTACTAACAGAAAATTGTAAAAAGGTGATGATAACTGATAACGGATTGAAATATTCAGTTAAGAAAAATAATAGTCTAGTAACAAAAATAAAAATAAGCATACTGAAAAGTATGTTAGGGTCATGGTGAGATGAGAGATTGGATGTTTTAGTTTTGTACATGGAGTTTAAGCTTAAATTTAGTGAATTGCTAATGGCTCAGAACTTCATAAGTTTTTGAATTCATGTTCCCTTAATCCACTTTTTTGACAGTGTAGATTATTTTAAAAGACTAAATTTTTAGGGCAATGTGGTCGTTTATGACGGGATGTTCCTGTATTGAGCTTATAACTGCTTTTCATTTTCTTTTAGAAAGAAATGTGTGCAATATTTTCAGGTGCGTTTAAAGTGTTTACTTTGTGAGGCCATTGTTATCTGCTTCAAAATAGCAAATAAACCTATTAATCTTCATCGATATAATTCAAAGCTCAAGTTTATCCTTAATACATCCATAAATGTTAGGACAGCTAGAGAAGACAGTACGAAGACATACTGAGTAGAAAGATTCTTCAAAATTCTCAGCAGTATCTCTTTTAAATTCTTTTAAACTGTCAGTGTCTTTTCAGTTTGTAGTTTTTGTGTTAAATTTCTATCGACGAATGTAGGTGAATAGTTTTAGTAAATAACTTTATCGAAAAGAAATCGTTCTTTTCTGGATTCTCTTCATTCTTTATTCAAAAACGAAGTGCCAAAATTGCAAATATATGCATTATGATCTCAAATACAGAACTACTTAAAAAACGTAGTTTCACTTGGGTTTTATACTACTTAGTACTCACTATTAGTAAGCAACTAGGGTCTTGAGAGGTCTGACGCCCCATAAAACATGCACCTATTGACACGGCCAGAGGTATTATTGCTAGACTGTGTAGTACTAAATTGTATTATGTGTTTATACTGATTGATCACAGCGTGGCAGTAAATGACATGTTCATCTCATTACATTGCTATCTGGTCAATATAACTGAATTAGCACCGTTGACTGGACAGACATGATATTCATCACCGAGTTATATTAACTACAGACAACTAATAAGGGATGGAAAGCTATGTCGTCGAAGTATGGGACTCTTGAGAAGAGAGAATCTACTACACGGTCATAAATTGAAACTAATACGTGCTGTCTAAGTAGTCTAAAGTTAAATCGCCTACCGAGGAACCGGAGGATCCTGAGTTCGATTGCTGATGAAGATGTAGGTGTGTCTCGTATTGGGGCGAAACGACCGTTCAGTGCTTGATGGTTTTCAATAGTTGTACCAAATCTTGATCGGTGGAAAAAATTCCCTAGTCAATAAAGTCAAAATTGAGCAACTTTGTCTATATTACAATAAAACATAACCTTGGTACACAGAAAAAATTTCAAATTAAAAGTGGTAACAAATGATCAAAAAACATTAAAGGTCATACCAAGATATGAACGTGAAAAGATGTATTCGGGTTTATCGCGACAAAAAAGAAATTAACATTAATTAACAAAAACTAGATTATCCATGGTGGTCTAACTTCAATTGACTCATGATTTCAACCATTAAAAAAAAACTAGATAACTTGAGATTTTCCTGGGAGGTTGCTTAAGTTCAATCAGTTCGTGATGAAATATTTATCATACCGGGATAACCTTTAGCATTGTTCATTATTGATTATTTAAAAATTCGAAGATCTCTGATATTCTTAAATTACTATCTAATCATACACTCGTATTACAATCTTTTTGAATATCACGGCAATGCATTGTTTAAACATATACTACAAAATATTAACGAGAGTGAATGTTTAGACTGTAGTTTGAGAATATTTATCAGTTGCAAATTTTCATATCATCAATTAGCAACAATACTATTAGTTATTATAGCATTAAGTAACAACTTTCGAAATTTGATAATATTCAAGAACTAACCATATTCAAGTTATAATAAATCAAATGAAAAACATCACTATTGACACTAATGTCACATGACGTGATATTAATAGTTTTGTAAAATGTTGTCATAAATAACGTAGTGAATTCTAGAGACAGTTATTTTTATTCAGCTCCATTCGTATGATGGTGGTTATCACTTCCCGGTTTCCCACACCGTGGAAGGGTTCTTCTGTAGGTGTCTGAAAAAGAAATTGGATTATAGGTGATCTTAGTGACCCGAAAGCGTGACCGTAGTGCCCAAGGGACAACTGCTTGAGGTCAGTCATACACGACCTTTTTGTGAGTAATGTTCGAGTTAGCTTCGTACTTGTTGAGATCTTACCGCAGGAGACGGATATCCTTGGGATAAGGCAAGGTGTGCAATTCAGGGTCGACCTTTTCTAACCCCACCCCTTCTTATGAGAAGGCGGTATCTCTGTTATGCTGGTTCTCTGAAGGAAACACCTTACTGCTGTCACACCTCTGTACAATCAAAAGTACGAATTCTCCCTCGGACCTTGGATTTGTTGCTTTTAGTCTTACTGCTCTTCAACCGACCTGTCTAGCATGGTAGAACCTTGAGGACCGATTGTTCCAGCCAGTATAGCTTGATTGGTTTGTCACGATAGGCGATCCCGCACCACCACGTCAAGATAGCAACAACGGCCGGAACAGTGTCAGGTAGAGTACTTTATTACTTATTAATTCCTATGTAGTATATATATCATGGTTGATTTTAAAGTTGTAATCTTAGAATACATTGTGAATATTGAATGTGTACAAAAAACATGTTCAATTTTACTGATATATTAGATTATTTGTTCTTCTTTCCTTTCTTTTTTGTTCATTCAGTTAGTAATGTTTCGTAATCAGTTTTTTTCCTTTTCTTTTCTCTTTTCTTTTTACTAAAAATAGAATTCACTAGACAAAACAAAAAATAAAACTTTTAAATCATTTCTATTTAGAATGTTTAATTGGTATGAATCACAATAAACTTGATATTATTCTTATAAGTAAATTTATTTTTCAATGTATATTTGTCTTTATTATATTCATTGTTCATATTCATAGATAGTTTAGAACAGATTTGATTGACAGAATATGTTCATTATAAAAAAGGGACTGATTATAATTGTAAAGAGTTAAATTATTACAAGATTTCATTCAGTAAACCCTGGAATATTGATTTATTGATTTATGATATATTATTGATAGAAAGATTTTCAAATTATGTTATTATTAAGCCTCATTTCTGACGTATTTTGATTGTCGGTATAGGGTTGTGGAGATTATTGAGCTATCGATTGAGATCTTGAACAGATTCATGTTAGATCACCGTTGGAAACCTGGAAGCACTGGATGGATGTTTCATCCTATTGTGGGACTACTCAGCAATGCGCATTTACGATTCCGCCAGCGGGATTTAAATCCAAGGCCTTCGGTCTAGTGCGCAAACGCCTAACCAAATAGACCACTGAGTCGTCATCCATGATGCTCATTAGTGACTAGCTTCGTAAGGGATTTCTTGGAATTCTAGTGAGAAGCGGTGACCAGTGGAGCTAATCCCTATCGGGTAAAGACAGGTATCTACCTCAGACAATGAAAGATGGTCACTCAAGTTCATTAATTGGTTGAAGTTAGAGATTAACACCGTTGAATGCTGACTATGTAGTCTAGTGATTAAATGTTAATACGCGAGCCTGAAGGTCTTGGGTTCGAATGCCGCCTGTGGAATCGTGGATGTGCACTACTGAGGAGTCCCAAAACGGGACGAAACGGCCGTCCAGTGCTTCCAGGTTTTCAATGGTGGTCTAACATCAATCGGTTCAAGATCTTAACCAGTATTTCGATTGATCCAAATTATGAAATAGTAACCAGGTTATTCAATTGACTTAAGATACATGAAGTTATATAAAATTCGTTTATTATTATTATTATTATTATTATTATTATTATTATTATTGACATTTGAATTGATCGGTAGTGACAAGAATCGATAAACATAACATGTCATTAATTCAAATGTCATTAATCTTGACATATATAATGATGCCTAAAAATAAAAGTCAATAATTGATTGATATATTGGATATAAAATAAGAAAACAAAACAAAACTGGATCATTATCACTGTCACTATGGATATTATGACTTTAATAAAGCTCATTGATAAGAATAAATATGTCATAAAACTGACTTCATTTTAATTGATACATAATAAATTTTCTGTTCTGTTTCTACTATTTGATAGTAATATCATATGTAATATTAATTAGTAATTTGATTGTGCGAATTCTACAGTATAAAGTGCAAGTATATGTGATAAGTTTAAAGTGGACTATATTATTGATTTTATATTCATATAATCTGCACCCCTAAATTTACCGAAATAATTCAATCATTATTTTGCACTTGTATATAAGTAAAGATAAAAAATATTCCTTTTTTCCAAGAATTTATTTAATGCTTTAACATATTTTCATCAAATAGGTACACGTATCAATAAATAATTGTCTGCGTAAGATACTCAATGTTCGTTAGTCGAATATCATCAGCAACAGTCTGTTATGGGTGAGAATAAACCATCTTCAAGATGATGAAGAAACATTTCGAAAATAATTAAACAGCATCCTGAGGCAAGCCCTAAGTTGGAATCCTGAAAATAAACGAAAAAGAGGAAGACCAAAGATAACACTGCATTGGGAATTAAACTCAGACATGAGAAGGATGAATAGCAACTGGAAACAACTCGAAACGACTGTTCATGATAGAGTTGGATGGAGAATGTTGGTAAGCGACTTATGCTCCTCCACGAGGGGCAACAGGCGTAAGTAAGTAAGTAAGTAAGTTTAACATATTTTGTATATATCTAGCATTGAGGCCAAGGAGTTTCCTTTTTTCCTACCTTAGGTGATCAACTAGATGTACTTTTATCCTAATATGCCATCACCCAGAATGGCAGTGAAAGCTTTGTAATTAAACCATCCGGCTATCAAAATAATGCTAGTTACTTGTTACAAACTACACGTAAAAATCTTTCTTTATAATAAATAAAAATATGGATGCACTAAAAATAAATCAGTGGATACAAAATAATTTAAATAAATATTGACCTGAAAATACTAATCTTCAGTTCTGCATAAGGAACTATAATTATTAACGACCTAGTTTTTATATGCTACTTCACAGCGTAAAATATGATTACAAGTTGTAAGTATGCAAAATAAATTTGTTACTTATTTAATTAAAAAGAATTTCAAATTATCAATATTAATATCATTGAAAGAAAAGCAGAAATATAAACCAGATCCTTGCTGTATAAAATAATAAAAACCTGGACACTCAGGTTGATCGTTTCATTCCAGTACGGGACCCCTCAGCAGTTCATATCTACGATCCTGCACGCAGGATTCAAACCTTCCGTCTTCCGCGTCAACACATAATCTCTAAACCATTGATTCGGTATCCGACGGTTTTAATGTCTAACTCCAACCAATTCACATTATTAAGCGATCATCTTCCATAGTCTCTGGCGGGTAATTGCCTCACACCTAAAATGGTTGAATTACATTGGTCACGGCTTTCCATTAGAACTCCGAGACTTACCTCTCGAAGATAGTGAGCACATGGAAAGTGAAGAAAAAATTCAGTCCATAAATCCTGAATTTATCTGCACAATATGTTATCTTTATGATATGACTTTCATAACTAAATGTAATGATTGGTTTTAACTTCTGAAATGATTATAACTTGCTTGTCTTGATGTGATAAATACAAACATATTTGAGTGATGACAATAAGCATAAGACGAAATCCCACCTAAATATTTTAGTAAATACCAAATGTCTAAAAAATACCAGTTAATGCTTTGGTAATATAATGGCTTGGGTTAATTATCTATCTTTAGGTGTGTAAATGATATTGAAGATACATATATATGCTAATAAATTTTGTGAAACCCATCGTACTACTTTAAGTAGCAAAACAATAAAATCGAAATTTACTGCGTCTAGCTGTCAGATCGTTGCAAACAATAGTAATTCATGATCTAATAATGTTCACATAATTATTAAGTGAATGAATCCTAGTCAATTAGTTATCATCATATGTATATTCTTAACCGGAAACAGTTGCTCGACATTGTGGTCTTTAATCACTTAAAATCAATACAAAACCTTTCCATATGACTAACACCGTGTGATGATCTAACAACTTCAATGACATATCATATCTTTCATCAAAGCGAAATCAATTAAGATTGAGCCCGGTAGTAATCTTACCGTGATATGGTCTATAAAACTCCTTTTTGAACAAAAAATCTATTTTCGTTGAACATTTAAGTACCCTTTCTTTGAAGAAACAAATGGGGATACCATTTAGCTTTCCACAGTTTCTTAACTCATTATATTCGAAATCACCTGTTACATTGAGAGGAATGTTAGTGTATAAAATGATAAACCAAGTTATATCGCAAATTTCTTGTCCACTTATGCATTTCTAATTTTATCGATAAAGTCAAAAAATATTTTTCCCACTATACTGAACGGTTCCTTTGCACTTGAAAAGTTCGTTATTTTTTATTTTATTTGAACACATAAGTATTGGTATAAAGGGGCAGCGAATACATATGCGCCACAAAAGTCACTTGATTTGTGTGTGAGCTGTGATATTTCCTGGGTGCTCAAAGCCAAGTAGATGATTTTCATAGGGACTCACACCCGGAGCCTTCGATCTAATGTTTTGATCTACAAGGCAGTGGAGCAACGTCCGGAGATGCAGTCTCATGGTAGCCGGTGGCCAACAAGTGGCTCATACTCCATTTTTCCCTCAGGATTCTGGACCCGTGTGTACTATTGGTTTGGAATTAGGGTTTTCCAACTCCTCTAAGTGGATCCTCCATATCCACCTACCCGGTTACGGCGACGGACATTCGCTTTTCGTTCTCTTAATTTTGTAACCGGCAGTGATACTGCGAGAGCAGCACTGCAGTGAGTAGGACTTCTCTGACAATGGCTGTATACGCATGGCCATGTGAGATCATTCTGAGAGGGATGGTGGCCTCTACCCACCTTCGGCCATACCATGGCATTAATTGATATAAATAGTATTTTATCAGTCTAACACTGAGGCAATATGTTTGCTAAAAATACTTTTTAGAAAGACTTATCAAACTTCACTAAGAACATTTTCTGTATTTAACTATTCACTGAATTTATAAAATTCTCCCGATCTTGAATAGAAGATAACTAAATTATAAAAAAAGGTCACTACAAATTAGGAAGATTTCTTTGATTGATGAATGGTTACATTAAAAAGGCATTAAGTTTGATTTGATTATAAACAACTAAAATAAATCATTCTAACCACTTGACACAAACTGACATTTCTGTTTATATATGTTAGTTTGTTTACATTGATAGCTATTTTACAGCTATTTTAACAGATGGATTAGTGATCCAAAATTTTGCTTTAACGATTATTCAGTATTAGCTTTATGATATTGTAAAAATACCTTTCAAGTAATCAAAATCGTTGTAAAATTGCCCGGTATGATAATAATTGTGTGAGATTATTTATGAATAGTTCAAAAATGGGTCTCTTAAAGTTGTTATCAAAGTCGTGATTAGTAGAAATTGATCATACTCAAAATAAAACAAATATCACTGATTGATATAGTTGTGTTTGTTATATTGGTATGTCGTGACCTAACTTAGTGAATGGATTCTTACTCAGTTATCTGATCATGTCTTGTGTTTATCATGAATTCAATAAGTTGTAGATTCTCATTATTTGGAGAACTTAAAACCAGAATAGAACAACTGTCTAGTTCTCCATTGTTTATATTGTTTCTCCAACAGATGTTGATTTATGGTGGAAATAATTTCTGAATTGTATCAAACAATGATTCAATTAATCTAATTAAGATTAACCATTGGATAGAAATAAAAATGTTGATTGATATCTGTTGTAATCTCTTGTCAAAAACCTGATGATTGCTGGTAGCATGAATGTTATTATGACTAAGAATTATACTAATATATACTACTTGTTCAACTGGACGAAACGGATATGATTTGATATAAAAAAATTAAAAAAACTATAAACGAAGATACATCCTAATGCAGGAAACACTGATTTCAACGCAGAATCACAACTGGTCAAAACGATGTCAGAATGCACAATATTATATACACATAACATTTTAAATATCCGCTCACTAGTTAGATTCTAATGTATTGAACTAGCAGTATTTAATATCAATTATTTAACCATTGAATGTTTGTATGGAATTCATTAAATTCAGTAGGCTGGTTACTTCAACTTACAAAATATAACTAAATTACTGACCGATATATTTTTTTCTCCTTCCTGGGAAAAATTTTCCAAAGATTCTCTAAATATAAACTTGTTTGTAAAAAAGATTTAAAAAAATATTTGTTAGAAAGTCTAAATAAATAAAATCCATATATGAACAAAAGCAACCCAATAATGTTATCCATAAAAAGTTGAATAATTTAGAGGTCGAACCCAGTACCGTTCGCTTCAAACGACATTGCGTTGTGCACTCAGCAACTGAGTTCTGATAGCCACTTGCCTCTGCAATGGGGTGAAGTTTAAATTCACTCGGTATTATTTAATTGAATCTTCCCATTAATATTTAGGATCGCTATTGATCAATCTCTTATTGGTATATGTGCAAACTGTGCGTATTGCCTCGATATTACCTTAATTCATAAGCAGTTTAAGCAAAGATGGATAGTGGCTGAATAATTTATTAATTAAGTTGAAACAATAAACAGTAAGTCAATTTTTGTCTAGACATATTTCTTTGTTTTGAAACATTTTCTAATTATTAGTAAAAAAAATTAGTTACTATTATGTTTCATGAAAAATAAAATGAGAGCCAAGGTAATCAGAACCACACCTATGAACTATGCTTTTCTTCATAGATGATTTGTAATGAAAATCAATAAATTTTAGGTTAACTAACCAATTAACGTAAGAATTATACTAAATGTATATGATGTTCTATTAATAATTTCAATAGTTGAGATTATGAGTCAATTAAAGCTAGATCGCCATGGAAAACCTGAAAGCACTGGACGGCCCTTTCATCCTATTGTGGGACTCCTCAGCAGTGCGCATCCACGATCCCGCCCCCCGCAAGATTTGAACCCAGGATTTATCGATCTCGCGCGCTAATGCTTAAACTCTAGACCACTGAGCAGGCATCAAATGGTGTTATCATCTAACTTCAACTAATCCACGAAATTGAGCGACACATCCACCATTGTCTTCAATGAGTTACTATCTCACAACAGACCCGGTTGAACTTCACTGGTCACTTCTTCTCAATAGACCTCCAGGAAATACCAATTAAATTCAGTCACTAGTGAGCATATGCTATTAATAAATATTCTGTTTTAGTGTTTAATCTTAATGGTATTTAAAAAATTATTAAAGTTTAAATCTTTTTTCAGTTGGTTATTTGTTCAGACGAATTAAATTTGACATTTATTCTCAGTATAGGGTTGTGGAGATTGTTGAGTTTGACTTGATATCGTGAACGGATGAATGTTAGACTTGGAAGCACTGGACGGCCGTTTTGTCCTAGTATGGGACTCCTCAGCCTTATTCCTCTAGTCTGCGTTCCGTGTTTGGTGTTTGTTGCATATTTATAAAAATGAAATTAATCCTCACTACAATGAAGAAAGAGAGATATTCTTAGTTTCTTGTCAATCGTTTTATCGATCAAATTTTTGATGTAGTAGCTTAAGGTAATATCATGTCCACAATCATATAATTGTGGTGTGTGCTATTGATGTCGATAGATATAAGTAGTATGTGTTATCAATCGAAAGTGAAATACCTGGCGGTAGAAGGTTAAGAAAACCGAAGAAAGGAGAACGAGAACAGTGAATGATGGTTGTGGAAATTGAGGAACAGTGATGTTTGAGACGATTGACTGACATTTACAAAAGGAACAGTTAAGTTTGAGACAATTCATTGACATTTTGCAAATGAAGTATTTACTTTATGGTTCTCAGATTTTACTAAGATTTTCTGTAGTTTGGTGTTGAAATACATTCGATTTTCCCTACTTGTATTCTCGTTTACTACGTAATATGTTCGTGTAGTAAGAAATGATATATGTAGTTAGAGACTTGTATAAATCTGCACGATTCGTTAGATAAAAGAGTAAACAATCGGTTAGAACTTGAGTGCATATGCAAACCTGGAAAACAAAATGTTAGATCCCAATAAAGAACTTATCTGGTTATATTTGGGAGGTTAAAAGTCTGAATATGGTAGATGTATGATCTTTGTAGTTAGATTGTATGTCTAAATGTGAATAATTGAATTTGATCATCCATACTGGAAGTCCTTCGTTGATTCACAACTGATAAGTAACTTCTAAAACAGAAAAATACACGTTATTATACATTTCTCATCAGTACGCCGAAAAAACTCTGTTGGTTAAGAGTAAGTGTTTTATTTAATTGATCGCATCATAAAGTAGTATGTATCGTTTCAATAGATATTCAGTTGGAATACATAAAATACCACATCTTCATAGTATTTTGCAGTTTTTCGAGTTTGCTTCACGGACCATTACAATTGCTTCATTTGAAAACAAAGATACAAGATCTTTCAAGATTCATGATACTACCAACTGAAAGTTTATAAATCATTCTTTATTATTCTCTTATGTCATTTATCATTAACAGACTCTTTAATTTTATATGAATATTGCTTCTCGTAACAAAATATTAAAAATGGAGATCACGTTACTGATACCAACATATTTCTGTTTGTATACACGTTTCAATACTAAATATCGTTACCGACTTGCTGTCAATCACACGTGCAATACTATGCCAACACTAACTAGAAAATATTATATTTTTTTAACAGGAATAGGTTTCTGATATGAAAATTCATTTGACTGTATCTTGTGGAAAATTTGATCAAGTGGGCTACATACAAAATGATCACCATGAGATATAAAATTACAAAGTGAGTGTGGATTGCTAAGAATTTTTAAACTAGAACTAAACGAATGTCAAGTGATCACTACTTTTCAGTGATTCTCCAGTTGATATCGGCATGTGATGTGAATTTTTTCCGAAAATTTCTAGATTGTAAATAACTTGAAAACCAATAGGATTATAGTATTCATGTTGTCAGAAGAACATATTGTCAGAGCAAAATGATTACACACATTTACTAATGTGGAATAGGTAAGTAAATGAATGTATGAAAATTGGGTAGTTATTCTTTGAAGATTGAAGAATGATGAGTATAACATTTTTCAAGCAACCTATTAGCTTACTTATATTTTAAAAAAGTAGTTAAATGTACAATCCACAATTTAACAGGGAGCTCGAAGTTATAATAAAACAAAACACTTGATTTACTGCAAACAAAATGAACATAAGGGATGGGGTAGCCAATCAGTTTACTTAAATTAAATGTACAGTACAATAAATTTGATAAATCAAAGAGCTAAAACGAAAGATAGCAAATTACTAGAGATAAACGATCCCGATAGAACGTTATTAATATAATAGACATCTGTTGAAAACTTAGGAGCATTGGGGAGTTGTTTCTTTCTAGTATAGGACTTCTCAGAACTGTTTATCTGTGTACCACTGAAAACTAAACCCAAGACCTTCAATTCTAAGAGAGAGAGAGAGCGCTTAACCTTAAACCATTGAGTCGGAATCCAATGATGCTTCTATCTAACTCCAATCAGATCACGACATTGCTCTACTATTTTCCATCGTCTTTGAAGGAAAAATACTTCCGTGTATAGGGCCGAATTTCCTAGTTTTGCTCTCCCGCTGGAACGTAGATGAGCACAGCTGATGGATACCATTCGGGTACGAGACAGCTGTACGAAACTTCTTGGATTTCATTGGATGTCTAAATTACGTCAGTTTGTGATATCACCAACATTTTATAATTCTGAAAAACCCTTGTACTGATTATTTCAATAGAATTTAGTTTAACTTAGAGCGGGAAATTTAAAATTAATCCTGGTCGACTATATCATATTCAAAAGTTTCAGCTGGACCTAAGATGAGCAATAATGTTAGAAGTTGGTCAAAGTTGGACTTAGAGATAAATTGTGTAATTTTATTTATTCCAACTTTTAAAACAAGATAATGAATAAGTTGGAATCTCTCTATGGGATAGTGACAGAGAACAGTTGGTCACATCGACTTACCAGTTTTAGCACAATTTGATAGCCGTAAACATAGTGTATTTCAAATCTTACTGAGAAAGTAGAGTCTTCCTATTCATCTAAAACCCAAGAGTAACTCTGTTGAAGAAATAGTCATTGAAATTCTTTGAAATAAACATCCTATACATATAATGTACAAATCCTACACTATAGAGGACAGTATTTGCTAAAATAGATCTTAGAATTACGATATTGGGATTTATACAGATAAATTCAGTTTGGAAATAAGTTTCAATATAGGTCGATATCAACTGTCGAAGATCATGAAAACCAAGCAATAAATGGATAGATGTCCTAAATCAATATGGATTACTTGTCTAGTTGACTTTGAATTTTACTCATCTACTAGCTGATATCAATTCATAGTGAAAATAATTTTCATATTCTTCAAAAGAATAACCTACACATTTTTATCATCTCAACACATTTATCTGTTATCATAGATCAATCTACTATAACCATACCTGGTTTTAAAGTTGGAAAATTATTGGATCATTATAGAAGAGAAATAATATGAAACTATAATATTTTCTTTCTGATGAAATTTAGTCATAGTTACTCAATGAACTTAATTAATTATTTAAGCAAAGGTAAAATGATACCCTATAAACATTGTTATTTTATCATCAAAAGAGGGTTTTGTGGAGGTTTTAGTAATTTAATAGTTGAATGCATGAATCAATCTAATTGAGATGGTAACTCATTGAAGACAATGGTGGATGTTGGTGCAATTCCGTGAATTGGTTGAAGTTAGACAACAACACCGTTAGAGGTTAAGCATTCGCGCGCGAGATCTGCAGGTCCTGGGTTCGAATCCCGCGAGGCGGGACTGTGGATGCGAACTGTTAAGGAGTCCCATAGTACAACGAAACAGCCATTCAATGCTTCCAGGTTCGCCATGGTGTTCTAGAACCAACTGACTCATGAAGTCAACTATTAAACATTGTTCACTTACTAATAGTGAATAAAATAATGAGAGAGTTTTATTTATTCTTCACAGTAAATATACCAACTGTTATAACTTGTGGCCCCTATTAATGCATAACGTAATGATACTGCCAATTGGAGAACAGTGACTTATCGATCGGACCAATGACGTATAAACCCGTACGAGCAGTCTACAGTCCTTATCAGTCCTTCTCCCTGCCTAGCCCTGCCTATTGAGTCCAAAAATACCAATATCAGACTTCGCAATATGAATCATTTATTTCAAACATACTGGATTTATATACAAACCAAACAGACCACGTCGTACCATAAAATAAAAGGCAACATTTGTACAAGATATAGCCAAAAGTGTCTGTAAATATTGGAGATTTTAATTAATAGACCGAGAATAACTCAAGAAGGGTAAATCGCATAATAATACCGACATAGTTCTAATAATGTACACTTGAAAAATGTAGAATTGAAACAAATCTTTTGAATAGAAAACCATTAGTTAATGTTGAAATAATTGAATTGAGAGAATTGTCCATTATGAATAAGCTAATAATCATGAAATATGGTTCAAAAAAATGTGAATCACCTTGATTATGATTAAATACTTGATTTATTGTACTCAACGATATTGAGTATTTGTAAATGTAAATGTAAAGCTTGTTTAATCTTTAAAAAAATTACATAATAAGACTATTTCATACAACATTTTTGTAAATTGAACACATTCAATGCTAGAAAAGATTTTTAGAAGTACATGAGATTGAAACGAAACGAAATTTATAAATGCCTAATCTAGCTATATAATATGTAGTATCAATAAGAAAATACAAAAATGTTAATTATACACTCCTATTAACTCCTTTGTATATGAATTACTTCTCTGAAACTATTCTAAGCTATTATTGGAACTTCTTAAAATCAGTTTCTTTTAGTAAACTGGTAAAGCATATTCTTTAAAATTTTTTTTTATTATCGGATTGTATTAGATACGTTTCCTTTGAATGTTATCTCATCTTTGACTGCTTAAAATTAGTCATCAATAGTTTATTCAGATTGATATGTTTTATAATTATTCTAAATTACAAAAAACCTATCATGTATAAGACTTGTTCATCATTCCGATTCTATTCAGTTTACTGAGTGTCAATTGATGTATCATTGGATTATATATTACCACACCGCTAATATGAGTATTATAGCTGTGTACCCAGTAGAATAAAGGCTTTAATAATTTAAGAAATCAAATTATTATTAACAGTTAATAAAACCTATGAAAATCAATATAGAAAAGTAACTGTTTATACCAGTTTTGTATTTTCCTAATATAAAAACAATATGATGTAACAGACTATATAAATTTGCCTACACAAGAGAAGAAAAGAAAATAGAGGAAAAAAAAACGGAAATAAATTAAATGAAGGAAACATAATTAAATTATTCAGAGAAAATTACTTTTCGTAATTTAGTTTACTTATATGTGTTAAGTAAAATAAACAATTTAATTGAATATTATCAGCTGAGTAAATATATAAACAACAACAATACAACATTTACTTTGTTTTCTTTCTTGCATTTTTTTTTCTTTGAAGTTTGTGTTGTAATAAAATATTGAAATGTTTATGAGAATGCAATACATTTTATGAAAAATCTAGTTAGTACATTAGATACATAGCATATTGGGTTCAGTGCATAAAAAAGAAAAAATAAAGTTAGATAAAGTAATAATCAACTTTTTTTGTGGGATAGTAATATAAACTTCTACTTGTAGTCTTGTGAAAACTTTCTAATTAAACTAGGCAGCTTAAAAATAATGCTAGGTCAACGTATTTGTTTATTGAGATCATGAACCAATCAATGTTAGACCACTATTGAAAACATGAAAGTATTAAACGGACGTTTCTCTTTAGTATGAGAATCTTCAAAGGTGGAAATCCACGACTCCATACTCGGGAATCGAACCCAGAACCTTTCGTCTAGTGTGAACACTTAACCTTCAGATCACTGAGCCGCGATCCGGAGATGTTAGTGTCTAAACTCAATCAATTCACGATATTACGTGACTATCTCCCATTGTTTTTGATGGATTGCTGACACACCTGACACGGTTGAGCTCCACTAGTCAAGGCTGTCAAATGCTTCCATATTTTCAATGGTGGTCTGATATTGATCAGTTCATGATCTCAATAAATGCTCAACCATTTCCGCAACTCTATACTGGTAATTATCTATTTATATTCCGAAAGAGACTCGTGAGATTAAATACATTGATCTTTTATTTACAATTATTTGACGTTATTTGACGTATAGTGGAATACTGTTTCATTTTATTTTATGACTTTATTATTGTACATCAACGACCTATTCGGAGATAGAATTTAGAACCTTTAGGTCAATCACATTTGAATTGTGTGTTGAAATGAAGTTGCCAACATTGGGCGTTCGTTATTATATATTAAACATAATCGTCTCACTGTTGATATGGTTGAACTCCAATAGTCACAACTTCTTGCTCGAAATCCAGTAATTTATCACAAAGTTGATCATTAGTGAGTACACGACTATGATTTGTCTGACTAGGTTATTCAGAATAATTAAATTTACAGAACACTTTTTAACGAAATGTAAAGCATAAGGTCCTAACTCAGTTGTTTAAATATAAACCATTTATCATAAGGCGTGATGAACATGGGTTTAGTTGTAATAGTTGTCATGGGAGTGAAGTGCTGAACTGGCTACAGACTAGTATGAAACAGTTATATAGTATTCTCTGGTTCTTACAAGTTCATGAGATAATATCAGTTCACTGCGTAAAATCACTTTGATTGTTGCTGTATTCTGTCACGTAAATTCGTCTTTAGACTTTGAAGAAAACAGACTTTCAAATTTTCAGTTTTTCTTAAAGAAGTTAATGTTTGCAGGTTTCTGCAAAAGTTTTTAAGTCAGAGCCCTATGCATTCTGCTTAAATCACGTACAGCAACTAGTTTTCGGTTTTAATAAACTATTTATATTGTTTGGCTGTCTTATTTATTTATGAATTCTTTTAGTGAACTTACCGTTACAATAGATAAGTGGAAAAGATAACTGGCTAACTAATATCATTCAATTTTCTGTTCGTTAATCAATCATCAACCAACAAGCAATTATTATAACCGAATACTTAGTACAAACTGATAACTTTAATTCACTAATATATTAATGTACTTAGTTGGTTGACCAGTGTCACTGTCTTTGGATTTTTATTGAACTTGAGAGATACGTTTCTGCGTTGTGAAAAAGTTACTAACACGGTCGGTTGTTACTGAAATCGAACAATGAATAGCTGTCAGTCATTGTTGTGAATATATATTATTTTCGAATATTAAATATGATTTTTACATTATAAGCAGATAGGAATAGTTACTCGTTTCGTCCTATTCGGGACTCGTCAACTGGGTTTACCTGCATTCCAGATTTGATTTAAGTCAATATCGAGGCAATCTGCACAGGATATATATATGCCAATAAAAGACTGATTAATTGCAGTCCTAAAAACCAATGAAAAGATTTAAACAACCAATACAAAAAACAATGATTTTTACATGTTTACAACTAACATGGATATTCAAAAAAATTTCCTAGAATATTTTTATAGTTGATGTAAAGACATCTTTTGATGAATTCGACTACCTAACACACAAACCATGTCAAACCATTTAGATTAATGACCAAATTGAATTTGATCGGTAGAATTCAATCAATCGTAAAAGGACTAGAAATGCATGATACTATTCGGTGAGTGCTTCTAAGTGAATATGTTATTGTTTTGATTTAACCCATAGAACTATGGAAATTATATTGTCATCACTTGACAATATAAACTAACTTCATATACTGGACGATCCATACTACTTTACTTTTTATCAAATCTTTTCTATTCCAATATCTACCATTTGAACAATTACAAAACTTATTCATTCTAATTATTAATTTTAATCAAAGACTTATTTGCAGTTCTCTTTTCATAGGACCATATTCAACTTATATATTGTAAGCATTCATCGACATACTACAGTTCGAAATCAGTTTATTAAGAGGACTGACGGTCCTGGGTTCAAATCCCGCGAGCGGGATCGTGGATGCGCACTGTTGAGGAGTCCCACAATAAAACAAAACGGCCATCCAGTGCTTCTAGGTTTCCAATGGTGGTCTAACGTCAATCGGTTCATGATCTCAATCAAAAACTTAAAAATCTCCACAACCCTATACTGATATTGAGAAATTCTTTATTTAACCTTTATTCATCGTTTCCATACTTCCCCCATACGATGTTATAATTTGTTTTTCATTTTGATTTCAACCACAGAAAAAAACACTCGATTTTATGGTTGCTAATGTTTTTAATTCATATAATAAAATAAAAATGTTTACTTAATAAAATAAAAAAGGGAACATGTTACATTTACTACTGAAATCGTTAGTATACACACATTATTCGAATATATATATATATATATATATATATATATATATATATATATGTATTCGCTTCAATAAATTCTGATTAGATTTTAACATTACAACCATAACTTAATAATGAGGAAATGATAATCTATTGGAAAGGCAAAACATCTAAAAACAAATACAGTTTATGAACATGGTTTTGTAAGTAATATTCGTTAATATTTATAAATTTTGAAATAACTAGTATATAGTATAAAGTTGATTGAAGTTTGTAAGATCCATAATCGGAATGATTGTTACATAAAATAGGGTGATAGAAACATATGAATACAAGTAATAACTAAATGGAATATTCAAAATATAATGGATAGGAAATATGAATTTTAAGTTAGAAATAAATTAAATGGGGTGTTGAACAAATTTTTCAAAATGTTAGTAAAGGCTTATATTTTCTGGCTGTTGATATTCAGAAATGCAGGGAAATGTATTAGGATTGAGTCTCGGGGGGAATATCAACACTAGAAGGTAGGTAAATTCAACTCATAATTCACAAATGTAACGAAATGAACATCCTTGATTCCGTTGTTGGCCCCATGCCAAATCTGTCCAAAAAAGTTTCAAAAGTATTCGGAAGTAAAAATAATTAAATTAGATACCTATGAGTGACAATATTATGGAGGGAAAGGGGAATATATACTAGGGATTTCTGATCATCTTACAGTAGATTTTAATATTGACTTATTTCACTTGAGTGAGGCCAGGATAGGAAAAAAGGCTGAACCAGATTCATTTACATGTAAAATTTATCGTTTAGATGCTTAATTATGTAATTTTGCAAATATGTGTACATAAAGTAAAATAATTGAACTATTATCATTAGATGTAATTGAGTTCAATTTATACAAATCTGACTGTTAATCTACCTGTAAATAAATGATATAATATGTGATGTATTCTTAAATCATCTTGATTTATTTTAGCATTCAAATAAATTCTTCGCACCTTCTTTCTTGTATTCAAGTTCCCGTGTATATTCAATCTGGAGTTATAAGAAACAGCTAGGAAATCGAATCGAGCGTTCAGTTAGACGACTTATCAGTCATGGACTAATATCAGTCGGTGAATCATTTAAAACGTTTTTTTTATCATATGGGAAGTCTTAGCTGTGAGCATACTACGCTTAACACAGTACTAAACCTACCATTTTCAGTTCTCATATTGTATACGGTAAGTTCAAAGTTTGATCAGTTTATCATATAAACTAATCCTCATCTATTGTTACTATTGTGTTGCTTTCTAATCATTGGTTAGTTTTATTCTACACATCATGACTGTTCACTATAATTACAGGCAGAGATGGGTGGTCGTCGACAGTGGAATCCAGGACGTGCATTTCGTCCTAATTGGGACTTGTCAGTTGGATGTACCTGTATCCTACAGTTGAGGTTAATTCACTCACTTGAACCCAGTACCGTTCGCTCCAAACGCTATCGCGTTATCCTCCGCTAGCCATTATTCGTCTTTGTTTATAATGCTTGTGACTTAAGTCAATATCAAGGCGATCCGTACAGGATACACATATGCCAACAGGAAACTGATCACTTGTAGTGCTAAACATCAATGGGAAGATTTAAATAAACAATACAAAATGAAGGTTCACTATAATGTTTAAAAAATTGTTTCAAAGCTATTTAGTGATAAGTATATGACTAGTATTTAATTAGGAGGATGAAACAATCCCATTAAATTTATTGACTTTCAAGTCTATATTGATTAGTTCACCTTCAAAACTATGTTTCTATGTAGATTGGTTGCAACACTACATAATATACATATCCAACAATTTTCAAATGTTGTAACTGATGTTCAACAATGATGGGAGCAAAATAATCATCAATAGCGTTGAACGATTATCATGCTGTTTTCATGACTTAACATAAGTTAGTAATTCGCATCATTGTATGTCAACCCAGTGGTCTAATTGCTTAGGGGCTTACTATAGGGCCTTAAGGGCTTTTGAATGTAAACTATTGTAGAATTTTATGCCAGAACATATTATTTATTCAATATATCGTAGTTTGAATAATGCTACTAAATCGATGACGAATACAGCCTACAGATTTTCAAATCTGTTATACTGCCTTAAAATGACAATAAAAATTATTATTATTATTATTATTATTATTATTATTATTATTACTATCCAATGCAACGAGTAGCACTCGGATAGAAATCTTGGCAATCATTTCAATAAATCTATAAAATTTTGGAATTTCACTCCTCGACTCCCGAGAAAATTTTAGATTTCTGCTATTTTTTGTTTTAAAGAAAAAAAATATTTAATGTAAATTATGATTATTTACAACCGAAGCATTTGATAAATCAAAGAATCACAAGACTGATAAAGATTTATGAAAAGTATTGTCATAAATCTATTACCATCCTTGCTTTACATTAAGGATAATCAGTTTCGATAAATAATAATTAGAAAACAATGATAGTCTTTTGAAAGTTTCTTGAAAATAATTAAAAAAAGCATTGAACTTATTCAACAATGTAGGTTAGTCTTTTCAGTTGAAATGAAATAGCAGATGGAAAAGTGAAATTATCAATTCTTGAAATAGAAATAGTTACATTTTTACATGAAATTATTATATTAAGATATAGGTAACTTAATTCGGTCTCAAAATAACATCTATTAGAAATATAGAGAAGGACTATCTAGTTAGAAAGACAACTAACTATCTGTTTCTGATTTATAGTTCTTGACGATATAATTGTTGGGGTAATCTAGAAAATTTCTTGCAAAAGACAAGAGAGGCTCAGGAAACACTAGAAGTTTAGCTTCTGAATTTAGGCTTAAGTTATGAATAAGATTAATCATAATGTTGATTAAGTCTTGGTTAGGAAGAGATCAGCAAAGAGTAATGTGCCTAAAATTAAGAATAAATTAATAAGCTGGCAAGTTTGTTTTGACCATTTATTCTCATGGTTAGAACTGGTGATAAAGTTCTCACGGCGAGACTATAATTTATGGACGGCATTTGAACAAAACTTAAGTGGCCCTGAGAAATATTAGACAATCAGAAAACAGTTAGTATAAAGTTAAATATACTATACAAAACCAAAGAATTAAAGTGGATACTTTTCTTTTACACGGTTCAAAAACTTGTAAAGGTTAGTAAGAGGTTCAGGGATTTTAAAATCGTAATGCATACGGTAAAGGAACTCATCCATATAGCTCCATAATGGTCGCCCTATGAAGCCATAATAAGGTTGTAAAAACTCTTTCGGCCTCATGCACATAGCTTCGATATTGTTTGTGTGCACTCCGGTTGTTATGTCTACAAAATGCCACTTGTGGATAACAACACGATGCACATAACCAGGTCTATGTAGGCATCTGTATGCTCTTCAATAATTCGTATATATTGTAGTACCCGGTTGCAGCCAATATTAGTGGTGCTTTTATTATCCAGTTCGAACAATTGTCATAATTTGCCTTAGTATTAACCTGCATTGAGCGAAAAAGATTCTATTCTATCAGACTTCTTCCTCCAACACATATTACATCGAAGGACAACATTATCGCGGTAGTCTTCATAAGGTCCACAAGTCATTTGATTACCACAATAAAAAATAAAGGAACTTCTTAGCAGTTCCATTTGTTGTAGTTGCTTAGTTATCACGTTGTCTCTTAAATCCGCTGTGAACCGATCGTACGTGAGCATCAGGTACTGAAATTGGCTCCATGACCTTGAAATGCCTCAAACGCTTCTGATTAACTCGCCTATAAATTATAGTCTCGCCGTTCTCATAAATATATTAGGTATAAATACTAATATAGACTTCTTTGTATTGATCCCATGGCTGGACTGGCAGCCTGTGGAATAATACAACGAAAAAGGGCCTGTTAAAACCATTATTACTGATTTAAATTTATTGTTTAACTAATTCAGATCTATTGTACAGCATGATTTTGTATCAATAACTTAGTGCAGGACCATGTTATAAGATTGATTTAAAAGATTTCTAAGGAGTACCTGGGAGATGTCTTTTAATTGTACATGAAGTGTACTAGAGATGCAACTTGTTATTTTAAAAATGCAACATACATGCTAAATCGATATCAACAGGTAGGATCCGAGATGTTTAGTAGAGATAAAAAGAGTTTTTAATCTCCCTACTGTTTCGTCCTTGAGCAAAATAATTCATTTTTAAAACTCGAAATTACTTAATTATCTGAAAAGATAAAATGGTTGAATTAAAGTTCGATAAAGTTTTCGCTTTTCAACATCTAACTTGCAAATGTAAAAAATCTTCCCACTGCAAATTACAAAGGATATTCAATATAGTAAACCCAAGATGACCTATTATTATATCGCTATGTTCTAATATTCATACTGTTCTTTGAATATGTAAAAGTGAATTAATTAAAAACATGTAACAAGAAGAAAGGAAAACCTCAATTCAAAAGAATTTAATCAGGTCATATGATAGATGTTTAAATTAGCTAATCAATAGTTGGTCTTCATTAACATGCCTCAAGGCCAAATATAGGTGTAACGGATGACTGATTTCTGAATTTCAGTTGGACGTTGTAGTTGTATCAAATAGAAATCATGTAGATCTTTACATAATCAATGGTGAGAGTTTGAATTATCTCGTTGTTAATATTCTTGACCGAATTTTAATTCACCCAGATTTGCAAGCGTGTTTCAAATGAGGATTGGCAACTAAGGCTGGTCAAACTTCAATGAATGATATCAATAACTATATAGTTCAAACTTTTAATAATAATGACATAAACGTCCTACAGATTACGCCTAACATGGAAGTACAAAATATGACATTGATTGCCATACAGTGGTCATTTGATTTAAAATTACACTCATTTGTCAGATCGAAATGTTTCGAACGTCTAATCCAATCAAATAATTCCATTACCCTATTCATGTCTAATTTCTATTAAAACAAATATAGTTCTAAATAACATTCATCATGTGGATCAATACAAAAACTACACCATTCGTCTGTTTATTTCTCATCAGAAGGAGTGTTAAAAGTTGTTCCAGACATCTCGTGACCAATGTTCGATAATTAACAACCGACTATTATTCACCATAGTATTTAAATAAACAAGCTGAAACGTCCTTCCTGGATTCCGTTGCTAGACACAATCCGACTTTAGCAAAACTTGTGTTTAAATAAGAATATTTAAGGAACTTAATAAGAGTGTTCATAAGGCATAAGAGAATGATCGATTTCAGTAATGAATAGTAGTTATGTGATCTTGCAAACACTTAATCTCAAATGTGAAGAATTAGGCGTCATAAATTCTTCCGCTAGTCACCATGACACTATTAAAATAATACTTAACATAAAATAGAAAAATAAAATGCATGACGATAGAAAATGATTTCAGGCTGTACAAATATACATCTAGTTTGAGACGTTAAACAACTAGTCTTATTAAACTAGGAGTCTTTTATCAAGCATATACATAATCCTTTCAGGTCCATTATTGTCATACTTGCTAATCAGCTACTTCATAAAATATTACTTTTTCTATCGTTGTGAAAATCATCCTGTTGATTGCATTATATGTCACTAAAATTAAATGCTACTTACTATTGTACAAGCATGAAAAATTGTAAATGATATTACATTAATCACAATTTAACGATATGTACTTATCTCAAAAATAGTTGTGCTGAATGTTATGCGCTAGTGATTATTAGAAGTGTTTGAAACTGTCCTAATATTTTGATATCATATCGTAGTGAACGAGAACACAAGTAGGGACAATCAAATGTATTTGAATACAAAATTACAGAATCCCTTAGTAAGATCTGAGGACCGTACAGTAAATACTTCATTTGCAAATTGTCAATGAATAGTCTCAAACTTGATTGTTCCACAATTTCTACAACAATCATTCACTGTTCTCGTTCTCTTTTCTTCTATCTTTTTAACCTTCTGCCTCCAGATGTTTCACTTTCGACTAATAATACATACTACTAATATCTATCGACATCAATGGCACACACCATAATATGTTTTATGACTTCTCATAACAATAAATCCTTACGATCGTACATGTACGTACAGTAGTAAATTTATCCTAGTTTTAAATCTTCAAAGTACCTTGTTTAAAACAACAACTAGATAGATTATAGAAAGGAAATTGGTGGCCGAATTTTAAATAATTATCTTTCAGATGATTTTACGAAGAATGTTATCAGCTGATTTTTTTACAAGGATTATGAAGTATAAATCTAAATTAGTTTATCATTCGAAATATGTAAGTAGATGTTAAGCAAAAAAAAGTACGGTTTGTCTAACTATAAAGGTTTCCTTTGGTATATAAACCAAATGATGTGAGTGAACAACTGAACCAGCTTACATAATTTACTTACGCCTGTTACCCCTCGTGAAGGAGCATAGGCTGACCACCAGCATCCTCCATTCAACCCTGTCCTGGACAGTCCTTCCCAGTTGCTATTCATCCTTCTCATGTCTGCTTCCAATTCCCAATGCAGTGTGTTCTTTTGTCTTCCTCCTTTCCTTTTGCCTTCAGGATTCCAAGTTAGGGCTTGCCTCATGATGCAGTTTGATTATTTTTGTAGTATGTTCAATCCACTTCCAAAGTCTTTCCCTAATTTCCTCTTCAACTTGAAGCTGATTTGTCCTTTCCTACAGTGGGCTGTTGCTAATAGCATCCAGCTAACGGATGGTCAGTGGGAATGGTAAGAGGCTATTTGCTCAGGTATTATGTTTTTTGATAAACAACCTCAATATGTCTCCGATCTCGTAGGTATAGATGAATTCTATCAAATTTAAACGAAAAACATTGATCAGTTAGGCTAAACCTACATTATAATGAGTGAGTGATTTAGTGAATAAACTTTAAAGTTATCGTTTAACATCAAAATAAATTTCGATTGATATTTTCATCAATGGTTTTATTGTTTGGGGGGTGTTCAACTGTGTATATTTCAGCAAATGATGAACATGGAGATTTATTAACGAAGTTTACTGGACTATTGGGTTGTGCTAATACAGTGATAATTAGTTATTGATCCTTAAGATATTATGTAAAAGAAAACTATTTTCAAACAGAGTATTCAATTCTAACGAAATTAGGATTCGAATATTAGTTATATCTTTTTATTTAAATAAATGATACTCTGAACATTTTCATTCAAATAGTACTTGCATGAGTTAATACCGAAATTCAATATTACCATGTGAATACTATCTTAAATAGATTATGTCATTATAAGCAAAGATGGATAATAGGTAGCAGTGGAATCCAGAATGAGCGTTTCGTCTTATTCGGATTCAGTAGCTAAGTGGATAACGCAATGGCGTTTGAAGGGAACGGTATTGGGTTCAAGTCTAAAATTGAACATTAACTCTCAGATGCAGGTACAACCGACTGACAAGTCCCAAATAAGACGAAACGCGCGTTCTGAATTCTACTACTAGCCACCATCCATCTTTGCTTAGAATGCTTGTCAATTAAAGCAATATCGAAGCAATACGCACAGCATGCATATATACCAATAAGCGAATGACCAGCTGCAGTGCTAAACATCAATGAGAAGATTCAAGTAAACAGTAGCAAATGAGATTATGTCGTTGTTATACTAGGAGACAATCATTTAAAATCTTAAGTGTGTAAAGTTTCATATCAAAATGAATTATCAGTATACATCATCAAATAAAAGTGTATTAGTAAACTGATAAATTTTTAACGATATTATATAATCAACATAGATCCTTCACTGTTTACAATTATTAAGAACTGAATTTTTCACATTGTGTGTTTCAATCATTTGATGACTTTGCTTTTTTTCATTTCTTTTTCTTCTAATTTACATAGTTTTGTAATTAAAATAAATGATTAGATGGAGAATAGATGTTATGCCAGTATTCTTATGTAGATTTATGTTAAGTTGGTAGGATGTTTTGATAAGTATTTTGTTGGTACTGGTGTTTATTACTGTTAAATCTAAGTACGGAGGAAGACAATTAGATATTTAATTATAGTAACATGATAATATTTACAAATTAGTTAAATCTATAAACTAAGAAATAGTGATTTATTCAACTAAATTCCATTTATACACTAAAGATATTTTACAGATAACAATTAATGTGAATGATACCAAATAAGAAAAAAAAGCCTACTCAAATGATAAGTTTGAATAAATAAATTTTAAAATCATTGGTTTAGAAAGTATTCCATTTGATTCTGACGTATTTCGTGACTACATATTACTTAAAAGTGATAAAATGGAATAAAATAGTTGATTGCTCTTTATTGATTTTTAAGTGAGATTAGTTTGTGATGAAAAATGTCTTTAATTTGTACAAAATTCTGACATAGTCGTCAAAACTAAATACGAGTAGAAACGTATCAGGGTACGTTATACAGTTGAAGGAAATCAAATTTCACTGGTTATATGTGGAATTGTTGAATGAGATACAATTATAGTGGTAGGACTGATGTAAAACATTTAAGCTCCTTTCATAAAGTGACGATCAAATGTAGTAACTCCTTAGCAAAAATGTTAAGCTGGTGACTATCAACTCTATCATCTGATAAGTAGAACGAATACATTTGGATTCTGACAGACTTTAATTAACTCTGAATACTCGTCATAGAGTGAGTAATATAACAAAATACTCACTACTGTTCGAAACTGAACTTTTTTATTATTGTTGTTTTGAATTGTTGTCAAGCTCCAACCAAGTCATTGTTATATAATAGGTCTTGTCTCAGAAAAAGACAATGAAGAAAAGTTTTCTATATTTGTCAGGAAAACATGAATCACTCGGCAGTTTCTAATGTCCGTTTGGAACAATGCAAAAATCCACATCTACGGCAATCATCCTCTAACCATATCTACGGTGCTTACACCGAATACAATATTATCCAGTCACTGAGTCAAAATCCAATTTTTTATTTTCATTAACTTCAGTCACTATGATAACAACCTGATCATCATTCAGTGTTACCGAAAAAAATATGTTTCATTTTCATCTTAATTAACTTCACAGGTTACAATTTTCCTCTAAAAATTCTGGATATGCACCCTAGAGAAAGTCAGTACTATCTACTTAATTCAATGACACGGTTATTTTCATATGAGTACAAAGTAGAATAAAATTTACTATTCAATGTTACTTAATGTTTAATAAAAAAAACCTGTTTAATGAAGCACATCTTACTAACAAACTCAGTATAATCGATCAAACCTCACAAAAAATAATAAATAATCAAAATTATTTCTTAATTTTCCTATTTATACTTCAATTGTATTCAGTTACTATAAATTCTATTCAACCATATAACTTCACTCGTCAATTTTATCATTTATACACATTTTCGTTGTTCATTCTTCAATGGCAAATAGCCAAATAAAATAATATTATTATTGACTAATAGAAATTATCAGAAGGGGGTTTTGTAAATATTGTAGTAATTTTAGTAGTTGAGATCATGAGTCAATTGAAGCTAGATCACCATAGAAAATCTAGAAGCACTAGAAAGCCATTTTGTCCTATTGCTGAGGAGTCCTACAAAAGAACAAAACGACCGTCCAGTGCTTTCAGGTTTCCCATGGTGGTCTAGCTTTAATTGACTCATGATTCCAACTACTGTAATAGAAAATATTCAACAATTTTATTTAAGTGACTGAAATCTTCTTTAATATTTTAATATACTTTTTTTGAAAATTATTTATTTTTATTCTATTCAAAATAAGATTCGTTCAATAATAATAATTCATCTATCATTTTGTCAGTTTTATTTCAATTAACATAACTATAATTTAATTTCATATATAATCAAGTGATTAATTAATTAATCAGCTGATATTCATCTTGATCAGTTTAATTCCCTCTATTCCTATTTCTTTTTTTGCCTATTTATTCAATTGTTTTCATTTTAAGTTATATAAAAATACACTAAAAACACGGCATCTAGAATACTTGAATTAGAATTAGAAGTTTAAAGTACATACATCAATTTGATGACACTTTGTATAAGTTATTTAATCTGTTAGTACACTAACTACGGAAGCCGATTTTAATAAACCTGAAATATGTATTATAATGTTGGGTTCATTAAGAATTAACACCGTGGGATCACGCTCCACTAATTTAGAGGTTAGAGGTTTGAACACGAGACTGAAGATTTTGTTTTCGAGTCACGGGCATAGGATCGTGGATGCGCACTGTTGAAGAGTTGCGTGCTAGAACGAAATGGCCGTCCAATGCTTTCAGGTTTTCAATGGTTGTCTAACATTAGTTAGTTCATGATTGCAATTAAAACTCAGTAATCTACCCAATCCTATACTGATAAAGAAGTAATAACTAATGATTTGAACAATATGAGAAAGTCAATTATACTTCATTTGATTTTTATAAATTCATATTTAAGAAAAAATGTGGCATTTACTAGAAATGAAAATAAAACCTTATAAGCTTTAAACTGCGTTTCTGTTATATCTCGATAAGCATAATGAATGGTAACTTTTGGGATCCATTTATGGACCAATACTACATGTATATTTTTTTCGTATAGTTGTTAAACAACTAAACTATTCATATTCATGTCCCTCTTATTATGAGCTTTACTTTGACCTATAAACTGTTATTATACATTCTACCATTCTTGAATTATGCCCTGTCTATTAATTACTACCTCCCACATTCAGACACATTTGGCCAAATCTTGTATAAATGTTGTTTCCTATTTTATTGGTACGATGTGATCTGTCTGGTTGGTATATGAACCGAGTATGTTTGAAATACATGATTCATATAGCAGAGGCTGAGATTGGTATTCTGGACTTAACTGGCTGGGCTAGGTAGGAAGCAGGACCGATAAGTACTCTAGACTGCTCGTACGGGTTTTAGGTGTCATTGGTCCGATAGATAATTCACTGCTCTCTAACTGGCAGTATCGCTACGTTTTACACTAACAGGACACACAGGCCACAAGTTATAACAGTTATCCCTTACTGTTTAGAAATAATTAAAAATAAAAAAAACGATTTGCAAAAGTATAATGAAAACAAAGAAATACAATGAATTTAAGGTTATTACTTTTATTACTAGAACTGCTATCTATGGCAGTTATGATCAGAAAAATGTCACTTGCACAAAAGTGGTGTTAATATCTTTGTCTTTAAACAAATGACACTAGTTGGGAAATTATTACTACTGTCAATATTGTAATAAGTGGATAGATTTAGTGGATTTATTAACCAAGTTTAAGGCAATGATCTGAAATTTATTCCCTGTAAATTAAACGTCAGGTTAACTGGTATTACTTAATAATCATAATATTCAGTATCCCTATACTGGAAGAAACTGTTGCAAAAACGAATTTATCTACGGTAGTCTTTTTGCACAACACGGCTCTAGATGTTCAGTGAACTAGTTGGGTTGTGGTAGTAATGCAATCTAGGATTTAGGTCTCGTCCTTTCGGGGATACGTCACAGCTGGATGTACCTACATCTCAATATTGGTGTAAACATCAAGACTCAAAATCAGTAACTTTCATTTCAAGCGCACTTTGTATTAGTGTTAAGGTTGATGCTATCACTAGTTCATTAAATCTGCGAACCAGAACGAGATTCGGTGACCGAGGACCAGTAAGCTAACTATTGACGCGTCCCAGCCTCAGCTATCTAGAGGGAGAAGTCCACGCTTGAAATGAGAAGTATATTCTGCCACAACCAGAAAAACGAGCGAGCTTAGTAGAAAATACGCTCGTTTATATATTGAATGTACACCCGTTTTGATTAATAATTAGAATGAAATCACATAAATGAAAAATACAGTTGTAACAAATCATATGCTGAGTATAGTTCATAGTCAATGGAATATAAGAATATTGTATATTATACAGATTAAAATATCATACGAGAAAAGAAAAGAAATACTAGATTGAGTAATCATTACATTAAATCAAAACGGATGTAATGATGAATAAAACTCATATTGAGTAAATCAATCGAATATCGACTTTTCTTCCCATCATATCAATTATCCACTGAACTGTTGAGTCCAGATATCCACTAGCCTTGGTTCTGGATGCCATAACTGACCACTATACAACTTTACTACAAACTCGTGATTAAATAGCGATCTCGAGACAGCCTTTTCAGGATGCACATATAACAAAAGATACTAGTTAGTTTTAGTCATTAACCTACAAACCCTTACAGATGGATATATTGTTATTTCATATGCTTAATAACAAATTTGTTTTTTTCATTCCTAGGTCTTATTGAACCTTATTCATGTAACTCTGTCATTCTATCAAGTTGTATGACTGTTGTTACATAACTAAAACATCCATATATATTCTCTAGAAATGTATCCTCATGTGTTTTAAAGTTTGGTTATAGAATAGTCGCAATCATCAAAATATAAACATTCATCTACTTTATCACTCAATAGATAACTATTTTTTGTTATCTCATTTATCTTTATTGATATGGCATAAAGTATATATGTTAGTTATAAATAATTATTACTATTGTCTCTAGGTTATAAGTAGATGAAGAGAATCCATGAAATAAACAAATTCATCTTATTCTTGTTTTATTCAAATTTACCTATGAGAAAACTTCTTAAACATATGAGATCATTTTTGTGGTCAATAAATTAGAGATGTCAAAATGTCAAATTATACATGTATAGGTTTATTTATATGTATTTGTTTAACGGTAGATTTATTTTGTAAGTGATTGATTATATCATTCAAGCTAACTATATATGTTGTTTTCTTTAAAAAACCTAACTCTCATAAATCCACTTCATGAAAAAATGTATGTTCAAATAAATTTGATGTAAAGAATGAGAATAACCATGTATTATTTGAGTTTGTAATTAGATAATGATCGAAGAAACCTGGAAATGCTGGATGGTTGTTTTGTCCTAGGATGGTACTCCTCAACAATGCGCACCCACGATCCCTCCCCGCGGGACTCGAACCCAGAGCCTACGGCCTCGCGCGCGAACACTTAGCCTCTGGACTACTGAGTCAGCATCTAACGGTGTTAATGTCTAACTTCAACCAATTCACGAAATTGAGCCACCGCCCACCATTGTCTTCAGTGAATTACTTTATTTATTCGATTGACTCATGAATTCAACTATTAAATTACTAAAATCTCCGAAAAAACCCATTTCTGATAACCATATGCTCACTGATGAAGGTATTTCCTGGAGTCCTATTGAGGACCAATGGTGGCGCAATTCTGTGAATTGGTTGAAATTAGACATTAACGCCGTTAGATGCTGGCCCATTGGTTTAGAGATTGAGCGTTCGCGCGCAAGATCGGTAGATCCTGGATTCGGATCCCGTGGGTGGAATCGCGGGTGCACACTGTTGAGGAGTTCCACAATAGGACGAAACGAACGTCCAGTGCTTCCAGGTTTCCCATAATGGTCTAGCTTCAACTGACTCATGAATTTAACTATTAAATTACTATAATATCCACAAAACCCTTCTCTGATTATAAACACAAATATATTCAAGTAAATAATGAGTTTATAACAATTCTCATAGTGTTCAATAATAAATTACTTTAAGTAAGTTCTTTTATTGGAAAAAAAACTCTGTTTTTAATTAAAGATAAATTTAGATTTGAATGAAATACAAGTGACATTAAACACAATAAACATATCTAAATAAATTACTTTTTATTCTGATATAAATGATTATTTGGTTGTATATTTACCTGGTAATTTCAATAACTGGGTCACACTTTTAAACTATTATCTATCTATTTCAGTACATACAGTAGGATATTATTATTACGCCTTTAAATAAAGAACATGCAAATCAAAGTTGAATAGATGAACTTATACTTAGGTATTGAGTTAGGTTTCATTCCAAGGATAATATTTAAACAAAATAATACTGTTGTTATATAGAACAGTAATTTAGATTATTTAATTTTTTAAAAAAATATTATTATAGAAATTAATTATTAAAGGCTAAAATACAATGGACATAAAGTTTACTTAGTGATAATATTAAAAATAATAGACTGTAAACTTTGCAACAAGTTTTAACGATCGTTGACATTAATCATTAAAGGTTTGATATAATTTTAAAGTGATTGTTATGATAAACTGATATCCTTTAATGAATCATTAAAAATCAACAAAGATTGTACACCTTATTCATTGTTGTCCGGAAATTCTTAATATTCTATATATGCAAGCTATGTTAGATGACTGTTGAGAACCTCAATGCGTTTAGCTGTTGTTTTGTCCTCGTATGGGACTATTCAGTAGTGTGAATTTACGATCTCGCATGCAGAAATCGAACCCAGGACCTTTCAATCTCGCTTGTGAATACTTAAACCTTAGACCACTAAGTCGGAATCGTGTGGTGTTAACTTTTAACTTCAATCAATCCATTAATTGCGCGATAATTTCCATTGTCTTCGATAGGTAATCACCACACATTAAACACGAATTAGCTTCACTGGTCACAGCTTATCATTAGAACTGTGGGTATTTCCTCTCAAAGTCAATAACTAGTTAACCCATGAAAATTTCTAGTGTGAGTGTAATGATTTTGATGACGTTCTCTAGTCTTCACAACCCATACTGAAACTACAATCTACATTAAATCAAACTTTAAGTCTTTGGCTATCCTATTTACTATTGTATTTTCAAGCCACTTGGTCAGAATATGCACGTCTTCATTTCTAACATCAGCGTTATTCTCGTCAAACATAATGATGAATGTATAATAAGAATAAAAAAATCTCAAAAGTTTACATTTTCAAAGTCTTGGAGATAAATGCAAGACTAAGTGTATAAAATGAATATTTTATAAGTAAATTTTGTAGAGTAAAAAGGGAGATGTAAATTGAGATGAAGACTTAAAGTTTATTATTTATTTCATAACTCTATGATACTTATATAAATCTGCTATTTTGAAAGAAAAAAATTATTTTAAAATATTTAGCAATGATGGCTCTTTTAGGAAGATGTGGAATCTTTCACCTACCTAGGAAGCATCATCGATGAACAAGGAGGATCTAATGCTGACATTAAGGCACGGATTGGCAAAACAAAAACAACATTCTTACAATTGGAAAACATATGGACCTGAAAACAACCGTCAAACAACCTACTGTGGGAGAGAAAAAAACCAGCTTCGAGCTGAGGAAGAAATCAGGAAACGACGTTGGAAGTGGATAGGTCACACATTTCGGAAATCATCAAACTGCATCACGAGACAAGTGCTAACTCAGAATCCTGAAGGGTAACGTAAAAGAGGAAGACCAAAGATAACACTGCATCGGGAATTAGAAGCAGACATGAGAAAAATGAATTGCAACTGGAAAGAACTGGAAAGGATTGCTCGAGACAGGGTTGTATGGAGAATGCTGGTGATCTGTCAATGTCCTCCGTGAGAGGTAACAGGCGTAAGTAAGTCTTTTAGGAAATGTTTGTCTAAAAACTATTACATTAAGTGAAACATTTGATTCCATCATAAAAGCGTTCAGTTAATTGTAAGTTTGATAGAGTTTCGTATAAATAAATAATCACATCTTTCCAAGAGATTACTAGAAAAATTCATTGAGAATGATAACAATCAGTTAACATGATGTTCAAACTGTCAGTTAACAAAATTTATCTAAAATAAACTAAACAGTTAGGAATATCAACTGTTTATATATGTTTTCCAATATTAAACTATGATTAATGACCATGATAAATATGTAGTTAAAGTTTTATAACAAACAAACACAAGTTGTTCAGTTCTCTTAACAAGAAATACTAACAAACATTTGTCAAATGAGTTATTTTTAGCATGAAAAAACGATAATCACATATCTTTCTAAAAATTTTCTACTCTCTTTATTGAGTTTAAATTGTTTTAATTTTGTAAAACTATTTAAAACATAGTAATATTGGGATTATAGTTATGTAATCTGAACATATACTTACTTACGCCTGTTACTCCCAATGGAGCATAGGCTGCCGACCAGCATTCTCCAACCCACTCTGTCCTGGGCCTTCTTTTCTAGTTCCATCCAATTCTTGTTCATTTTTCTCATATCTATCTCCATTTCTCGGGCGTAATGTGTTCTTTGGTCTTCCTCTCCTCCTTCGACCTTGAGGATTCCATATGAGGGCTTGTCTTGTGACGCAGTTGGGTGTTTTCCTCAATGTGTATCCTATCCACTTCCAGAGCTTCTTCCTGATTTCTTCCTCCACTGGGATCTGATTTGTTCTCTCCCACAGTAGGTTGTTGCTTATAGTGTCCGGCCAGCGGATCTGAAGTATTTTGCGTAGACAACTGTTAATAAACACCTGTACCTTTTGGACGATGGATTTCGTAGTTTTCCAGGTTTCCGCCCCATACAGTAGAACTGTCTTGACATTTGTATTGAAAATTCTGACTTTGGTGTTGGTTGCTAATTGTTTTGAGTTCCAGATATTCTTCAGTTGTAAATATGCTGCTCTTGCTTTGCCAATCCTTGTGCCTTCACATCTGCATCAGATCCACTGAACATATACATAACCATGAAAATCGTGTTAACACTGTTGTGAACGAGAATAGAATCTCTTAGTAAAATCTGAGAATCACGCAATAAAGATCTTACTTGCAAAGTATGGATCAGTTGTTTCAGACTTTGTTGTTCCTTCGGTTCTATACTAATCACTTTCAGTTCTCTTTTTCTTCTCTTCGATCTTCTTAACCTTTTGCCGCCAGGTATTTCACTTTTGATCGATGATACATACTACTTTTATCTGTTGATATCAGTAGCACATACCATAAGGCAACTCCCTTCTTTTGCTTGTTGAACAACAGTTTTCGGTAAAACCTTGAGCACTACATAAAAAACAAACCTTAATTATGTATAAAATTATAAATGAATTATTATTATTTTTATTATTACCATTTAGTATAAACCAAGAAAGTCTATCAGTTTTACGTAATAATTTATGTGGTTAGACCTTGTAAGCTGATTGGTTTATTCTATAAACAATTTAACATAGACAACAAAAATAATAAGGAAATGTATTGACACACTATAGAACAAAACCATTTGTAAATATTTTATGAATATGAAAAACAGTTTGCAACTTGTATGACTTATTCTCCAGGTAAATAGATGTATGTCACGAGTCATGTGAGATGTTAATTAAAATGAAACGATATTATAAATACTACTAGTAATACTACTATTACTACTACTACTGTTATTACTACCAATACTACTAGAACAACTACTACCATTACTTCCGATACTACGACTACTGCTAATACTAATGATAATACTAATACTACCGATACCTTTATGATTGTTTCTACTAAAAACAATGATATTGAATTTAAACTAAGTTTACTTATAAACATGCCTTTCGCTTTGGTGATTTAAACTTGTTCGTAGAATAGAATAATTGTCAAAATTATTTATTTGTTTGAAACAACAACAAAAAAATATGACCTATTTGTTTGGATATGGTGAATTTAAAAATCAACATTCATGTGAAATTTATCAGACATGTTATTAGTATAATATGCAAAATTGAATATTATCATTATGCCTTTGATAATACTTGTTAACAAATGAAAATTAACCAGTTTAATACTACTGTGGTAAACGAAAACTTAGTGGGGATAACCAACTTATTGTTCAGTGTAAAATTGTAGTTTTTTAGGTAAAATGTGAAAACCATACATTAAATACTTCATTTGCAAATCCTCTATCAATTGACCTTTACATTTTTCATGACTCTTCCAATTCTCATTTCCTTTATGTTTCTCCTTTCTATGTGTAGACATAAGTAGCATACACCACATTGCAAGTAATTTGGTTTCACAACCCTTTTACATAAATATAAATTTAAACTTCTGGATAAATTCGAATGTCATCCGTGTAGCAATTCAAAATGGTCAACGTAAGTGGTATATGAAAACGTCCTTAATCTGAAGCCCAATTTAATTTTCTTTTTTCATGAACTAGTGTTATAATAAGCAATAAATGATTTTCGTTTTGTTACAGAAAATGATTTATATTTACTGATCAGTTATTCCATCTTCTGATCTCCGCTCATGGTGGAAGTGCACTATCAACCGGCCACAAACGAGTCAAGTGATTATTCTCATGTATCATGCAACTCACACAATTTTTCTACCGTTATCATGGTTAGCTATAGCTGATAATTCAAAAATGAGACTATAATTATAAAGAAGTCAATTTACCACGTTCTAATAGAAAGGAAGTCAAAGAATTTGTTGCTGATAAACTCTACGAGAAAAAACTATTTTTGACAAGTCTTTAAAGGTGTGAAATGAGTATTACTTTATTTCATCAGTTCTTTGATGTCTATAGTAAGGATATTTGAGGACCATTATCAATGTTGAGAGTTCGCATTCATGTCTACTTACATCAACTGACCAGCTCAAATCACCCAAAAATATGGTACACCAAGCCTGGTTTCATTTAATCTGGGGTATTCGACAGAAAGTGTCACGTCTAAAGTGTTTGAAAGTTTTGATGATTAGAAAATGTATATTTTTAAGGTCAAAGTAACCATTATGTGTTAAGATACATGTCCATGATGAGGGTAATCTGCTCATATATAAGTCAAAGTTGGTGAGGCTATGATTTATGGACGACCTTTGATTGACACTAAATTGATCTTGATGATCACTTACTGGGTTATAAATTAGTGTGAGGAATCAGGATTAAGATTTATAGTTGTACGTTAGGCTAAAGAGTTAGAATTAGGATTTTTACCCCGAAACGACATAAGCTATAATGCCGAAATGCTATTTAGCAAAAAGAGTGAATGAATTTTGCGCCAAATTCTTAAATCTGATTGGATCGTTCACAAATTAAGGTCGCTCCATCACTTTTTATGTATTTTTTTCGTGAGGGTTAAATTTATTCAGCTGATGTCAACAATTGTAATATCGTAGTTCATATACCTATTTTGACTGTCTTTTTTTTACCTGATTATTAACTTTACAGTTAATAACTTACTTAACTGACTGATAAGATTATAACGGAAGCTTCAAAATTAAACCGTTCAGCTGATTGTTCTCTATTTTAACAATATCATTTTCTTGAATTAAAATGTTCCCTACCATTTTCAGTAGATCCTTGTCATTCACATCAAGTAAATATATGATAATAACAGTTCATAAATTATCCGATATAAATTACTCAAGAATACTAATAAAAATATTATCAAGATGAGAGAATGGCAGAGTGGGAAGGGTACAATTAGTGGTTTTTCTTCTTGTATCGAGCCTTTGTGACACATCACTTAATAATTTATAAAAATCAGTCATATCGCATATATAATCACAGTCTTTTAGATCATCATCATCTTTGTTTTTGTGTTTGTTTAGAACAATTGATTAAACTTCCTTTGACTTATCTGGTTATTAAATAATCACGAATTTTCTCTGTTTTATTTCTTTCTAACCATACGCACACAATATTCTTAGTTGAATGATTTCTTTTTCATGACAAATTTCTGTCAATCAAACAGTAATTAAGAGATGCGCAAAAGGTAACACAACAATAGTTCATTTCCTTCCTCAGAATCAGTGTTAATTAGTTATTTCATCCGAATCACATGATAAAATTCATGGGCAATAGAATTCATTTCAAATTTCATATATATGTATGTAGCCTGTTTATCAAAATATTTGGTATCACTAAATGAAACTCTTGAACCTAATCGACGTTTGATATACCACACACTAAACATATGATTCATATCTTTTATAAATCATTTGGTCAAATCAAGAGGGGTTTAAATTAATTTTAAGCTTAGGATAAATATTGCTTTGATTTGTCAGAGATTAAAAACTTTAATAATGATAAAAAACCAGTTCTAGTAATGTTAATCACGGTCATCTAGAGTAGGAGTCATGAAACCCCTTAAAAAACTTGAAATCAGATCAATATACTTTTTCGGTTACTGTTGATATTAATTGTGATACCCGTTAACTCATATACAACATAGATTTGAAAGGTTCAAGTAATCGATTATCATCTTAATGAGTGTTCTTATCAACTAATGTAATACCATGATGATAATCTTTATTACCTTAAAATTGTCCTGAGATATCGTTTATAGCAGCTTATCAGTGGAGCTACTGAGAATAGAAGACTAGAAAATATAATGAAAAAATCATGACCATGAAGTAGTTTTCACAAGAGACTTTGCTTTATTATCTAACGGTATTTCCTAGTGTGTTTTATGAAACTGTCATGAAATATTTGCTATCATAAAGAAGTTAATTGTATAGATCATTAGTTTTTTTAGTGCTTATAACTGATTTCGGTGATTTAAAGCCAAAAATGTATCTGATATTATCTAATTATTCTTAACCCTTCCTACAGTATGTCCAAGATGAATTCCTAACTGGATGAATTACCATAATGGACAGCTTTCCCCGTATCACTCAGTGTAGTAGATCACTTAAAGAAAATTGAACTTTCGTAACCTGGAAATGAGCTTTCGTAAACTTCTTACTTTCATTTGCCATGAAATATAGTTCTTTAGATATGTTTTGAATCATGACTGGGACTGAAAACTGCTTTTATCAATATACTTACTAGAAATGTCGAAAATCGCAGATAAAATTTTCTGTACTTATTATTACTCGGATACATAATAAACTCTAAATGATCAATAAGTTAACAAGCCACCATTTTGAAATAGAGCTTCTCATTGGTGTATCCTAACTTCACCTGGTCAGAATGAGGTTTTTTTTTGAATCTACGATGTATGAGTTCTGTTTAGGAATTTTGAATCAGTTTAAAGTATATACTTTTTATATCCGTCTTTTGAGTATGTAAAAATTCTACGATTATGTAGCCACCTGTGTCATAAGTTTTATCTGTATAGCAAAACATTTTATGTAAATTTACTGGTGATTTGAAATTAACCGTAACGATATGCGATTTATTCTTACCTTCAGATTGAATGAAAATGTTAAAATACTTAGATAATAATTGGCTATTGATATGATTGTGATCTGTGAAAAATAGTTGTTAGCATGTTTTATCCGTGTTTTGAATCAACATCAGTTGAAAATCGAAGATCTTTTTTAACAGTTGAATTCACGAGTCGATTTAAACTAGACCAACATTAAAAACCTGAAGGCACTGAATGGCCGTTTCGTCCCAGTATGCAACTACTCAGCAGTGCGCATCCACTCAAACACAGAACCTTTAGTCTCATGAGCGAACCCTTAACCTCTAGACCAGTCACGCATGATCCAACGGTGTTAATTTCTAACTTTAATTGATCCATGATCTTGCGCAACCTTTCATCTATTGTCTGGGGTGGATAACTTTGTTCACCTGACACGTACTAGGCTCTCCCGGTTTCTACTTCTCACTAGAACTCTGGGAAATCCAACTTGAAGCTGGTCCACTGAAACTAATAAGTTAATAACAGCTAAGTTCAAAATGAGGGTTTTAAACAATCTGGTGCTGGGATACTATATAATATTTATGTTTCCATATACCTCTATTTCCAGACAACATATAATATATTATAATATACAAAGAACTAAGCTATGAAACCAAGTATTACCGACTGATATTTCGGAAAGACAAAAAATATTATAATGTAGAATCAAAATTGATCACATAAATATAGTTAAATAACAATACTACCAAAATATTTGTTTATTTTAAACTTTCTTATTTCATATTTAATCCATTATTTGACTTCTTTTTAACCAGTATCCTTGATCATTATGAACTTTACTGTCTTCATGGATTTTTTATAACGATGTCGCCTAATAATTTATCAGCTCATTCAGTAACAAAGGTGTATCAGTCATCTCAGTTTACTTAATCAATAAATTTTGACAGAAATAAATAGAGTTATAAAATTAATGGTGAAACAATAATCTAGGTATCCGAAAAGGAAGTTATATTTCTTTCAGACTAATCATTTAACTTGCAGTATGACTAATGGTTCATCATCACTTTATTAAGATACAGGATATCAAATTTTGAAACAGAGTAGAGAAAATACTTCCAGTGAGATTCAACAACATTAAATAATTGTTTTTAAGTAGTTGTGGAGATTGTTGAATTTTATTGAAACCATGAAACGTTTCAACTGAAACCACCATTGAAAACTTGGAAGCGCTGTACTAGATATTAGGCAGTTACCTACCGGAGACAATGGAATATAGTTACACAACGTCGTGGATTGATTGACGTTAGACATTAGGACCGTTAAATGATGACTCAGTAGTCTGAAGGTTAAGAGTTCGCTCACGATACGGAAGGTCCTGGGTTCGAGTCACAGTATATAATTTAATTAATTGTTTTAATTTAATTTAAAATCTTCAGATATATACACATCATCAATGAAGTAGATTTATAAAGTTAATCTTTTTATATTGATAAATATTTGATAAAAATTTAAGATAAATAAGTCATTTAAATATACTTGAAATTATCTACATTAATTTGCAGACATAGTTTCACATTGATTTATGTAAATATTTAATGTACGTCACTTACCTCATAACAAGGCATTGAAATTCTTTCCTTTATATTTCCTTTATATTCTGTTAAACATATATATTCTTCAAAGGATAGATATATTATAGCAATGCACGTGACTCTGATGTTAGTTATCGTTAAGTGATTATACAAATTGGAATTTATTCGACCTAAATATTGGACATATTTATCTCAAGATTTTTCATTGTTTTCCCAACTTGACACCAAAAAGAAAAAACAATATTCTGATAGTAAATTTAATGCTAGATACTTCAAAAAGTCAATCGCAAAAGCGTGAATTACTTCCTATTTACATGAGGTTAGAGAACAAACATAACAGATTTATTGATTTGATCATAACTTTACTTACTTACTTACGTACACCTGTTGCCTCTCACGGAGGACATTGACAGATCACCAGCATTCTCCATACAACCCTGTCTCGAGCAATCCTTTCCAGTTCTTTCCAGTTGCAATTCATTTTTCTCATGTCTGCTTCTAATTCCCGATGCAGTGTTATCTTTGGTCTTCCTCTTTTACGTTACCCTTCAGGATTCTGAGTTAGCACTTGTCTCGTGATGCAGTTTGATGATTTCCGAAATGTGTGACCTATCCACTTCCAACGTCGTTTCCTGATTTCTTCCTCAGCTCGAAGCTGATCTGTTTTCTCCTGAAGTAGGCTGTAACTGATGGTATGCGGTTGGCGAATATTGAGTATCTTGCGTAGACAGCTGTTTATAAATACTTGTACATGTTTGATGATGGTTGTGGTGGTTCTCCATGTTTCAGCTCCATACAGTAGAACTGTCTTGACGTTCATATGGAAGATTGTGACTTTGATATTGATTGACAGAGTTGTTTTGAGTTTCATATGTTCTCCAATTGTAAGAATGATGTTTTTGTTTTGCCAATCCGTGCCTTAATGTCAGTATTAGATCTTCCTTGTTCATCGATGTGAATCTTTCCAAATCTTCCGCAATTTCTCCATCAATCGTGAATGAGTTGATGTTCTCCGTGTTGTATTTAGGGATCTTGATTTTTACTTTGTAAATGTTGAGGTTCACTGAGGCCTCTGCCTCACTGTTTGTCTTGATCTGCATTTGTTCGTGGTAGCTAGTAGTTCTATTCACACAAGCAGTAGGAACAACATTAAAAAGGAAAACATACCATCTGACTTCAATTATTTCTTTTTTGCACTGTAATTTTTTTTACTTTGCCTTTCTTTTTTGGTATCTTTTTAACACTACTACACTATTGGGCATTGATGGGGGTTATTTTAAATTTTAGTTTTCTTACGGTTTAAATAGAATAATTAAAAAAATTTTTTTTAGACATTTATATACTTTAACAAACATTAAGTCAAGTAATTTACCAGTACATATTCGATAGTCAATGATTGTTTCTAACTACAAAACAATGACAAATTCTAAGTGCATACGTTGTTTACATTGGAAATTTCCAAAGTTCTTTTTCTTTAAAAAAAACATTTATGACTGAATCTTTTATTTTATTCGGTTTATTGTATATTTGATAAGTCATTAGTGAACTAACTTCCGTTTAACAAATTTATACAAGTTCATGCTATATTTGAATGTCAGAAAATTACTTTCTGTATAACAACTATATTGAATAATTCACATTTATTATTATTAAGGTAGCAGCTATATAGTTTCCTATTTATTATTATTAGTTTTACACTGTTCCACTATTGTGTAATCAAATTGAATTTAGTCTGGCAGTTATAACTTAATCATCACTAGAAATGTTTTTTAAGAATACTGTAGTTAACGGTAACTTAAGTAGAGTAGATCAATTTAATGTTTTATACAAACTTACACAGTGTCTCTGTAAAATATAAAAATCATACATTAAGTACATAATTTGCGTTATCTTTTTTGTGTTGTCCTTTACATACTCCAATATTCTTCTAGTTCTGTTGTTATTTTGACTGCTCTCCGATTTCCTTTCTGTTCCTTTCATTTCAATCTTCTGCCGGTAAGCACTCTACTTCTGATTGTTTACACATACGACTTATATCTATCCACTTACGAGGTGCACACCACGATACCATCACTAGAAAAACTTGTCGTGATATTGGTTGGCTTGGCATAAAATATAAGTAAGTAAACACTAATATCATTTAACGGTTTCTTCTATTCATTTAACATTAATGCATCAGAGACTTTTCTTGGTCTAATACTCACGTATGACACTGAGGTTCAGAAATAAGCCTTGTTTTGTATTGTTTTGATGCTTTGTATTAGTACCACTGATCTCCTACTATCATTGTTCACTCAAAGTACTTTGTTTTTAAACAGCACCTTTGGATGTAAGTCGATATTCTACCAATACTTTATTGTGCAAAGCTGAAACTAACCAGATTTTAATAGATATTTCATTTGTTACTGTCCTCTAAAAAATACTAGGGTTTAAAGTATTAAACTTATGCGTAAACTGACTTGTACTGTTTATGATAGACTACGTGTCTGCTATCTACTTTAATATTTCCGTTAATCATGAATGTTGAACTCAACAAAATAATGAAGTATAGTTAAATAGATAGGCTTATAAAGCATTGCTATATTTTATTGAATCGTTACATTTTAACAGTTATTTTTGAAATTTATGGTCCATTGGAAGAATAATACAATTAAATAAATCTCTAACGTAGTGTCTACGAATGAATTCATGTTTTTCTTTGTTAAGCAAGAACAAAGATTTGTTTTTTGAATGATTAGACCGATAAAAATGCTCTAAACTCAAGTCTAGGTTACTTGACTTTGGTTACATTCAAATAAGTACCCAAAATACCAAACTTCATACAGTAAAATACAATCAAATGTCATCTATATATGTATTTGTGAACGGGTAAAAAAGGTCTTAGAATTGTTGTCATGCATAAGTTGGAAAAACGTTTCAAACCTTAAAGAATGATGTTCATTCAGTGAGTGAAAGATTTCATGAGATCAAAGTTATCTCTATAAAAAAATAGAGGAATCCACACTGATGGAAAATGGTTCGTGAGTAATATATAAAAATCTATCCTCAGTTTGTAAGATGATCTGCGTTGATCAAAGGTCATCCCAAAACAAAGAAAAAAAACAAGTTCGACCAATAAACACAACACAATCATCCATTAATCTCTTTGTCGTTCTTCATTTTTCCTTCTAAAAAAACCAAGCAAGAATAAACCAACCAAAACATGAAGATGAACTATATCTAAACTCTAAATTATATAACAAATCTTCAAAAAATCAGTAATAATTCAACTTATAATTATGGTATGAGAATCATCCCGACCAACTTGAAGGGTACTACTAATATTTACAGAACAACCAGAACTGCCTCAATCAACCTTTTTCACTTGTTGTCACAAGTTTACCAATAAAAACGAAGTAAAATATTCGACATCGAGTAACTAACGTACGTATTAAACAGTTAAGAAACCTGCATCTCTGAGTTGATGTTTACTCTGGGACTCGAACCCAGTATCATTCGCTTCAAACGCCATCGCGTTATCCACTCAGCTACTGAATCCTGATAGCCACTTGCTTGTGCGATGGGGGAATTTAAATTCACTTGGTATTGTTTGGCTTGTATCTTCCCAGTGAGGTTTAAGACTGCAATTGATCGGTCTGTTATTGGCATATGTGCATACTGTGCGTATGCCTCGATATTGCCTTAATGCACAAGCTTTTTGCAGTGTAATCAATGATGGATAATGACTAGCAGTGTAATCCAGGACGCGCGTTGCGTCCTATTTGAGACTCGTCAGCTGGATGTACCTGCACCTCAATGGAAAGATACAAGTCAAACAATACCAAGTGAAGTTAAGAAACTTTGTGAATAATTAAGTGGTTGTATAGATGAATCATAAGGAGAACTGTTTCGTTTTGGTATGTTATTTTAGCGTGCTCTGTCCAAATATATTGACTGACTGCTTAAAAGTTTGAAAATCAAATAACAAATGTTTCGTTATCTATTTCACATCATAGATCTATCAAATTCGTCATTATTACTGATTTTTGAGACACCAAATAACTAGACTGTATATTATACAAGTTTTAACTTGTACTTGCTTTTACTTACGCCTGTTATCCCCGATGGAGCATAGTAGGCCGACTAGCATTCTCCAACCCACTCTGTCCTGGGCCTTCCTTTCTAGTTCGATCCAATTGTTGTTCATTCTTCTCATGTCTGTCTCCATTTCTCAACGTAATGTGTTCTTTGGTTTTCCTCTTCTCCTTTAGCCATGAGGATTCCATGTAAGGGCTTGTCTTGTGACGCAGTTGGTTGCTTTCCTCAATGTCCTGTCCACTTCCAAGTTGTAACATTATAGTATAAAGGAAAATCTAATTAGATTAACTTGTTAAATAAAACTTGGTAATTGAACAGAGGATTAACTAAGTATTCCCAAAAATACTGTAATGCAAGATGAAATGATAGGAACTTTTATGACGATATATAAAACCTCAAAAATCCTTTTCAACCTGATACATTTCTGAGTACATAAATGCTTTTTTATTTAAAAGTAACAAAAAATCACTTGGGAATTTCCCTATGAAATATTCGGTGTTTTCCTAATACTCATTGATGTCCAAGAATAATTTTAGTATGCCTAAAACCTTCAAAAACTGTGATCATCATGATTAATAGTTTAGTCCGTTTATTGATAGGTCATAATTTGAGTACATTCAAAAACACACATCTTCAATGTTGTGTAGGCATCATCATTTTTTTGAGCTACAATCAAAACTGTTATGCATAAATTAGGGTTATTTGTACCCTAAATCTGTGGGATTTACATAAAATTGCTCAGTTTGTGAATGATTCAACAGAAAATAAAATGTGTTGGTAATTGTCTCAGGATGGTTTCATTTAAAAATCTATAATTCTAGGCAACATTAGTTTCAACTAGATCATTTATATTTACGGTATCAACATTGGTAGTATTGAAGTTGTATTTTATTCAGTAATGAGTCAGACAGTTATAAATTAGTATTACAAATCAGTTGAAATAGATAATCTAATAAAAACAATATGAACGTTGGTCAACCCTTTTTAGTAAATTATTCCGAATACTTGGTCTTATACAGATTATTATTTTCTAAATATTCGTATTTTAATTAAGATCATGAATGGATCAATGTTAGACCGTTTCGTCCTAGTATAAGACTCTTCAGCCGTGCACACCACAATCCCGCACGCGAGACTTAAATCCAGTACATTCTGTCTCATACTCAGACCTTTAACCTCTAGACAATTGAACCGTCATCCAACAGTGTTAATATCTAACTTAAATCAATACATAATAATGTAGGAGACGATTTGAAATACTTAAAAATAATTAAAACGTTTAATAGAAGTATTTGAAAGTAAGATGAATGAAAATGAAGAATCATTCAATAGAGTTAAGGACAATAACAATTATCTTTAACCTAAGAAATATCGTATTTTATCTGAATTATATAATTGAAATGAAACTATGTGGAAATATACTAATGACGTTGCATATGTTTTATTCATTCTGCGTAATCCATACATTTAAGTCACAACTGATGTATATATAATTTCATAAAATCATACAAGCATAATATAGAACAGTCTCTTATATGAAAATTAATTCTGCACAAATAGTCTGATGTAGTTGTTACGTAATTCCTATGACTAGACTAAAATAATATTTGTATTATGACTAAAAATTCATCCATGTTAAAATGTTAAGTTACAAACTATATATTTATCATGAAAAATCTAGTTATTTTAACTCTACTACTATTACTAATACTACTACTAGTTCGGTTTAATAACTTAATTTAGTTAGATTCTTTTAAATTATGATGACATTTAAGACTGGAAGCGTTTTAGTAATTTACTGATACTTTTTAATAGTGACAGATAGTTAAATGTGTATATCCAAATTCTTCGTATTAATGTTTTTATGGTTACTTGTAAAATAGACTATAAATTAATCAAATAAACTTATTCATTATAAAAATGACTACATGTATTGTAGTCGGAAATTATTGTTACTGTTAGTCATTTACTGGAAATGAATTACATTAATAAAATTCTTTATTATTTATATTGTTAACCTTCAAATACCAAGAATTTATCACAGGTTTAATTCTTTCTTGACATTAAACGAAGATAATATGAAATTGTTCAATTCCAGTATTCGGAAACAAAGCGATTTGATGTACATATTGTCATTGAACTGATATCAAATCCATCGATATACTTACAAATAACTGATCACTGAGCGGTGATCAATGTCATGTATGTTAGGTCCCTTTTAGTGCAGATCGAATCCTATCTACCAGGTTGCAATGTGGCGACCAGTCTAAGTGACACAACATTGCGTGTACTATATTGAGATAAGATGGTGGTTGGCCGAATTGCAACTTGTTCGGTAGGATTCGATCTGCGCTATGAAGAACCTAATATACATGACATTGATCACCATCCAGTGACCAATCAATTGCAAATACATCTCAGTCCTACAGGAGGTCAGTCGCGGCTCGGATAGCTCAGTGATAACGTCTCTGACTGTGAAGCTGGGTGACACAGGATCGGTTCCTTTAAGATTACAGGCACACCTTCTTGACGAGTACCAAGTGGCACGAAAAGAAGTCTATTTATGACCACGGTAATGCTCATTAATAGCAACATGAATAAATCAATGGTTGATATTAAAATCATTTTATTTTAACCTGGTTTTCCTTTATGCTACTTTTAATGAATGTAAAAGTTCATAAGAATCATTAAAAATTTCACCCTTTTCTCTATTTATTCTTTTTTTGAGATCATTACAAAGCTTTTTTTAAAAACAGCAAACAATTAACATTAAGTGTTTTTTTCTTTTTCTTGCCCTTAAAGACAAAACAAAAATGAAATAGTCAATAAACATCAAAAAAGGAAACAAAAACAGCGAATCAATGTAAACAAATTCAACAAATTTGAAGATGAACGCAAGAAAGTTAGAAACGGTCAAAGCAAAACGTGGCATCGGTTCTTGAAGTTCTTAACTTCTGGTATGAGCCATGTTGGTAGATGCAAATTACTTAGTTAAGGTTCACGTGGCTATCGTAACCGGTGGTTGGAGACTTTAGATGACGTGGTTCAAAATCGATCACAATGGCGTGGGCGTATATACTCTTTTTTTTTCCTTAAATCGTGAGATTAAAATTACTTTATATCTTTCTTTCTAAGAACTAGTTCTTTATCCCTGTATCAGATCCTTATATACAATATTCGTTTTATATATATTACCACCATTGAAATGACTGCTTCTATCAAATTGGTGTTCATTTTCTTGAGCTAATGAGGTATGACAACTTGAACCGATTTATATATGTGCCTGATCTGATGTTGTAAATGATTGACTAAGACTATAGATCAAATAAAAATTAAAAATGACTACAGAAATTCACATACACATATAGATATACTCAAACAGATGTTAGAAGTACATCAAAACTTAGATAATGGGCATAATTAATGATAATAATTTATTAAGTTTTGCATTCACGTTAACTTGAGATATTTAACAAGAAAATTCACTTAACAAATACATTTCATTTGAAAAAAATTTAAGATTTTTTCTCAAATATATTATCTAGCAAAGTTTAAATTTTTCTTAACCTATCGCCATTTTTGTGTAACTAAGATGGTGACTATTTACCATGTGGTTGAACAATTCTTTTATAATAAAAAAATAAACAAAACGATTTGCTACAAATCTAAACTCCTTAATATATTTTTGTAATTGTTTGTTTGAATCTTCTCATTAATCAATCTCTTGTTGATATGTGTGAATCCTGTATAGAATGTCTGGATATTGTCATATGTCACAAGCGATATAAGTAAAGATTGATGGGTTCAAGTTCCAGAGTGAACATCAACTCTAAGATGCAGGTATATCCAGCTAACGAGTCCTAAATAAGGCAAAATGCGCGTCCTGGATCCTATTGCTAGCCACCACCCATGTTTACTAAACTTCATAGTTGGTCTGTGAATATCAGAAGGTAACTGGTTTATTAAGTTTGGTAATATTTAAAAAGCAAACAATAATGTTAATGTGAGGGGCGTTTAGTGTTTAAAGTTTACATCACAAAGTAAAATAAAAAATCAGAGAGAATTGGTTGATATTCTTTCCGAGCATACAACTTCTCAGAAGTGCGCATTAACGGTCACATAAAGATCGAATTTGAAACCACCAGATCTCCTGTAAATTATTCAATCTGCCTAGATTAGGTCACTTTATGATATTAGTTGCCATGTAATCAACTGATGTACAGACTCAAACATGCATCATTTAATATAATTGGAAGCCCAGTGGTTAGTACTAAATCATTAAGTATCTGAAATGGTATTATTATTCAAAGTAACAAAAGGTTAAAATGTATCCGAGACATTACATCTAAAGCATTTTATATAATGATTGGGTTTTGCATTTGGTTTCAGTTCTGCCAGGGGACCGAATTCTTTAGTTTTGATAAAATTAAATACCCATGAATTCAATAAGACTATTCGTTGAATTGTTTTCCTATATGATCAAAAAAATTTGTTGTCGTAATTTCAAGTAGACAACCGAAAAAATAAGTTTTTGCGATAAGCTTAGTACCATTTTGAGGATTAATTCTCGTAATTTAGAGAGTCGAAAACAGCTATGGTAAAAACCCTTAGCCCAAGTTTCGTACTGCCTGCATTCATCAGCCTGTGCAACCTGTAGAAGACAAAAGTGGTTTTTCCAACAACTTAGTTTTTTTCGTTAGCCTGTTAATGGATAGCCACGAATTTTGTCTTCCTGAAAGTCACACTTATGCAAGCATACATATTAAATACTTCGATCTGAATTTATTTACTGAAGATAGAAAAAGCCATTGAGGGACTTACTGTGTACAGTAATCCGTTTATCTGTTGCTTATAAATAGATTATTTTTATGATCTTAGTGAAACACATTGTATAATCAACAGGTGGTTTTCAAAATCAGGTGTTTAATATTCAGTGACATAAGAAGACGTTAACACTGAAACAATAGTTTTTTTTAACAAGAAACCCCGTTGATATGTAAGAGGATATATGAAAAGTGTAGATAAAAGGTTGTTTCATTTTTGGCTAGGTTGATTTCGATAGTTACGGCTTCTTACTAGACACTTATTCAGTCTATCGGTAACCAGTCATCAGCGTACATACGGTTATTATTGATTATGTTGTTTTTAAAGAAATCAGTTTGATGATTATTTAAAAAAGCTTACTGAAGTTAGAAATATAAACTACTGATTGACAATCCAGTGATATGATGGTTAAATGCTTGCGGCAATCATCGAAGTCTCGGATTCAGAACTTGTCAGGTAGTCTATATCGACTAATTGGAAATCTCGTACTGGAACAAAACTGCTATTCAGTGTTTCTTATTTTTCACTAGTCGTCCTGAAAGAAAATATAAAATTCTTGCAATGATCTCAGTTTGGGATATAAATAATATTTTAGTGATTTTTTCTTATTAACTCTCTGTTTTATTGAATGGGGAAAGAATAAATTCTCATGAGTTCCTAAAATTTTTTACGTATATGTTTTAAGGTAGATAAACATATTTATATCAATAAATTATTATTTTCGATTGTACAGTGTAAACAGTAGGCTGATAATTGCCTTAATGTCAGCATAAAAGGCCTCAGTGTGATTATATAATAGACCTGTTTGGATCAATATTGCTTTAGGTAACATTTTACCATATATTTATGAATAAGATGAAATTTTCAGATGTATATCTGATACTAGAGTGAATATAAACAATGTTCTTCACAACAATTTTAATAAACGTATTTAAATGAAATAGAAAACCTTTTTATTAGGAAATACGGTACCTTAAAATACAAGAAAAAGGACCGAAAAAATCGGCTTCATTTCCAATGACAATAATCCTATCACTGATATATCAAACGTAAATTTAAAAAATACTACATACCAGTCTATTTTAATTAAATTAATCCAGTGTATCATAAACTCGAAACTGAGTATTGATTTGTAGATTTTGTTTTTCTTTAATTACAAAACAGTACGTCATTTTTTTCACAAAATTTTTTATTTTTAAATTCAATGTACTGTATTGTAAAGTAAAACTTCTACTATAAATTAAGTAAGAATTAAGGTGAAATTATTCTTTTGAATTCTTAGATGAAGTTAAATCAAATGTCTAGAATTATACATTTATAAGAATTAAAACGAAAGTAGAATGATTGTAACTGGTATGGCACTCAAATGCTCTGGTACTGTTGAGAATGGAGAAAGTTCACTCTCCCTCTCGAAATGCTCTCTCCCACTGCCAGGAAAGTCCTACTCACTGCCTTCTCACGGCATTAGGTTAATGCAGGTAAATAATCCAACAACATAATATATATATATATAATCAATTCTCAATTGGTGTTATCGCTGATGATTTTGATAGATTACATTTTTTAAAAATGTTTAATTCACTTAAAATTTTCAAGGTTATCAATGAAACTATCAGTTGTCTTTATTACGCAATATCAATAAAATTATTTGTTCTTCAAAATTGAACAATGTAGAGCAATAAGTAAATTATTTCCATTTTATTACAATAATTGAACGCTTGATTCTTCTTTTTCTATTCTTCATAATTTAGTGTAATTTATATTTGAATGAATGTTAGTATGTTAAAACAATTTTTAGGCGGGAAATACTTAGATTGTGTAAGTAAAAGATGTTTGGTTATAGTAGTGATTGATAAGTAATTACCAGGTGAATAGCATGTAGACATTTTTCTTTTTATTTAAAGTAATTAGTACGTATCCTAATTTCATTTTGAACAAACTACAATTGAAAAATGTCTACGGTCTACTATTACATTCTAATATCAGTCTAATATCATTAAATGTTAAGTAACTGATAAAATACCAATAATGCTAGTACATTGAGCTAATATCTCAAGATTAATAATTATATTAATGTAGTGGAAAGAAGACAAAGTAAACTACAACTCGTTTTTACTTAACTTGGAACAAGTTGTAATAATAATGAATTGTATTTCAAACACTTTAATTACTGATAAACAAGTTCTTCACTATATCAGATTCTCATTGATAAGAACTAAGGGAAAGTTCGACTTTAGATATTCAGTTATCTATCATTCAGTTATCTGATAAATGAAAGAAATGAGTCCATTCAAACTACTCACATAACATAAATATGCTGCTCATAAAACTATATAAAGAGAATTATTTCAAGCGTGTATGCGATATAAGTAGGATAAAATCAGATAGAAAGAACATAATTTTATCGTTTTTTTAATACTTCTCTTTCCGAATTGTCCATTAAAAACAATATCTACTAATAGACAGCGAGGGGTATTTACTGAATGAAATTAATAAAGTAGACTTTTAGCAAGTATAGATTAACAATAACACAGTAAAAGGATAAAAATGAATGCTACTATGTATTGAAAAATCAATTACAATACAAGTGACCAGTGTATATCATTTAATGTGAAATGTTAAATTTCTGCTTTTATTTTACTAATAAAATTTAATAATTGAATAAAAGCAATATATATTGGAATACTCACTGGAATTAGGTAGATAAAGTCAATGTCATAGACGAAACACGAATTACAATTTTCAGAAGTTACTTCTTCATTAATACATTATTAATTGATAACACGTTTCAATCAGTAAATACAGAGCTTTTTTAATTAAAGTATAAACATCCAACAATTAAATTGGTTTTTATTTAGTCGTATAAATGAGTGACTGCAGATGGAAGGTCGTAGGTTTGAGCCGCTCAGGCGTCTCATACTATGACTAAATTATGATGTGTGCTGCTGATGTCCACAGATATAAGTAGTATGTATCATCAATCGAAAATAAAATTCCTGGAGACAGAAGGTTAAAAATATCAAAGAAAAAACAACGAAAACAAAGAATGATTGGTGTAGAAATGAAAAAACAGTGAAGTCTCAGACGATTGATTATTATTTTACAAATAAACTATTTACTGTATGATTCACAGATTTTTACTAAAAGATTCTATAGTTTTGTATTCAAATACATTCGATTGTCTCTATTTGTATTCTCGTTCACTACAAAATGACTACCAAGTATTTCCGAGTTTTCAATTGTTCCCTAGCTATGAACAATTCGTGATTTAAACAATAAAATTTGTATAATCTCAATAAATCCCAGTATATTCATAATTAATTCTTCATTAATTCATATAATATTAAAAATGAATATTAATTTGCTTATAGTAAAAAAAATAAATAAATAATTTTTTCTGAAATAGGATGATTATTAGACTGATCATTTTCTACTCAGAAACATGTGATATTAAAAAAAAAAAGAAATTTTTAAATTATACAATCAATCAATGAAACACATTTCCATTTCAATAAACAAGTGTTATTATGTATTGAAAATTTCATATTTCTCTTTATTTTTTTCTCCTCAAATAAAATAATGAAAATAATTAAGGATTTGTCTGATTTCTTCTTTCCTAATTGTTTTGATTTTGTTTTCAACAAAAAAGAAAATAAAAAATATAAAAAAAAACAACTTATTTATTGATGTTTATCATGTGTTTCTGTGGATTTATTTTAACATGAGATCTAATTAAAATACATAAAATTGTATAGAACAAGGGAACTTAAATGATTCTTTAATTAATATAGGTTGAATTTGTTACATTTTGAGGTACTTCTTATTATCAATGTTTATTAAATTAATTTTACAGAAGTTATCATTGCCAAGATTTGATTTGATAATTTCGAATAAATTGAGCATTGGGTAGATTATTATGAATAAATAATGTATTTGTAACATCCCAATGAGTAGAAAAAGATTTTCTGACGTTTCGTGATTTAGTGTAAGCCGCTTATCCAAAAAATAAATAACCAGATTTAAACATATGGAATTCAAAACAATTGCCTGTCAAGCAATATCAAAGTCACAATCTTCAATACAAACGTCAAGACAATTCTATTGTACTGAGCTGAAATACCGCAACCACCATCAAGAAGGTACGAGTATTTGTAAACAATCGTCTACGTAAGATACTCAATATTCGATGACCGGATGCCATTAGCAACAGCCTACTATGAGAGAGAACGAACCATTTCTCATCTGAAAAGGAAATTGGAAAAAGTTGCTGGAGATCGATAAGTCACACATTTTGAAAATCATCAAACTGCACCACAAGGCAAGTGCTAACGTGGAACGGAAAAGAGGAGGACCAAAGAACACACTGCATCGAGAATTGGAAGCAGATATGAATAGGAATAATGACAACTGGAAAGAACTGGAAAGAATTGTCCAGAACGCTGGTGGGCGGCCTATGCTTCTGAACGAGAGGTAACAGGTGTAACGTAAGTAAGTTAGTAAGTTAAACTTCAATATTATTATTATCATCTAAAAATTTACCTGCGGGAATTACCAAAACTCGATAATTATGAACTATAATATTAGTTAAATTCAATTTTTGTATTGGTTGTTTGAATCATCTCATTGATGTTTAGGATTGCAGTTGATCAGTCTGTCATTGGCATATGTGAATCCTGTGTGGATTGCCTCAATATTTCTGTAAATTACAAGCATTATAAACAGAGATAGATGGTGGCTGGTAGTGGAATCCAGGAGGCACGTTTCGTCCTATTTTGGACTTGTCAGCTAGATGTATTTGAATTTTTCTTGTCAGTTTTTTCTAAAATTTATTAACACGTATTACGCTGACTTAGTGTTGCTTCTGAATAGTTGTATAAATATTATTTAACACAAGTATGTTGCTTATATGGCTAAAATTCACAGCGATTAGGTTTTCAGTGCATTACGCTTCATATAGTAACGCGTTATCCTCTAACGTCCTTAGTTCCAAAAGTTGATTAATTATTCAAGAGTTATAATATCATTTTTTTATATTTGCACGTTGATGATACTCAGAATGATTTTCCGACCAGTCTTTGCTAATATTTAAGCACTCTGAGTGTATGATTTAAGATTTGCCTGTACTTAGAGATTTAAATATATTGCAAGCATTGGAATCGAACACTCAAACAGCGTTCATATAACTGTTTAGAATACACTTGTACCAACAGTCGTTGATCATAAATATGAGTAACTGGGAAATATACATCCTTAAAAATTCTAAACAGATATTTTAGTTTCAAAAAGATTGTATAACGACTTGAGAAAGTCAAAAATTATGTTTTGTGAATTTCTGAAAAAAAACATTTTCAGTGATTCGCAGTCCTAGATGAAAATGACTGGACTGGATTCTATTCAAATGTAAAATACGACTATTTTAAAAGTAAAATATATAACATACAAATTGTAATTTTCTGTAAGAATTTATGGAGGTTGTTGAATTTGATTAAAGTTATGAACTCGTATGTGAAAATTATCACGTGGTCACTAGCAATTAGCTTCGAAAGGGAATTTCCGAAGTTCTTGTAAGAAGCCGTGATCAGTGTAGACAGTTACTCATCGAGCAAAAGAGGAGACAATTACTCGATTTCGTTGGTTAATTGAAGCTAAAAATTAACACCATTGAATCTCGATTCACTGGTTTAGAGGTTAAGTGTTCTCAAGAGAGACTGAAATGTCCTGAGTTCGATTGTATATGCGCATATCTAAAGAGTCCTATACTAAAATGAAACGGGCGTCCAATGATATCAGGTTTTAAAGATGGTCTGGCAGTGTTCAATTCATGATTTCAACAAAATTATAATTTGTTTGTGAATACTATTTCCACTAAAAAGATTAGCATAAAATATATGAGTATTATACTATTCGTTGAAATGTCAGTGATCAACTCCAACTCATATAAGTCAATAGTCTGTATAATAAATTTTTAAATATTTTATAACTTCAGCCAAGACTATTAGTAATAAGAATGTTCATAAAGAAGTTTGTTTCAAAATTTCTCTGAATAAGATTTTCTATCAATTATCTAATCTAAGTAAGAAAAAATAAGCGGTGGAATTAATAACAATTTTGTTTATAAAACCCTTGAGAACATAATTTTCAATTAGTGATTATTACAGAGTAGAATGTTAAATATGAAATATTAGAATTATTTCTCAGAAACAGGGATAAAATTATTAATCTGAATCATTTAATATTCTGACTAAGGATGAGATTAGATATTATCAATTCTGTTATTGAAATAACAGAATGTTTACTGTCTTGTAGAGAACTTTAAAGTCAACTAGACTATTGATAAATGATTGAAAACAGATTTCTCAGAAAAAAAAATACGTTAACCTTTAATGGATTTCAGATTGTCTATTAAATAAACTGGAAATTACAAATCTTTTTTTTATTAAGCCTAATAATAAGTATAAAATTGTCTTAAAGTCAAAAATATCCTTTTTAACTGTTAATAAACCTATTCAAAGTACCAAGAAAAAGAGAATTTTAATAGTTAGGATCATGAGTTAATTGAGGCTTAGGACTTCTCAGTTGCGCGCATCCATGATCCCACCTCGTGAGATTCAAATTGTTTGTCTCAAATGTAATTCAAATGACAAAGTTTTTGTTAACTTAGTTATTCATTGATCAATCTTTATTTGCATTTGTGAAGGTCAAATGTATAATACATAAATAGTAATAAGATGTTTGATATGTCCAAGTGAAAAATGCTAATGAATATAATTATCATACAATATAGTAAACAAAATGTTATAAAGTACGAATTTTTTTCTCAAACGTTTTGACTGCTTATGCAAATTCATGCATAATTTACAGATAAAGAAATAATCAACTTTCATATAAAGAAAATTTATATGAAAGTTGATTATTCTATTGGTTATTTTTATTTCGTCTAAGACTAGATACAGAATAACTTGAAATTTTGTCTGCATTATTTTGATGTGTTTAATGAAATAACAGTTTTTTACTCTACAAATAGCTTATAAATAAACAAGCAAATAAGTTCATATCAAGTTAGTTCAATTTTCAATTACAAATAGTTTAATTTTGAATCATATAAACACAAAGTAAAGAGTTAAGATTATATAGTTTTATAATTTCTAGTATCTACCTAGTTCTACAATAATGGGATTACCTAGAATGATGAACTTCCACATACTTCTATGTTGTTTGAAGCATTGGAAATTCAATTCAGTTCAATTTATATATATATATATATATATATATATATAGTTCATTTTGATTACAGTTTCCAAAGGTACATTACGTCATTTCGTACAGTGAATCATAAGTTAATAATCAAATCCATTTTGATATTGATGAAACTTAATATTCTCTCTGTCTCTTCACACTATTTAAATTTGTTCAGGTATCTAGTTATTTACTCTGAAAAAATGGCCTACGTTACAGTTATGACACATCAGAAACTCGAATTCCTACCGACTGAAATATTACAATGATATCTTTAACTTATTATAGTAAACAATTACATTTATGAATACAATCTTTGAATAACGTATATCCCTGATTGATAGGTTTATATTTATGTGTAAGTTTAGTTAGATAACTAATGTTAGTATTTAACTGAATCCAAGTATTTTCGACATATTTTCCATCATTATATTTTCAATCTGTCGAATAAATGTTGATTAGTTGATGTAGGCAAGCAAAAACACATTCCAAATAATCTTAACAACAACATTTTAACACTCCGTATGTGTAAATCACGCAAAATATTTTCATACTATAAAACTTAGTTAATGCTCTTTATGAATCATATAGGGAGTGTCCACAAATAATGAAAAATATTTTTAAGCATATATATATATATATATATATATATATATATGTCAATCATGTTGTTTGGTCTGAGTTAGGTACACGATCTCCTGATGATGATTACAATCAATTAAGGTTTATCTATTTAATAATTTCAAAGAACTGATAAAAATACGCATTTGATTTTTGACCTTTAGTGGTTCAGTTCTGTTGGTCTAGCGAGGAATAGGAATTGTAATTGTTCATACAAATTTGCCATTTTGATCAAAGTATATCATTAATGAATTCAAAAACTTGTAATTATCATATTGATAAATAATTATTATTGTATAATTGTTAGTTGTAGTTTTTGTTGATCATATCCTATTGCTTCAAAACTATCATAACTCAAGAAACAGTGGTCCTTTAGTAATTTTGAATAAGATTTACTGTCTAGTAAAATAGCGTTCTTATTTGAAATCTATATTTAACTCCTTTTGTTAACTTTGCTATTGTTATTCAATAACTTTATGATATTGAAACTTGTGTAATATAGGGTTAAAACCTTGAGTTTTACCGTTACTACAGATTAATTTCTGGCATATTTTTATACAACGTTGAAAATAAAGCATATGAAAGCATAAGTTATTAGGAAGAATGGAATAAAAAATAAGAATAAAAAACTTTTCAAGTAACTGTCCAATGAATAGAAAATCTATCATATATCAAAAGACTCCTACATGGTGATTTTCTGTATCCTGAACTAGGTAATATAGAGTTTATTGAAACTTTATTACACCTTAACGTAATGAAACCGACGAGTTTCATGACTTTTTATATACCTTCTCTATCTTATGTTACAAAATGAACGTAAACTAATCACCAGAATTATTGGAAACCTATCATTGTTTTGAAATTTATAAACTTTGTTATATTATCCCTTTTATGATTATTAAATATTTGATTCAGATGACCTCGCTGATATAAATCTCTGATAGAAACGATAATCATTAACAAAACTTTATTCTGTTCTCCATTTATCAAAGATCATTCACTATTGAATATCAAGTGGCGGTCGGTATTCAATATATAATCCCTAAACTTCATACACAATTCCTCCTGATAATCGTCACTAGATAACACCCCAACGGTGTATTAATCAGAAGGAAAATACGAAGTGTTGATTAGGCTTATTATTGCACCACGCATAGATAACTAAAATTACAGGTACGCTAAGGAAACATGAAAGAGTAGTGTCGAAAAGCGAGCAAGCAAGCGGGCGAGCGTGAGAGTTCGTGAGTCGAATGAACAATTTAATGAATGAGTCAATGAACGGGATTAAAATGTACATATATATACATAGGGAAATGAATGAGTCACCAAATCAATTAAGCGACTAGTATTATAGCAATGCTCAAGCATACATATTCATACAAACTCAACAATAATAATGGTACAATGGTATAGATAAGTTGTTATTTTACAAATGTCTTTGTTCGTTAGATAAGTTAGCTAAACGGCTTAACCAAATTAAATGTGAACAAACCCAATTTCACATGAGCTGCTATAAGCATAATAGATAACAGAATTAATAATTGTATAACCCCTTGAAATAAACAGAAATTTCATAGTTTGACATGATACATACATTTTATTAACTGAATTAAGTTTAGTTATGGGAACTAAAAAAGGCAATAATCATTTTAACACATATTGATGAGTGAAAAGTTTTGGTAAAATTTATTAGATTAGTATTACCTTCAAATGAGCAGATCAAATTGACTTATTTTTACACATTTTAATAAAAATCTAATTGAATTTTTGACTTGTTTAAAAATACTAATATTATTTATAAAGATTACTTAATGGTATAGTGTAGAAGTCTTTCCAAATTGTAAACGTTCTTAAAGAAATACTGAAATATACAAGCTTTCATGTCAGTATAATTTTTATTGACATATTTATATGTGTGACAAAAGTGGGTAAAAAATGTTAAAAATTGATCTTGAAAGTTATGAAAATGGAATGGTTTATAATTGGTAACAACACTTTAAGTTATGGAGAGATTGAGCTAAGTGTAAAGTGATAAGGAAAGATAAAGAATGCTTGATAAGTTTGAAATTACCCATTGAGTAATATAGCAACAAAGTGTCACACATGCTACCAGCTCCCAAGTTCTTTGCTATTAGAAGTGGAACTAACACAGAGCTAACGCCGAATCGATCAAGATAAGGTGGAATATTATTTCATGAGGTCATTGAATGATGTATTTACAGGACCAACTATCTATCAGAATTGTCTAGATTATGTACACATAATTGTATTTAATTGTGTTTTGAATCTGTTTTATGTTAGTAAGCTTGAATCGAATTATAGATTTCAGTTTCTATAAAAATGGTTACGTCATTAAATTTCTATTCAAAGTTAAGCAGACAGAATACTTTGATAGACTGAATGTTGTTCCAGTAAGACAATAAATCTGATTTATTGGTTTCCTATCGCGTTCTCCTTATTACACTTATCTCTAATTCCAGAAAGTAATACTTTACAAATAAAAGTATTTTAATTAGTTACTGTTTGGAAGAGAATCATCTCAACAGGTGATTATTTACATAGTACTCAATCATGAATAATAACAAAATCAAATGAAAAATATTTCTTCAGCATTAACATAAAGTGACTTTCTTTTCCCTCTGAATACATATATGAAGATACGAAATTCAAATAGTGATTTAGAGTTCCAAGATTCACCTACTAGGTGGAGATTTTATTTTGATCAATATATAACAAAAAAAATCAAATGCACAAGTCGAACTCTTCGCTTCAATTAACTGACTTACTTGTTTCAGGTTTAAGTTCAATAAACTTAACTTAAAATTGTCTATCATTCACATGAATTACTCAGAGCAAATGTCTATTGGAGTTTTGATGTGTACTTTCTTAAAATACAACTGTAATAAAAACACAAGTCGATAAAATCAATAACAAAGTAATATATCCAATAAATTTCTAATAAATAACTATAAGATCGATTTATTGATTATGTATAAAAATATTCAAATGAAAAATTATGATCAAGTTAAATCTATATTAGATAACGGATAGTTAATTAATTGATTAATTAATTAATCAAAATGAAGTACACAAAATTGTCATTGATCGTTCAATTTTGTCAATTGGATCAAGTTGTGAAGTGAATGCTTTTTGGACAAATCATTTGGATGGACATATATGTAGATCAGTGTAGATGTAATTTTGTAGATTTTCGCTATTTATGTAAATATCATTATATATATATATATATATATATATATATATATATATATATATATATATATATATATATATATATATATGCCTATTTGCCACCATCAAATAAATGAATTTATGTTTAGGAATAAACGGAGAACAAAGAAAATATCACCTTGAATAAACTTCTAAGTAAACAAATTAATGTTAGATTATATAAAGAAATATCGATAGAATAAATAAATCGTAGTTCTCTTTCAAGAAATAGAAATAGAAAAAACAAATCAAACTAATATCTTCACTTGGTATTGTTTGGCTTGTATCTTCCCATTGAGGTTTAAGACTAAAATTGACCAGTCTGTTTAGTATCAGAAGGGGTTTTTTTGTGGAGATTGTATTAATTTCAATAGTTGAGATCATGAGTTAATTAAAGCTAGGTCACCATAGAAAACCTGGAAGCACTAGACGGTCATTTCGTCCTATTGTGGGACTTCTCAGAAGTGCCTAAAAATATAATCAATTTTCGATTGTTTGTAATTTTTAGAATAAATGCAAAGAATTGTATTATATAAAGTATGTAATGAATTGTATCAACAAGGATTTTTCACAACAATAACATGTTTTGATCAACTTAAATAAATTAATATTTGGAAATTATACTTTATAGTAGGTAATTGAATCAAGTTACTGGGTATTCTTCAATAGGATTATGTCAGTCAATTAGAAAATTAGGACATTTAACTAAAAGAAATTTGTGTCTTCATGGTATCATTTATTGTAGCTATAAAATCATATTTAAGATTACTTAATATGTATCAAATCTATTAGGAAACTAAGTAAGATTGTCTCAGTAAATGTTCGAAAAATTCAAGTAGCAAAAGAAAGTTACATAGTAGTTCAAAGGATGATGAAACATACTAATTATAGACAGTAAGTTTGAGACATGATTATCCAGCTGAGACATATGAAAAGATTTTCAATAGTTGAGTTCATGAATCGATCTAAGCTAGACCACCATTGAAAACCTGTAACAACTGGATGGCCGTTTTGTCCTGCAAGATCATGGATTGATTAAAGTTAGATATTAACACCGTTGGATGACGCTTCAGTGGTTTAGAGGTTAGGCATTCGCGCGCAAAACCGGAGGTCCTGGGTTCGAGTCTCGCGTGCAAGGCTGCGGATGCGCACTGCTGAGAAGTCCTACACTAAGACAAAACGACTATCTAATGCTTCCAGATTTTCAATGTTGGTCTAGATTAGATCGGCTCATGAATTCAACGATTAAAAATACTACAATCTCCACAGACCCCTACCCTGATAATAATCATATAAAAATGACGAAAGATCAACTTTACAAAAAATCTAAGAAATAGTGATATTTATTGATTATAAAGTATTAAAACCTATATCTTAATAAGTGTCCATCTTAGATACAACTCAATCGTACCAATTATTGTGTCAAGTACGTACGAGTGATTTGTTCATTGAAAGTAGAATGGCAAAATACTATAGAAAGTAATCATATAAACACGTATATAATTCATTCGTATATTCAGTAATTTAAAAATAAAATACGCGATCTCATTAAAATGAGTGTGGAAACACCAAGTATTGTGTAAAAGTCTGGTTTGAGATGATGATGATGATGATGATGATGATGATGATTATAATGATAGGGTAAATTACGTAAATAACCTCGGTTATCAGTTGTATAAACGTAATGAAATGGAAAAGAATGGACGAAAGAAGATAGGACCGAGAGGAATGAACATGATACTTGTGTCGATAGTGATTCGAGCCCAAGATGTATGATAATTAACTACTGAACTTGAAATATGTTTAAGAAAATCAAAGATTGCATTAACAATATATATATATATATATATATATATATATATATATATATATATATATATATATATATAGAGAGAGAGAGAGAGAGAGAGAGGGAAAGAGAAACACGATTAGTTTCACTTAAATTTTCACAATAATATTGATGTCTTATAAAATTACACACACAGGAAGTCAAAAGATAAACTGAAGGGTTAAGTTGTTATAATGCAAATTATAAATTAACTTAAATTCCGAATGTGGCTAGTTATATCTTAACCCAAGTATTCAAATGTTTGATGATACTATGACACCTATATGTTGTAGGATTTGGGTCGGGTAAAACCGCTGATGAACAGAACCGAGAAATCCCAAATTAAGACCAATAAAATACCAATTGCTCTGCGGATTTCCATAATATTCCAAATGTTATCGATTTGTGATGGAGCTAACTTCAAAATTCTGTTTAAATATTTACAGTTTAGTGAATAAAATATCATTTCGAGGAATATGATCTACCCATTACTCAATCAATATTAATTAAGTGTGGGCACATAGGAAATTTGATGAGTTTTTTCACGAATTCCCTCATGTGTTTACCATAAGAAACGTATTTACGATTTTATTGCTTAGAACAAATCCGATTAAGTCTGATCTATAAAAAAATTAAACCTAAGAGGTTATTTTATTCATAATCAATAATTGCATTTATTTAATAAGAATTACAACAATATCTTTAAGTTTCATTTTTGATTCAGATTTTGTTCCAAACTTCTGTTGAATATCTGAAATTCTTGATGGCTGTCAGGTCAAGGATTGATTGAATACAGTTTATCATGTAAAATGTTATTTATGAAGTGTAACATGCTATAGATTGATCAATTGGTAGTAATCCATCCATCATTGGTTAATTCTTCAAGCCGATTTACTTCATGACTGGCTACAAATAGGTGATATTGCGTTGCAGATATTTTGGTCATAAAAACGATCGTGACTATCCAAATAACTCTGGCTGTAACACTTGATTATACTGGTGGAAGTATAGAGTTAAGAATCCCGATAAGCCATGTTGATAAATACAATCTTTCAAGAAAATAAAATCCAGGGTAATCTACTGATTAATTACAATCACATGAAATTCAATATGCTAATGAAAGCAATCCGATATTTATTGAATTATAATCGAACAACAACACTCTACTGATAATTACAATGTGCTCACTAGTTACTAGCTTCAAAAGGTAATTCTCGTAGTTCTAGTGAGAAGCCGTGACCGGTGGGGCTAATCCGTGTCGAGTGTGAGGCAATATCGCATATTGATTGGAGTTAGAAATTAACATCGTTGGATCTCGACTTAGTAGTCTAGTGCTTAAGTATTCGCAATAGAGACTGAAAGGTTCTGGGTTCGATTTACACGTGTGGGATTGTGGACGCGCACAGCTGATGAATCCCACACTAGGGCAAAACGAGTGTCGCGTGGTATCAGGTTTTCAATGGTGGTCCAGCATTGATCGATTCATGATCTCAATCAAAACTAATGTTGCAATTTCCAGATGTATTGGATTACGATCATTTTTCAAATGAATTCATGTATCCAGTTTATTTTCAATCTTTTGGTTCCGTTAAATAGTGAGCAATTTAACCAACATGATATTACATGGCGTCATTTCAGTTAATAATACCTATTTTCAATTTATTCCATTTTTGATTACATACTCAGAAAACTTAAACAACTTGTACAAGTGATTATTACAATAATAAAACAGTAAACAAATAAATATATATACAAATAAAGCAAATACATGTAAAACAAATCTTCAGTGTAATACTCTAGTATATGTTAATGTACTGTTTATAAGCGGAAATGTACACTTTACACAAGTTGTTGAACACTCTTCAATTATGCAATTAAAATTAATTTATTCATTCATCAAAATTCATTATTTATTTGTTTTTAGTTTAGTTTGTTTAAAACAGATTTTTGACAGAATAATTTCATGAAAATTACAAGATAAGATATGTGTACGTGAATTTGTTTTTCATCCACTTTACAATGTTCAATATGTATGCAGTATTTAGCGTTTCTCCATTCATTTATTAAGTAAATGCTGCATTTAGGAACATAGTATTCACGGAGATTTCATTTCAGGATTTAAATTTTAAATAAGTTGGGGTGGGCTACAATGGCATCTTCAAGGAATGGACACAGTGAAGTCCGCTGTAAAAAGTGATGTTCTCATATTCAACACTCACTACTAAAAGGAAATAAGTTTGGAAATGTTAGATATTGAATGTTTATTGAATAATCAAAGAAGGATGGTTATTCTTACACATAATTTTGGCATTAAAATTTTAGAAGCATCTCAATATAGTTGTCAGTTTAGGCAAATCCTTCGACTAAAATGTTCTCATCTAAAAGAAGACTACAATCAACTGCATAAGATTAAAACGAAATCTGACTTATTCGAGTTTATAAATAGTCAAATATCCCACAGATCTTATTTACGAGTTATAATAAAATTAGAATACTATTAACTGTTAAGTTAATGCTCTGAACAGTTCAAGTTCACTGTGACACTATGACAATTATTGCAATTTTCTTAAAACATTTATAACTACAATAAAACAGCTCCATATTATCAATCTAATTTGCATAATTATTTGTCTAATGTCAGTTTATGATGAGAATTATATATATATATATTAATATATATATATATATATATATATATATATATATATATATATATATATATATATATATATATATATATATATATATATATATATATATATACTCATGTATACTCATATGTTTTAACGGTAAGCATAATTTCTTAAGTTGAAATGAGACAAACATAAATAAGTGAATTGTATTAGTAGTGGTTTTCGATCTCTAACAACATAAATTTACAAGTCTATCAATTCGCTATACGATCAGTCTTAAACTCAATATTCATAAAAAATAGTTGCTTATTGAACGTATTTACTACAGAAAAGTCATAGCAACCAAAAATGAAATGTCACATAAACTAATAATGTTGTTTATAATATCGTTGCAAATTAAAGATATTTTAATGTGGCCCTTCATTTTGACATCAATTAGATCGGACGATGATGTTATCGACGGGTTAACCCCTTTTGTTTGGTCCTTTTTTAAACTCCATTTGCATCGCATAATGATTTCTAACGAACTATACATCTCAACTAACCTCGCATATAATTATCGATTTGACTTGCGTTAGTGGATAATGGAATTAAGTTGAATACGAGAGTGGATTTTCAATACGTATATTTCATACAATCGTTGATTTAGACAGAAGATCAAAGAGACGAAAAGAGGAAAGCGAAGAGTAGACAGAGAACCGAAACGGATCGGCAGAGGCATATAAGCCGACTCAATTTAACCGACTATTACTCAATATTTATATTCAGACAGAAATAAGTTATAAATATGTGATGAATAGGGTAAGCAATACGGGCACACACAATCATACAAAAACAATCAGGGTTAATAAGCGAATAAAAGACAAGGTTAAAATGTAGGTTGAGAAGAATGAATAAATTGATCTGTCCAGAAGCTAGAAGAACTTATGTGGGCTTGACATAGTACTAGCCACTATAATATAACGTGGTTATTGTGGTGTATGCTACAGATGTCGACAGATATAAGTAGTATGTATCATCAACCGAAAGTGAAACGCTTGGAGGCAAAAGGTTGAGAAGATCAAAGGAAAACAACGAGAACAAAGAATGATTGGTGTGGGAACGAAAGAGAAACAAGCTCTGAGACAATTGATTCGCATTTTGGAAATGAAGTGTTTACTGTATGATTCTCAGATTTTATCAAGGGATTCTGTAATTTGTATTCAAATACATTTGATTGTTCTTACTTGTGTTCTCGTTCACCACAATATATTTCCAGTGTACTATAAATTCATTTCAATTCTAGAGATATTGTGTGAAGTGATTTTTTGTGTTCATGAGACTAACTTTATAAAAATTTCATGTTCATCTTTCAAGTCCTTTTATCTAAGACTGTTACTGGAAATACTATTATCTCAGTGCCCATTTAATCAATTTAAGATGTAATCAATATTTCTGAATTTAGTTCTCCATAACTTATTTTATACAAACAATGAACTTTTATCTGATCTGATAGTTAGTGATGTTAAGTTGGTGTTCAAGTCAGTAGTAATTAGAAGAAGGTATGTCCCTACAATAAGCCACTGTTAAATTTATGTTAATTATCTTCAGTTTAAGACTGAAATTTTTAAAATGAAATTAACTGTTAAAGTATGTTGCATCTGTGAGTTACAGATTTCGAATAAATCAACTTTTTTGAACTGGCAAATTATAGTTTCGATTAGCCTAAAAACAGGGAAATCAAAACTAGATATGACTTTTCCAATAGTACAGTATACTGTTGTTAAAATGACCAACTTTTGTTTAACCGAATGACATCCCTATTGAATGTACAATTCATAACCATTATTACTTCTCAAGATCATGTATAAATACACTTGCATACTCAGATCAATAGTGCATAGTCTATGATTCATTCCATTGTGAACAAAATGAATATTGTAATGGAATATAGTTCAGAGCTGTCAGTTACTAAAATTAGTATTATCTATATTTATGGGTAAATATAGTGCGTCAGTCTACTTATAGAGAAGTTAAATATTACCTTTTTAAGTATATGATTCATTCTCTCTTTTTGGAATTACGCATATCAGATGAAGCTTTCTCATCAGTGAATTTTATATCAGTTAAAAAAACTAATGAAAAGACTTATGCCTCACTGAAACTGTGTTTGGTTTCAATTTACTACTCTTCGGTAGAACTAACAGTTTAATTATTACTTCCTCTATGGAAAAACTCTGAAATTTCATGAGGAAACATTGAATTAAAAATTCGAGTTCAACTTCTAACATTTTTCAGTTTATTATTTATCGTTTTTAATTGTACTATATCAGAGCAAGTGTTCACCTTCTCCATTGTTGTGTGCATAAACACCAAGTAGCCATCAAACGCTTATATCAATGCATAGGGTAAGTGTGTACACTCGTTAGAATGAAAAAGTATCGAGAGTTCAGATAGCGAAAATACAAAGAATATCAGAGAATGTTTAGGGGCTTGGAATTCATATTAATCAATAATCAATAAATATTGAAATTCACCTAATTTATCAAGCAATAAGGTCATGGACAAATATAGGAACAAGAATATGGTCAAAGGGAACAACTATCAAAAAATGTAGACAATGGTATACCGAAGGTCAGAGACAACTAATTAAAATCAGAGCCTACAGGACAAACTGTTAGTCATATTATAAACAGCTTTAGTAAATGATTTCGTCGAAAAGAAAATTTTCTTCGCTGAATTCTCTTTTTCTCATTATAGACAATTACTAGTGCCTCAGTTCTACATGAAGTTTGTGCTGATAATGTTGCTCAGAAAAGCAAGGGAAGCAATATGAATAAGTCATTCCATTCAAAGAATGAAACTCCATCTAAAAAAGACCAGAGTCAAGAACCATTTTCATATGTTAACTAAGTATAGAATTTTTTCACTGTAGCCTATGGAGTAACTTCAGTAAATTTGGTTTTGGATTTCATTAGACAAATTGAGTCGCTAATAAATGAATGTGTTATAAATCCTTAGAGTAAAATATTAGCTTCTAATTAATAGATCAGCTCAATAGTTGGCAATAAAAACCAACGCTTCTTTCAGGTTTATCATCAAGATTCACTGTTAATATTGAATCTATTTTCATGTCGTGTTATAGATCATTATCTAAAATAAGTTCTTAGATGACTAAACCGAAAGATGCTCTTCATTATGTAACTAATTTTCAGTTTTATTTACCGATGTGGAATTTCATTAAATAATCGATCAAAAAGTCAAATTTAGAGATTTTATAGTACAAAACCAATTCCACTTCGTATTTTTTTATTTCGAAAGAAAAGGTGAATAGATTCAGATTTATGCAAAAAAAGTAGTAAATCGGACTTCAGTGAAGGAACAGTCAAGATCAATTTATTATTCAATTCAAAATTACAGAATATATTAGTAAAATATAAGTACCATACATTAAGTGCTTTATTTGCAAATCTTCTACCAATTGTCCTTTACATTTTGTATAGTCCTCCCAATTCACAACTCCTTTCTACTTCTATTTTTGTTTTCTTTAATTCAATCTTCTTAACCTTCTGTTGCCAGCCATTCAACTTTTAGTTGGTTAATATACCACTTATGTCTGTCAACATATGTAGCATACAGCACAGGACTACTTATAAATCTGAAAAAAATATTTAACAGACTTGATCAACGAAGAAATTATGAAGTGTATTTTGAAAGTATTTACTTTTTCATTTTTAAATCGATTTTTCATTGTTTTACTCCATTTTTAACCGATATTAGTGCAAAGAATCGGGAAAAAAAATGTAGTTTCGATTTTAAAGAAAAACTAATGATGAAGTACAGGATTTATTATTTATTTTGTTTGGTACTTATTAATTCCATATACTTGATGTACACTAATCAAGTGGTGATAAACATACATAGTTATATGGTAGTGAACGAGAGCTCACGTGCAGATAAATAATTTATTGTTTAATGGAAAATTACAGTGTTTTTGTAAATTATAAAAACCATACATTAAATGCTTCATTTGCGCATCTGCCATCACTTGTCGTTTACATCCTTCATGATTCTTCCAATTCACAATTCCTTTCTATTTCCCTCTCTGTTTTCTTCGGTTCAATCTTCTCAACCTTCTTTTGATAGGCATTTAACTTCTGATCGATATTATATATTACTTATGTCTGTTGACATAAGTAGCATACACCACAATATCACTTGAGTGTTTTATTTTATATTGATTTAGTCCTTTCCTAGTCATAAGAATTTTTTAACGGTTTTTCAATTATGATATTTAAAAAAACAATGAGTCATAAGGCAAGATCACTAATAGTTAAGGAATTAATACTTTCTCCATAATGATGTCATTTTACAAAATTATTCTTAAAAACAATTAGTTATTTAATGATTCCTGAATGAATATTCTTTTCGATAGATTCGCTTCAGGTTCTACAACTATACATCCAAATTAATGATCCAAAACTGATCAGGTTTATGGCAAAGTACATCCGTTTAAAGTTATGGCATGTGAATCTAGGGTTGTTAAACGAAATAGAATAAAATTGTTGATATGACTCATATGGAACGTTCACTTGAATCAGCTTATATGTTAAGTGAAATGTTAAGATCCACGGTCCGAATAATTACGAGTCAGATAGTGTGAGGGGAATAATAGTGCAATTACAAGTTCGATCAAATGTTTAGTGGAAGACTGTAATGTGTAAAATATAATTAGTAAGGCGTAATAAAGTGGGATGAATGGGAAATAAATGAATCTTGTATTCGGAAGATTAATAATGGTGTTAAACTAATAATAATAATAATAATAATAATAATAATAATAATACAAAAATATGTGATAAAGATAACAGAGACGATTATATTTTATGATCAGAATAGGGATTTGTGGAGATGGTAGTAATTTTAATAGTTGATTCCATGAGTCCATCTAAGCTAGACTACCATTGAAAATTTGGAAGCACTGAACGGTCGTTCTGTTCTAGTACGGGACTCTTCAGCTATGCACATCCACGATCCCGCATGTGGGACTCGAACCCAGGGCATTAGATTTCGCGCGCGAACAACTAACCTGTAGACTACTAAGTCAGCATTCGAAGGTGTTAATGTCTAACTTCAATCGATCTATGATCTTGCGCAACTATTCATCGATTGTCTGAGGTAGATACCTGTCTTTATCTAACACAGACTGGACTCCACTGGTCACTGCCTCTTCCACGTTTTCAATAGTGGTATGACTTATATCGACACATGAATTCAATCATATTTGACTATGAAAGGTCGTAAATACAATATTCAAATTATGTCATTCAATAGCTAGGTTTACTATTGGTTAATATGCCTTGATGTTGGCCAAGGAAAGAGAAACCGTTGAAGATGTTTCTTTTGTACACATAGCTCCACTTTCCTGATCCAGATGGTTACTGCTTCAGCAGTTTGAAGGACTTTGAATCTGATAGACTTTGGAAAAATATTACTGACCCGATAAATAATTAAAAAGGATTGGTTTATACTGGCACTATAAACAGTTTGCATTAAATGGACCGATATCGAGCTGTTCACTTTCTTCATTAGTCGATACACTTTGCTCTAAACCTGGACATTTTTCGAATTATTAATTCGGATATATAACTATAGAACCTGAACAGAATTTATCGAAAATGATTAGTTAATTCGAATCCTTTATAAATTTTATCTTTTATCATTGTAGAACTTTCGAATATTTGCTCCTTTTCAAAATTATTCTTATCACTACTGTTGTTTTCGTAATAACTATTTATTCAATAACTATTTAACGACAATCTATCTATATTCCTTATGGTTGATTAGATCATGATATCAATTTCACATTACTTTGTTACGTAATCTAAAGTTGTGTAATTGTGAAACGTAATATTATTGAAGTTTATTTTTGATCAGTGAACTGAATTATTTCATACATGTTTCATACACAAACTGCCTCAGTAAAGCATTCTGTTAATATAATTATTATTGTATATTTAGAAAGCATAGAGTACACTACATGAAGTAATCTCACTTCATTCTATAATGCATGTTATTCGGGACTAGTGGTCACAGATACTATTGTTCACATAATCATGTTTAAAAAACTAAGTGTTAATTTAATTTTTTTGAATAAACAATACTGAAGGAAAATTTGTATTGACGATGCAGATAGAATGGTAATAATTAATAATGATTAATTGATAAACAGATCTGAACCATGTCTTCACCTGAAAATATATAGATATAATATTCTATTAATTAATCTTTGTAATGAGGAATCTTGTTAAAATTTTACGTTTTTGTTTGGTTAAATACCAGTTTTAATTTCGAACGTAATAATAGTTAAAATAATAGTTTCTTAGTCATTTGTATGATTGTAAACTCAGTTGCGTAAGTTGAAATCCGTTTAATCAGTCATAATTACTTCATTAGTTAAGTTGTTTCCTTGTATTTGAGGTTATTATAAGAAATAAATATGATAAACTAGTTAGTGAAATTAATCAGCTTATCACTTCTCTTTTCAGACAAAATATACAGTTGTATACATAGGACATTTTCTATGTACTGGAAAACGGTTCAACGCTTTTTCATATCTAAAGCTGTAGTCGTTAACAGAATTCAGTGATACATTGTAGCATATAAGCTTTTATTAAGCAAATTATGCAGCAGTTCAAAGATTCTCTCAGAGCTTTATTTATTACCAAATTATAAATTCGAAAAGACTATAAGTGTTTCTTCTCTTAACCTATTTAATGGTGTGGAACAATATCAAAAATGTGGAGATACGGCTCCACGAATTGAAATAATAATTTCTCAATAACCGTGACAAATTATTACTTGAAGTCACAAACCTTTTTTCTAAACTAATACTTTTCGGGGTATAAAGTGAAACATTTCTGATACGATCACCGAAGTAGAATCTATGAAATAGGTATCAGTTACTTGTGAAATATACAGCTGTATGACACATCATGAGTATGGGATATGATGCTGAATATTTTATAGTTGATCAAAAAAAAATGTGTAAAGTGATACTAGCAATCTACCAAATATACCTGAATTTTCGAAATTATCCGTTACTTTGTAAGCGTTTTCGAGCATTCTGGTTTCTGATCGTTGAAATACGGCTTAATGATATGACCACAACCTGATCAATCAAAAGATGACTTACTGTTAAACTTTCACAAATTTGTAAAGTAGTCAAACTTAATAAAATTTAACTTGTTAGACGGAGAATTCATTGACTTCATCCTCACCTTTGTCAAACAAATAGTATAATTCCAAAGGTTTTGAAAGAATGTGTTATGTTTTAACAACAGGACCTTGCTTTAAAACACCTACATAAAGCAGCCTTTAATTTTTGGTCAAATAACATTCTGGTTATAAGTCTTTTTTTTTTACCTTAGAAGAAACCAAGTCATGACTACAAATTATTTCAAAACAACCCATAACCTTTTACCTGAACAGATAAGGCTTGATTTATTTGACTGTTGATTTCCCTGTAGACTTCAATAGTAGAATAATATTTGACGTAATGTGTTAGTATAGTCTCACAGTAAATGTTATAAAAACTTACATGGGCTTTCATAACCACTTGATTGACAGTTTCCATCTGTTCATTTTTTCATAGCTATAGAATTCTAAAAAAGTTAGACATCCGAACAAACTTGAATTATGTTAAAATGAATAACCGACAATTTCGCTAACTGTCTAGTCATGGGAATCATCCATAGCTACATGAACTAATAATGCCCAATATATATATATATATAGCTATATCTTCAATTTAAGAGTTTTCACTTTGATATTTTAATACAAATTACAATAAAATACTTTATGAAGTATTAATATGCAAAAGAAATTTTTGTTACATATTAAAAATATGTGTCTAACAGTTATTAGATACATAATTGTGTTACATATTTACATAGTATGAATAGACGATTGTGCTAACCTGTGAAATTGTATAATTTCAGTATTTGTATTAGTTTAACTATTTCTTAGAATATGAAACAATTAATAGTTTATTTTCGTAAAACATTTCACAATTATCTAAAGGAATAGTAACATGTTAATGGAGTATGATTTTGATTGTTCGATATCCGAAGCATATTCATAATGTTATACAAGATTGAAATACAATGATGGTGTTGATATGTTTATCTAATTTGTTACTGGTAAATAACCGTATATATTTTTTGTTCTATCTCAATGAGTAGAAAAATTGTATTTCTAACGTTTCGTGACTTAATTTACTTTGGAGAAGTGGTTTATATTAAGTCATGATACGTCAAAAATACAATTTTTCTTCTCATTGAGGTATATCAAAAAATGTATGGATTATTAACTCTTTACTTAATGCTCAATTTATTTGGAACTATCCAACCTTGGCATTGGTACCTACATAAGAATATATATATATATATATATATATATATATATATATATATATCGGAAAAAGGATATTTATTTATTGAGAGTAGTAATACTCGATAAGTGTTTGCTGTAAATCAGAATACGTTAATGCTAATCTACTTGAACATACCATGATGTTTGATCGAAGAGAATAAATAGTTTAGTGCTACTATAATCATTATTGACAACAGAATAAATGGATTCATATTGAAAGTAATTAATCCCTTTGATAAATTTGAATAGTGTAATAAGAAGATGAAGATTATGAAAACTAGGCGATATATTAATGCAATACATTTCGAGCAATTTGGTCACACATAATTGTTAAGAGCATTTATGTATTAAAAATAAAAAGGTCAACTAGACAAATGAAGGGTAAGAAGAAACAAATATAATAAGAGAAATAATGTAAAAAGCAATATAAAACTGACCATTCTGGATAATAAACTGATATTATCAGGGTAGGTTTAAGGTGAAAACAAAGTGGTTTTGAATCCAGATTGCCAAGAATTACTGAATATAAAAAATTTATTAGAACTATTGAAACAGTTTCTAAATATGATAAGTTTTATTTATGTTTAATACATAAAAATAAATGCTATTGGTTCATTAATATATTTGGTGTTTTTTTTCTGGAAGTCATTATTATTGTTAGTTTCTCTTCCTCGTAGACTTAATATGGCACATACTGAAACTATGACTAATGAAAAGTGATTAAATTATAAATATGAAAACAGATTTAGTTATGAACAGGTAACAATTGAAGAATCCATAAAAACCGAGATTACCAAACTAATGTTTTGTTGTTTGAGGAGAAAGAGACTACAAAATCACTAAATTGATATCTGTAGCTCCAAAAACCTTTAACCATATAGACTAATCTTCGTCACTTTAGTGTCTGAAAGCATAGATATCAGACTACAAAAGCATGAGAATATCTCATATTGTACGATAATATGAAATATGAATAACACTTAAATAAACCCTGAGAATTCATTTCTTTCATTTAAACAGTTGGTTTTATTTATCATGTAAACATGTATGTACAAAAATAAATCAAGTCTTTAACCTTTTATAAATGACGCTACAACATGAGATGTTTTTCTCGTTCAGTGTTAAAGTTCACTTTCAATAAACAATTCCATATTAAATGTTGAATAGTAAATATAACAAAAGAAATTTATGATGAATAATATAATTACCCAATTTCCACTTCTTAACTGAATACTAAAAAGAGAAAATACATAAAGATAGTGTAATAATGTGAGAATTGGTGCCAGTTTTTATTTTACACAAATGAATAAATCAAATTGGTTGTTTACAATCTTGGTGTTAACAAATTGAATTGTATATGATTAGTTCTTTGTTATGAATTTAAATAAAGAAGAGACAATGACAAAAGCAGAATAATATGAATTGATTATATTTCATGGGATCCATTCAACAGTATGTACTTTAATTCTGAATGAAATATTAATTAATAAATAATGATGACTGAATAAGTGAAATAATAAAGATTATCAGGATTAATATATATGGTTGAGGTCAATTGAAGAATATAAAATAAAGTGAAACAGTAATTACCGTTGAAATTCGTTGATTAATAATTTAAAGCCTAGAAATTAGAAAAAGTACACGATAAAGGAAAATTCATATTTAGATGGAATAAAATAACAAGTAATTATTCGAGGATTACATAACATAATGATGATACCGATTGAAAAAGATATTCATTTACAGTAACCGTAACAAACTGATAACCTTTTAATTCTGAATGTATTTGTTAGGTTTAAGTTCTTCTGTGGTATACGCCACTTATGTCTCCCCAATTGAGTCCTCGTTCACCATAACCACAAAAGTACCTAGTCCCAGATTTTATATTTGAACAGAGCCATAGAACTTACAAGTAAGTGATTATCGTTGTTTCTTCTCCTTACTGAAGGTAATGAGTGACATTATTTAATATCGTGTATACTTCATATTCACCAGGTGGTTTATAGTTAAATTAATAATGCGGTTTGGGACTCTGAACAACAGAGTATTTGAAATATTTCAAATAATGTATATCTCTTCTTTTCAATTATTTATATCGTCCTGTACCAATAAGAATTGTTTCATCACTAATGAACGAATAATCAAGTCTGTAAGAGATAATTCAAATCAGATGTGCAAATGATGCATTTGATGTAGGATTTTCGCATTTTACTAAACTCCTGTGTGATTGGCTTTCTTTAACTTTCAACTTCACATAAACTCATGAGTACGGATATGTACTGTTTTCTACGTTTAGAGAGTTATTCGTTTCATGTAAGGCGGCTAACACTGTCAATGGATGGGTAATATTAAAGATAACATGAATTCCATGACTGGTTTCTCTCTCGACTTCGTCATCTTTAAAGCTTAGGTGTACGAAATATTTTTAGGAGTGCACCTTTATCGACTCGTGTAACGTTAACATTCCCTTAATGCTGATACTTTATGCTCTATGGTTTCAGAACCTTATCTTATAAATTCATTAAGTTACTATCTGTTTAATCTCAAAATATACCCTAATTCATTATTTTGATGATATATAGAGACTAAATTAGTTTAAATAAAATCTATTCAAGTCAGTATGTAAAGAAACAATCAAACACACATAGACATGTTATTAGTAGTGTCTGTAGTTATTTCTGTGCTTAGTGTTTTTGTTTACCTTGTTTCAATTGTAGATGTTTATAAGTACTATGTAATAAGATTGTAGTTGTTTCACCTCTTCTCTATCTACGAAAACTGGTCTGTAACATTCTAAAACGCTAACAATGTTTTCATTAGATTTCTATACTGCTTACTAAATACAAATCTGTGCTTTCGGCCCTGAGTACTGTTACGATGTACACTCCTACAACAATGCTGTACTCTAATGTTATCTTTGATGATATATTTCACTTGTGCCAAGTGTTTTGATTAATCAGCATCTTTGTAACGTTCAGTTGAAATAATTCCTGAGGCCAGTCTTTTAAAATGACATAGAATTAGTTTTTAAAATTTTACACTCACCTTTCATGTAAAATGGTGTACAGTTTGTAATCATTTTAAGAACCTTTTATTATTATGTGGTTTCAAGATAAAATGAAACAAAAAAATATTCTGTTTTCCGCCACGTAAATTATCATTCAACTAAGATAACAGCTAATGATGTACACCACAATGAAGCGTTAAAACATCTTAATTTGGATGTAATAATATTATTTTTATATGAAAAGAAAGTCAATATATAACTACAATTTAAGCTAAATACTTATCAATGTGAGAATGACTCAAGGGTGAACTCGAGGTAGCTCTAAGAAGCTCGGAAAGAACTGAAGATATTCCACCCAATCATCTTTTGGAAGAATGTTCCATCTAACAAACTGATGTATATACAAAAACCCAAATTACAAACACCCACTATTTCAATATCAAACAGGTTGCAAAAAATAGATTGACTGATTTTCCAATGCTCAACATTTTACTAGAATCAATCTTTAGTCCAGATTATAATAGGAAACATACAGACATTTACATATAAACAACGAGGAAAGAGAAATTGAATTTTATTGTTTAATGATTGGAATTGTACGTTTCTAGGCGTTTACCAATCAATGTAGAAAATTTTTAGTAAATATAATTATTAAGGAGAGTTTTATTAGTGACTAGCGACGAGATCTAGGATGCGCATTTCTCCCCATTTGGGACTCATCAGCTGGAAGTAGTCGCACACCGATGCTGATGCTCACATCAAGACTCGAATCCAGTACCTTTCGCTTCAAGCGTCCTACATGTGAACCATTGACATAATGAGTTCAGATAGTCAATGACTTCCACAACATCATGACAGCAAAGATTCAAGGACTTACAAGTGACGATAATGATCAATATTATTGCTTCTATTTTCAAGTGAATTACAGTAAAAAGTAAATACAAAGTGTAACTTTTACACGATTGTCACGCATCTGATCTGAAGCTATGTTAACTCCTCTCCTGGTTCTCACGTCTCCCAATGTCCTTCTGAACTTTTTGCTGATGCGAATATGATTGATCTTGTTCTGTGTGGTGTTATCCAGTTAGACCTATGTATCTTTGTGTATGAGTTTGCATGGGAATATTGTGCCGCCTATAACCAATTTGTTGAATGCACGTAGATTTGCAAATCTTTCCCCATTTTCATTTCTATCTCCCAGTCCATGTCTTCGCATGATATCTTTATATTCGGTGTTGTCTATTCCGACTTTGGCGTTTAAATCTCCCATCAGGACGGTCAGGTCGTTTTGCGGCTTTCATCATGAGGCATTATAACTCTTCATTGTACTTGGAAGACAGATTTTAAATGATTTAAATTGTTTATTCTGGTTAGCATTTTTTAGCAAGGTTATTTTCTACGGGATGGTGTTGTCGATTCTTTGCCCAGACCTCCTCCTTTGTGTGGGCTTGGGACAGGCAGTAACCCTAGAAGAACTACAGGCGAAGTCAACAGCATTTTATAGGGAAATCTAAGTATAACTATATCTATGGAACAAAGGTTCAGAAAAATCTTTTCGTGAGGTGATTCCCGATGTTCTAGTGAGATTTGGTGACCAATGCAGTCAAACCATGTCCGATGTTAGACAGTTCTATACCAGTGACCTTTGAACACAGTTGGGCAATATCGTGAACTAATTAAAGTTAAACACTTATTCCAATATCAAATCTGCATTTTGAAATGAAAAATTACAACTAATCTACAGGAAGTCGTGCTTTTTACTGTTGACCGAACTAACAGGTTCGTTGAAATTTTTTTTCTCATGAATTTTTTCTTTTTTTTCCACAAGCAAAACACAACAATCTAAGTTTCATTGCAGTTATGTAGGTAATACATTCTTGTGCGTCTGTATGTGTATATTAACATACTTAACTAATTTCGTAGTAAATCTGATATGTTAAATCTACTGAACTTCATCATTCATATTTTAACTGGTGAAATAAACGTAACTTTAAAATAAACACATTCAAGAACATGTACATACGTTAAATGAAATGGTCGAAAAGCATTTGACTAAAACAAAACTAAAACTGAACATTGGTAAATTCATAGATTGAAATTTCAAGTTAGAATGTGAAAATTACTATCTGTTTCGTAACCATGTAAACTAAGAGGCTTTACAGTGTTCACAAAGTTTTATTCTGAAAACTCCATCTTGAATTGACCAAACTTAGAGCTTAAATGATTTTCTTATGTATTTAAAATAATTCTATATTTATGAATTTAAGATTTATTCATACATAACGTTATTTTCGAACTTCATCATGGCAGACATTATAGTGAACAGATAGGCATTTACTACTCTGTATCCAACTAATAACAATAATTGCTTATAATGTAATGTGGTTTCGATTATACTATGGCTTTGTACGTTCTAATTCTAATCTATTAGTCTTAATTGATCTAAGAGTAAGAGAGGTATCTATAACAAGCATAAATTTATCATAAACAACATTTGCATTGACACTTATTTAACTGAACTATCATTTTGGAATTCCTTTTAAATGAAATCAATAAATGAAAATGTTACTTCATGTGTAAGATAATTCGATAAATCGAAAATCAAACAGTAAAACTGAGATACTATTGAGTTGAATTGTGCATAAGTTTATGAAACACGTGTCGGTGTATAACATCGATGTTATATTACAAAATATAGAAACATAATGATTCTCACAATTTATTTTCTTGTTGTTATTGAGAAATTATAAGCACAAAACGTAAAATGGTGACTATCAGTTTAGACTAGAGATAATAATGAATTGGTCTATTGACTTATTCACATTCTAAGGTTTTACCTGATAGAATGAAGAGATATGAATTGATATTATCACTTGCGTTGTTTTGTCTGTCCTAAACCTCTAGTAAACAACTGATATTGAAAGTGAATGAGTAGAATATGTTGCTGTATATATTTTATTTAAGTCTTTGTAGACATTTGAAACAATTGTTCTTTATTTTTAACATTTATTAAGTTTCATATAATTTTAATAGTTGAATTTATGAGCCAATCTAAGCTAGGTCACTATTGAAAACCTGGAAGCACTGTACATGTTTCGTTTTAGTATGGGACTGCTCAGCAGTGCACATCCATGACCATGCACGCGTGACTCGAACCCAGGATCTTCAGTCTCCCAAGCAAACACTCGAACTTTATATTCTAAAGTGAATAAAGATACGCATTTTTCCGCCTGAATTATTAACATAATCAGAAGAGATCCAGATGACAAGCCAGGTTTTAACTTAATAAATCATGAGTTATTGCATACCGCTCAACATTTATCGATTGTTTTGTGAAATGAAGTTATCGCTAATACACGGTAGTGTAGACTTAAGACAAAAAGCAGCTATTGCACGTGGCAGTTTATTTTGTTTCGGCAGACTCATTACTCTGAGGAATTTGATAATTAATTATTAACCAACAATTTGATAATCACATTGTACTCATGGGAAAACTAATACACTATGATGAGTGATTGATTGTTATTTCAATCATAGCGACATAATGAATAATATGTGAAGCTAACAATTTAAATTAATTAGCATAAGATGTTTGTCATTTCTATGATTGATGAAGTTTTTCTACGAAGTATGGACTAGTGTACTCGGTTTTTAGTCGATGCTAGTGATACCACCCGGTTGCCCAAACCAAAGTGGATGAAGGGAGACTGAAACTTGTAATCTAATGGTTGAAAGTTGAACCCATTAACCCGTACGCTATTACTCCACTATATAACTTGAACTACAATCCCAGTGAAAGCTAGCAGCTACTCATAGTATTCTATTAGTGAACTAATGATAAGTTCGATATTAGTTCATAGTTTTGATTAGTTATTCGGCATAAGCGATTCTGTGATGCAAACTACTGAGAAACCGAATAATTTATTATGATTTTATGCAGGATTATTTCTTCTCCGTGAGTTCATTCTTTTTTTCAATAAATTTCGCTCGCTTTGATTTATTACACCAACGAAAAAGAAACTGATTGACAGTAGTGATTTTTGCTAGGAACGTTTTGTCGATTATTGGTCTGAGTACGGAGAAAAACATGCTCGTACATTTGATCATAATATTTAATGATTTAGATTCACTAAACAGATGACAATAAAATATGTTCTTCTATTAAATTTCATCCTGATATGAAAAATAATGGATGTAAAAATATCATCATTATTACAATAGAGTTACAATTCTTTTATTCATCATCTGTTGTACACAGAACACTAAAAATGATGACAAATAGTAATGTTTATAGTAAGAGAGAATAATAATGATAATAATAATAACAAGAATTAATAATAACACAGATTCCAAATAAATTGACAGAGAAGATAGATTAGAGGAACAAAACAATATCACTTTCTTGTGAATAAACAAAAATAAGCAGGGAGAGGAATAAGAAGAAACTCTATCCGAAACAACGTAGTAGTTTTTTCCAAGATTCGTTATAATCAACAAAAACGTGACCACGTTATCATCATCCTTATTGTGTATGAATGGCTGAAATATCGATTGGATAGATATATCCGTTACTCTGAGAGATTTAGTTGAATAATTATTAACCGACAATTAGACAGTAGTCAAAATGATTTCTAAAATTTTTTTCTATGGTTTTACCATCCAAGCTTTTGTTCTTTTAGAATAGATAGATCATCATCAACACAACTAAAACCGGTTGTATACTTCAATAAGAAAAAAACCAATGATGTGCACAGATTTCAAATCTGATTTTTTGTGTGAATAAAACTAAAATCTCTGTTTCTCAGCATTATTTATAGAACATATTCACAACATAGTAAAAACTGAGTTGATACGTGTACATCAATGATTTTTAATGTTGTGATGATTAGTGGTCTACAAAGAACTTGAAAAGAGCAGAGAATGAAATAGAAGTTTAGAGAGAGAAAAAAAGTCGTTTTATTTGACTGGTGTGATTATTAACTCTAAGAAAACAATGGAACTACCAAAAAGTGTAAAGATAATTTAGTTTGTTCACTTCAATGGTATAAGTTGTAGAAGTATTATTGTTATTTATAGTAGTAGACAAAAATATATACTTTTTGGTTTAAATGAATGATAATAATCTCTATGTAGAAATAGTAAACTAGTAGGTAATTACAAACAATAGATCGACTGAACACCAAATAAACAGACATTAGTCAACTTAGTATTGAAATAACTAAGTCTGAATTAAAAATACAGTACGTTGATGAAGTTCATAAAAGCAAAAAAGCTGAATAGTAAACAAAACAGATTAGAATTTAGCAGAACAAAACAGATTAGATAGGAACAGAAAAAAAATCTACAAGAATGAAACGAATATAAAGAAAGCAGTGACGCGAGAGTAACAACCTAAAAAAGAAGAAAGAGAAAGATGAAACAAGGCACATTTTATATGGCAGAATAAAAACTATAACTTGAACAAATATGGAACGTTATATGTTATTGTCCAAGGAATGCAATTTAGAAGAAACATGGGAATGTAGTATACACTGAGATGGTTATAAATTAACAATAATTAGTACTCTAAAAGACAATTCGGAATACAAGAGAATAATAAACAGAATTGAGTGGAACAATAATCAACAACAAAATGTAAAGAGCTTTCATCTCAACAGTTCAATTACACTATACATATTGAAGAACAATATTTCTTTCATTTTAAAGAATCACTCAATCCAGAAAAAAAAAAATACAAATATTCGTGTAAACAGAGGAAATAGGCGAAGCAGAAAAAGACAAAAGAAACAAATACAAATGAGCCATAAAGACTGGACAACAAAAATGTTATGAAACACAATACAACAGAGTGATGATTATATAGTAAGGAGTTAGTGGAAAGACAAAAGGTATTTTTTTAAGTGATATACAGAATAACCAAACCTTTTTAAAACCACATTGATAGTTTTAATTATAAGAAAAGATCTTTCACAAAAATAACCAAAAGAAAAGAAACAAAACAGTGACAAATATGAGATAGGTACAAAGATGTAAAGATACGAAACACTAGTTATATATAAATATATATGTGTGACAAGGGGAACGGAGGTGGAAATAGGTAATACAATGTGCAATCAATAAAGAATTAGCTCATTATGTTGAAGATTTATTCTTTATTCCAGTTAAGTCGGACAATATACTACTTCTAGATGATAAGGCAGTTTGATGACGTTGAAATTTTTGTTGTTGATATAATTGACGATCTAATATTCGGTCATTATTTGTCCAACCATCAAATGCTTTATAAGTATAATTTATGAAAGCTAAATTTTTTTGATAGCTTTTCATAGGGTCTGTAACATTAGCTAAATAAATTTAGAAAACAAATAAATGAATTTAAAAAAAGAGAAAAGTAAAATGTGGATTATTAACATTAATTAATAATAAATACTTCAATATAATAATAGTAATAATAATGATAATAAGCAGAGATCTGCTTATAATGCTTGTGAATAAAGGTAATGTCGATGCAGTTCGTACAGCATGCACATATGCCAATAAGAGACTGATCGATTACAGTCCTAAACAACAATGAAAAAACTCAAACAATAAATGTAAAAATGAATTAAAACTTCACCCTATTGCACAAGCTAGTGGATGGCTGGACTCAGTAGCTAAGTGGATAATGTGGTGGCGTTTGAAGCGAAAAATACTAGGTTTGAGTCCCGGAGTGAACATCAACTCTCTGATGACTCCCAAATAAGACGAAATGTGCGTTCTGGATTACACTGCTAGCCACCATCCATCTTTGCCTACAATGCTTGTGACTTAGGGCAATCCACACAGAATGCATATACGCTAATAAGGGATTTATCAAATGCAGTCCCAAACATCAATGGGATGATTCAAACAACCAATACAAAAATGAATTAATAGTGATGCTAACTTATTATTATTAATTAGACTAATTAAATCAAAAACGTCTATTCATGAACACGAACAATATATACACTAGAAGTAGAAGATAGAAGCATTTGCATAATTATCTATACCAAGTTAGTAAGCAGAACAAGTTTAAGTATGACCAAATGGCTGTACGATGAGATGAAGTTAATAAAATGTAAAGTGTACGTAACTGTAATGATAATAATGATGAACAAGACTAAAAACATTGAGAATAAACAAGATAAATAATAGAGTAAATCCAGAGAAAAACTAATCTACACTCATAAAAGTATACATTTCTATACTGCAAATATTTTCGTTGTAGAATGAGAATATCAATTCCAAACTTGTACAAATGAATAAATCCTGTAGAAATATTGCACAAATTTACATTTTACTAACTTTTAACAAATAGTATAGGGATTTGTGGAAGTTGTAGAATTTCCATAGTTGAAACCACGAGATGACCTAAGCTAGATTACTATTGAAAACCTGGAAGCACTAGATGGTTGTCTCGTCCTAGTATGCGAACGTTTAACCTATAAACCACTGAATCATCATTCGACGATGTTAATGTCTAACTTTATTCAATCCACGACATTACATAACCATAATAGATTGTTAATTTATCCTACTTATGTATGGAATAACTAATAAATTGTACAATACACACAGGACTATTGAACAAAGTTGGTTCAAATTCACCATCATAGAAACTATATTTTGAGCACATTTAAAACTTTAATTGCAAAAGAAAAAGTAGAAATTTCGATGACTAACTAACATATATATTAAGCATAATAATAATGATGATAATAATAATAAACTAGGAATTGTCTTCTCTTAAAAATACAAACAAAAGAGGATAATCACTATCTTAATAACATCGATCACAGGAAACTAATCGATATTATATATATATATATATATACATAACAATTAACTGTCACTTATAATGTTGAGAAAATATAGATATATTTTTCAAGTAAGTAGACTCTCACATTAAACTTGATATTCAGATGAGTCATACATTGTTATTTGAAGAGTTTAATATGTATATACATTTTAGAAAAAAGGATATCATTCATCCAAACAGAATACATCGAGATTTTCTAGTTGTGATCATGAGTCGATTGATGTTAGACCTCCATTGATAACTTGGAAACACTGGACGGTCGCTTCATCCTAATATACGACTCCTCAGCAGTGCGCATCCACGATCCCACTAGAACCCAGGATCTTCGCTCCCGTCAATCAGCTGCAACGTAGGACCAGGCACATATATGCATCGGTCCAAGTTGTCATACAGCATTAGCACAATAAGATGAACACCAGATTCATAGAAGTAGTTAATCCAGTGGAGGATATCCGTCTCCGGCGGTAAGGTCTCAAAAAGTACGGAGCTAACACAAAAATTACTCATAAAAAGGTCGTTTGTGACCGATCTCTTGGGCACTGCGGTCGCGCTCTCAGGTACCTCCAGAAGAACCCTTCCACGGTGTGGGCAACCGGGAAGAGATAACCGCCCTCATACCTCTAACAGCACTCAAGACCACTGTATTCATAATCAACCTTCGCTCCCGTGAGCGAATGCTTAACCTCTAGATCGGTGAGCCAGTGTCCAGTGATGTTTGTGTCTAGCTTCAACCAACCCACGAAACAGCGGGATCGTGGATGCGCACTGTTGACGAGCCCCGTACTAGGACAAAACGGCCGTCCAGTGCTTCCAGGTTTTCAATGGTGATCTTACACCAATCGATTCATGATCTCAACCAAAAACGTAACAATCTCCACAATCCCATATTGATACATCGAGATTGTTAATAAACCAAACTCAAAGGTGAACTATAAATTAATGCATAGAAAATAAATCCACCAGGATTAACACCTAACATTAAGGAAAGAGGAGAATATAATTTTTTTGTGTGTAAGATTGATACTTTTGAACTTTGATCTAATTTGACAGGACAGCTATTTGAACCAATTATACAATACTCGGTCCTAATCTTTATTGCAAGTTAAATACATTTAAATGTAACGTTAGATCATAATATTTTGTACAGAACGACAAAATTAGCTTGTTATGGCGTGTAAAAACTTACAGAAAAGCAAGTTTTGTTACAATAAAATAAACAATCCAACACATATTGACAGTTTCTTTATTCGGAGTGCATTTTGCACACTTTTTATTACCTTCTAGGAACAACAACACCATTACAAGTACATTAAAAACATATACAAACGCTTAAGCTGATCATGTGGTCTTTGTGGACAGAAAAGGTAAAAAATTTGAGCCACGTGATGCATTAAATCCGTACAGCCATGATTCTAATTGTTTTCTATATGTTGTATGCATAGATTTTTAGTGTTATTGATTTTGTGCGTGTTCCATAGATTACAGTAAACTATGTGCATTTAAAATCATTTAACGAGAGACCATAAACTTATTTAGACTCTATTAAGTGGTCGGAGTTTCTCAAGATCACATCAACATTGCTCAATGAATTGTCCATAAATCATAGTATTGCCAACTTTTTAATTGGTAGTTAAAACAATCAGGGAAATTACTATAATATTCAACAAAAGAGTAGGGGAGGATGAAATAGTTATACATTACCATTGAATTATCATGATTACTAAATTTTGTAAAATATCTGTTCAAAAAAAGTTGATGAATACCGCTAGCAACTTTTGATCATTGAATAAAGATGAAAAGATTTAATATTTCTGAGCATCAAGAGATTATTGGGTGTAATACTGATAGTAAGAAAACTACACAAAAATATCTGTATCTGAGATTTAGGCAATCCTATTGCTTTGTTATGGCTTTGAAATGGCTCTTTATATAGGTGTTAGGATTTAACAAACCAACAAAAAATACACAAGCAACTTACGCCAACTTAAATCAGCATTGGGGAATTCATCGAAATTACTAGTATCATCAATTGAACGTATATTCACTGGAATCGCTGCAGGTCGTTCACGTATATGCTCCCAGTCAACTGCATGAAAAAATGGTTGTTTTCGTATATCTTCAATACTTGATAAACGTGTTTCTGCTCCACAACATAAAGATTGTATTAAATTTCTTGAATGATTACTAATAGGCATTTCAGGTGGAAAAAATAATGCCTCTTTCCAACTCATAATTTTTTTATACGTTTCTTGTGGTGTAGCTGAACAAAACGGTGGGTAGCCTGTGAATGATAAGATGAAAATTTCAAAGGAAAAGAATAAAGACTTAATTGTTGTTGATTGTCTCCATAAAAACTACCTTGGGATAAATATGATAATACAGTATGTGGAATTGACAAAAACCTTTTCTAAAAAAATTAAAAGCGGTACTAGGTAATCAGTCAGTCGTATTGTTTATGAAACTCAGGAAACAAAAGCATACTTCATTTCATTTCTAAAAAAAGTAGATTTAATCTACATTACTTCTATTACCACTACAACTTCGTTTATTCAACAATTTTTCAAAAACTAGAATTGGAAGTAATATCAAGGTTTGAGTAATAATTTCATACAGTTAATTCCTATTTTTGTAAAACTATATATGAGAAAATATTATAGCAACAGTTGATGCAGGACAAAATGAAATTTATTTTCATTTTATTGGTCCGTATCACCGTAACAACCATATTCGTAGTGTATAACATAATATGGGATAATTAATATTAGTAGTTAAAAAATCAAAGTCATACTGATCGTGGTACATAATATATATATGAACACGAATTTGTAAGGTCTACTCAAACGGGATTGGAGCAGTTGATTACATAGAATCTGAAAATCAATAAGATGGGTAATGTAATAATCACAGAAGTTTTGAGGAATTTACATACATTGTAAAAATCCGATTATTCAAAATGACAGATGAGTGAATAGATAATTTTAAAGAGAATAAAATATCAATTAATTGGGATCATGAACCAAATTAAGATAGACCACCATTGAGAACCTGCAAGCACTGGATAGCCGAGTCGACCTAGTATTGGACTCCTCAACAATGAGCATCCACAACCCCACACACAAGATTAAAATTCAGGACGTCCAATACCACGCGCGAACGCTTAATCTCTCAAATGCTTTGGTACTGTTGAGGGCGGGAGGAGTATACTCTCCCTCTCGAAATACTCTCACATGGCCACGCGTATAAGATCACTAACAGGGAAGTCCTACTCACTGTCTTCTTGAGGCGTTGCTGTTATTTACGAAATTGAGAAGCTGAAAAGCGAATATCCAGCGCCTTAACCTGGTTGGTGGATATGGAGGATCCGCCTAGGGGAGTTGGAAAACCCTGGTTCCAAACCAATGTTGCACATGGGCTCCAGGATCCTGTAGAAACAAACGGCGTATGAACTAATCGTTGGTCACCGGCTACCATGGGACTGCGACTCTTGACGTTCCCCACTGCCTTGTGGGTTTGACCTTTAGGTAGAAGGCCCCGGGTGTGGCCATCTAAGAAAGCCACCTGCTTCGGTCTGGTACCCGGAAAGTATCCGAACCCTTAAGTCACTCAATGATAACTGCTACTGTCCTCATTGTTATTGTGAGGCGCATATGTATTTGGTGCCCTTTTGTACCAATGTTTATTCGTTCAAGTAAATAAATAAATAGACCGCTGAGCCAGCATCCAACAGTGTTAATGTATAATTTCAACCAATCCACGATATTGCGCGACCAGCCTTCATTGTCTTTGATGAGCAATTGCCTCACATCTGAAATTTTAAATCCACTGATCACGGCTTCTCACTAGAACTCCAAGAATTGCCTCTAGAAGCTAGTTAGTCGTGAGCACATGATGATTATCAGTATAGGGTTGTAGAAATTGTCCAGTTTTAACTGAGATTCAGTGCTTCAAGCTTTCAGTGGTGATCTGACATTGATCAGTTCATGATCTTAATTAAGACTCAACAATCAGCACAACCCTATACTGACAAGTAACTATTAATTAAGTGAAAAGAGAATAACAAAATCCAAACAATAATACTGATAATAATAAGAATTCGTAAAAGTAACAAATAACCATTCTGAACTGATCTATCACAAATGAAACAGTTGTCAGTATTCTAAATTATTATTATTACATTATCTATATATTATACTTGTGAATTAACGTAAACATTATGAAGTAATATAAATGAATTATGTCAAGAAATTGACTACATTTCAACATAAAATGAGTCTCAAATAAAGAGGATTCACATATGATGGTATATGGTAAGATAATTAGTTATTTAGTGGGAAGTATTTTTTGAACAATTATCTCTTATCACAGAATCATTTTATTATCAATTGGATTTTGTAGAACTTTTTGTAACATGATTTAATCTAATGATTACAACCAACTATGAATATAGTTTACATTGGAATTGAAAGTCCAGGATTTTCGACCACAGTCAAATAAAAAAGAAAACAATAAATATGATCATCTCTTTGATACAATTTATGAACAATAAGCAATTATCGCACATCCCTAATATGATTGACTCTCTATGGGTTTTGTTTGCACTTTAAAAGGTCTATCTCAAAGCTAGCAACTAATATGCTTCGGTTTGGGCACTCGGACAGTATCACAACCCACACACAAATCAAGTGACATATGTGGCGCATATGTACTCGGTGCCCTTCGTACTAATATTTATGTGTTTAAATAATAATAATATGCCTATAGATTACCGAGTGATTTTGTGAACATTAATATTAGTTATGACTCTACGTAGGGAGATGAGGTCATGACTACATTTTTTTGATGAGTAACATACGAAAATCAAGACATACATTATTTAATAATCACTAGGATTATGCCCAATAATAATCAATAGAAGCAAAATTAACATTCACATATTATCAAATGGAATGAATAATTAATTATTCATAGATGAACTGTATACAATATGCTCATGAAACGAAAAGTCAAAGTTATTTACAAATCAAGCAATGCGTAATGATGGTACTGTTTGTAATAGTTAATCAAGATAAACACACGCACGCACATAAACACTCTGTCTTTATGTCTAATTAAAGTAGTTGTTAGTGTATTTTTGTTTCGAATTGAAAATCATGCTGTTAAAATTCATTGTTGTCAAGGTAACATCAAATTTAATTAGGATTAAATTTAGATAAATATATACGAATGTATTTTTTAATTAAATTTTAATGTTAACTATGCTCTTATAAATCGCACCATAAAAATGGAATCGAGAGAATTTTGACTATTTAAAAATATAATTGGCAGAACAAACTATCCATAATTGATATGCTATTGTCGCTTCTTTCCACTTCTCTAAATATTTGGTTACTATCCTGAAGGGAAAAGGAAAAGACCAAGCAATACATTGAGTTGGGAATTGGAAGCAGATATCAAAAGAATGAATAGCAACTGGTAACAACTGGAAAGAATTGCCAAGGATAGTTTTAATGGGGAATAATGGTGGGAAGCCTACGTTCATTCACGATGGGTAACAAGAGTAAGTAAGTAATTAATAAGAGGTTAACGAAGACTGTTCAGTACGATGATCGATTCCGTTAGGGAACAATATTAGTTAAGGGACACTAAAGATCTAATATAGACGTCTTTAACAGTATGACCAATCACGACCTCGAAATATATTGAATTTAGGATATTTTGAGTCTGATGGCATTAACTTGAATTTGTTAGTTTGCCCTAAAAATTGAAACATTATGTAAAGTATCGTGAATAAAAACAATACTTTTCAATGTATATAGCAATAATTGAAGCAAAAATCGAAACTGTCTAATTACCTATCAGCATTTCATACATAATAACACCAAGTGACCACCAATCACAAGAGTTTGTATAACCATGATGCTGAAATACTTCAGGCGCAATATAATCCGGTGTTCCAACAGTAGAATAAGCCTATAGTCAAATAACAGAGCAAGAAAAAACAGATAACAGATGATACAACTATAGTTCACGTAAGAAAAAAACGTTACACTCTGAACGAATTTATCTTAAAATTGACTGGATTCAGTGGAGTGATTCACATTACTTATCCAGACCATATATAACAACAACCACTGTTACGTCCTCTACTGGGCTACGACAAAATACGGCACAGAACCAGCGGCACTCGAACATGTAGAACTCCAAAGTTGCAAATCAAAGGGCGCAAGAAATATGGGAGATGATTATTGGGTAAGAATCCAAAATTGACGGAAAAAACATGGGTATATATAGTCATTAGTATTGACTATACCATCACTATAATTAAGCCAATTCGCAAGTAGGCAAATTATGAAATTGCCCAACCGTAGCATTCAACATTGATATTATAGAACGCTCAATTGAGTACTGATTGGACGAGATCTCTTGGCTTTTTTTATAGCCTTTAGAAATTTCGTCGAGCATCTCGAAACCAGTTCAACAACTACCATGCCAAAATTAATCTAGCTTTAGTGAAAAGCTTCATCGATGATAGTACAATCATATTAACTATTATTAGGCTAAAGAAGAATATCACGAACACAATGAGATTGAATCAATCAAAGAAAGAGTGAACAAAATTCAATTAAATGATTTAGTGACTTTAAAATACTTTAGTCAAATTACAAACAGTTTCGACATAACAATGGCAACAAAAAAATATTTAGAAGAAAAAATGTGTAATTAGTTATAAGTGGAAGATAGATTTATATTAGAAGTTTATTATATTCCGTACATTTCCCAAAGTTACATTGAAAACAATGACTAGAATGTAAATGCATTAAAACAATTAGATGTAAAATGTATTTATCTTTTGAAGAAACTAGTAACAGATCTCAGTTTAACATCAAGTATAAAACCAACATTTTTGTTGAAAACTAATCAACATACAAATTAATACACTACAACAATAATGAGTAAATAGTATTTATGTCTTGTTATTGGGGTTCAGTACGGCTTACGATGCTACGGATTTAGGAACGAAAACGACTGAACTTCTGTAATACAATCGGTTCTCTTCAGAACTGACAACAGTAGTCAATTATGCTCAACACACCAAGCCTCGGCATCTGGGACAAAAAGACGCAATTGTAGGTAACATGATATTTGTGGTAGGACAAGTAACTCAAACGAAATTGGTACAAAATTTGTTACTATAGTAGGAGGATATCACCGAGCATGTACCAATTTAGTGAACTAAAAAAAACATGACAACCAATCAGAGTGCAAACGTCATGCAGAAAATCGAGCTGGTAAAAAGTATGCGAGTGATTATCAGTCCAGAAGAGATCCTAGCCCTTCTAATAAAATCTACCTATTCTTGCGACTGCCTTAGCAGTATTTGAACAATGTAATTAATAAATTAACAACGTTCAAAATAATAATTATATGTATATGTATATTAAACACTTAATGTGTAAATTTATTTAGATTAAAATACATAAATCGTTCAGCATTTATGAAGATTTATACATATATATATATATATATATATATATATATATATATATATATATATATCAAGAAAATAAACAGAGATTAATAGTATTAGTATTAATCTTTTTACATAGAACGAAATCTGACTAAAATTGTTCCTGAATATGCACATGTACAGTTGTGGTACACATTAACGTTTATGGTGTACATTATGAAATTTTATAAAGCGATACATTTATCGAGTACATGACCAAATATTAACATGTCACAATAGAAGTATATGATGTGATTATGGAACCTTGTTATCAAATAGCTGAATGTTATAATGACTAAGCATATATATAAGACAGATTTTAACTATTATCCAGAAATCAGTTTTTAAAAAATATAAATGACTGAAAAACTAACAAAAATTTAAATTTTGCACGAAGAAAGGGTACACTAACATTTTTCTATTTGAATGAATAGGAAAAAAAACAAAAGATTCATTACACTAGATAAATAGTTACAGAATAGTAAGATAAATTAGTTCAAATCCCAACAAACTACCCGGGTCAATTGCATCACCATACACAATCATGATCTGAATTTATACACTGTTAAATCGAATAACTTTTAAAATATAAACCCTAAAGGTAAATAAATAACAAAATTACCGCTGAATAGAATATACGTCAATGGTTTATCTGGTTACATATTAAAATTAATAATACTATATGTATGGAACAGTGTACACAATAAGTCGTACAATGTAAATACACTTGAAATAATTATTTATGAACAACAGTTAAGATATATACAGGTTTACAGGACAGGGTTTAAATCACAAGATAATTGAAAAACTAACGCTTTAACAACAATTAGCCACAATTGTTTATGATACGAGTAATTGACATATAATTATTTTATTAATATTTTCATTACTCTTGATAAAAATAAAATATGTCTAGCATATTTTGAGTGGAGCGGTGACTCAATGATCTGGATCTCGCACCAAGATGTTTTACATTAGACAACCGAGTAGTACTGTAATAAACGGAGACTTAAGATAACCAATTTATTGTTTAGTGCAAAATTACAGAGTGCTTTCCTAAAATATTAAAAACCATACATTAAATACATTATTTGCACACCTTCCCTCAGTTGATACATGGTTCTTCTAATTTTTATTACAATTGCTCCATGTTTCGCTTCCTTTTCTCGTCAATACAATCTTTTGCTGGTATGTATTCCACTTCGGATTAGTGTTACACACTTTTTACATCTGTCAACATAAGTAGCGTACACCACAGTAATATTAGCGTTCATATATAAAGTATGGATCGATAACACGTACATGAACCTGTAACTGATAGTTAACAATAATAATATCATATTTTAATGTGGTTATTGTCAAAAGCCTAAAATTAAACACTAGAAAATAGGAAAAGAAAGTCTATTAAACTTCGACAAATAACTATCAGACACTTTCAATTAAATGCAACCAACACTTGTAGAGAACTCAAGAATTAAGACAGTGTCAAATTGTGAACTTTAAGTCTATCAGTGGTAAAACAGATAGAAACAACATAAGCACTATTGTGATATATTTTTAGCAACGGTCTTCTGACAAAAATTCATAAAAACTATTAAATGTAAATTATTTCATTAACGAACCACTTAAATGTATGCATGCACATATAGCATTAGGCTGATGGTGTAATTATGTATTCTAGAACTATATTACCATAAGTTGACACATTCTCTTAAAATCTAAATATAACTGTGATCACGTTATCTAAAATAAAAAAATTAAAAGTTTCTGTTCAGCTGTCATTTTTGATTTTAAGGTTAACAAACACACAACCTAACGGTTTGTACAAGGAGATGAAATTCACCACATATGAAATCATTTAAACAGTCAATGAAAATATGGGAACGTTGTAATAGTTGCCTATAGTGCAATGATAAAACAAGTCAATAGTATATTGATTATATATATATATATATATATATATATATGAAGAGTGTTTTACATTAATCGATGTTAAAATGACAATTTTTTTCAAACAAATTGATTAAATGATGTAGAAAAAAAACACTTCCCGATTATTTAAGAATTGACAGTTTTTAGTGGTGAGCTGTATCAAAATTAAGCTTGAAACGCGAGTGTTGTCAGACTGACAACTTACTATTGTATGAAAGTTAACTGGTGTTAGATTCTGAGTTTTAAGGAAACAGACAACCGCATTTACAATTAATTGATCATATAGAGCAGTAGAGCAGTATCAAGTTTTGCATGAGTGGTCAAATAAAACTTTAGCCGAATATGTAATTTATTCCATTGTATGTGCAGTTTATTAAATAAATCATCTTATCCTAGGTGACGGGTACTTTGTATCTAAATGATTTGTATATTTATAAATAAAATAATATATTTGTAATATCCCAATGAGTAGAAAAACTAGATTTTCTGGCTACTAAATAATAACTCGAATGAAATATCATGGATTGGCACCGCAGTTTTACCATACCGCCATGGTATAACAGAACTCTAAAGAATTTTAAAACAAAGCAGAATTAAAGTATATTACAAAACAACAAACACATTTCGAAATATTTTAGTTCGCCTAAAAAAACTCCCCTTTATGTGAACACAGAACTGTATGTACAAATTAGGATGTGTCGATCGTGATGCCTTCTATATTGGAGAGTCATCTCGCGAAATCTTGACGCGAGTCAAAGAATACAATAGGTACACACAAAAAAACACCTGATAATCCCGTACAACTGGATAGACTTCAAATTAAATCAGCAATAGCAGTTGTTGCCATTTTCAACAACCACTAAATCGATTTCAAAAACATCGAAGTACTACAGAGAGGTTTTTCCAAATATATACAAAAGAGAGTGGCTTATTCCCACTGCTCTCTATAGGAAAGAAGGCCTCACTATACATCCGCCTTGGACCATTTATCCAATCTACTACGTCTGATATTATTCACATTTCACACTATTACCATACATGCAAATTAAACTCTATCCTTTCTCACCACAAAGGTCACATTTTTTCATCCCTGACCTTGCACACATGCACACACAAATTTACATACATGTCGCTTATAAATCACCTTGACCGAAATGACATGATATTGACTTATTCAGACCTGTTTTTTGATTGATCGCATATAATATTCTTGTGTTGTACATTTGTACTATTTAAACTTAGATTAATTTTGATTTGGGTATTTATTAGCTGAAGAAGTGGCTTCCACCGAGTCACGAAATATCAGAAAGTCTAATTTTCCTATTCATTAGGATATTAAAAATATATTACTTTATTTATAACAGTCTACCCAATGCTCAATTCATTCGAAATTATCAAGTTAAACTTTGGTACTAATACCTACGATTTGTATATATGTCCTGTACTGACTAGTCTGTTGAAAATCACTTCATTTGTATAACATTCCTAGGAATTGTCTGGAAGGTTTTTATGTACGCTTTTCACAAACATTTTTCTACTTCCACTGTGACCAATCAAAGTTACACTTATGACAGTCTACGTGTAAGGAGGTAAGCGATAACTTAAGTTATTTACCCAATGACTGTGGTGATAAATAGTAATAATATTGATGGTATTTATTGCATTAATTGGGAAAGACATATATATTATATAATTTTCATGTAAAGGATATATACTTTCATGCAAAGAAATTGGTAACGATTTCACTAATCTCTATTAGCGTGAAAAATATCAAATACATTAAGTTTAGTATTTTCGATTCATGGTCTAAGGATAGGTTCCTCACCATCATTTATTGAAATGGTTAGGATATGTTGTGTGTATTTAACCACCATCTACCTCGATGAGAGACGTTATTTAGTGCAGGAATCAGTTGGAAGGATAGTGAGAGGTGCTCAATTTAAAACACAGATTCAGTCCATGAAGTTACTGACAGCTAGTCGGATCCGCGTTTGTAGATGCAAACTACCTCACTCATTGGCTCGAGACGTTGGCTTACAACATGACTAATAATTGGTTGCAATGGGACAAATGAGGTTATTTCATATTTTATTCCAGATCTTGAGTTTTAATATTCTTTCAAATACACACATTTGCATTAAGTCTTTTCGAATCATGTTTGCAATATTCAGTATTCCCCATTATCATAGCTCTTACGTCAATTCGATTCCTTTGACATTCATCTTGTTATATTCACCTTGTGATAACGTAGTATAGTAAACTTGGACGAACGCATTTACATACCACGATTTACGTAGATAATAGTTGCGTGATTGAGTTATGCACAGAACAATTCAGATTGCTCTGTGTCTAGAATCGTTAATACACTCATTTAGATGGAGAGGATGATCTAACCATTGAGTATGAACTAGTTATCAACATAATTATTTCAACTTTCCAAGTAGTTGTTCGGTATTATTAAAATAAATCTTGAAGATAAAAACAGGACCTGGAAAACAAGCAACACTTTCTTAAAGTGTTATTAGGTTGTCTATTACAATTTGGTTTAATATTTGATTCATTTTATATTGTAATTTTTCTACAGATATAAATTTGAAACGCTTCAATTTGTGTTCTACTGATCAGAAGAGTAGACAATAAGTGTGATTTTTCTTTTTCGACAAAAGTAAAGGAACTAGGAAAATCCTTATGTTTGATTTTTGATATTAAAAAAAAGACGTTAACACTAATTTTGCAATAACTTAACAACAGAAACGTAAACTAAAAACGAAATTCTCTAATGGTGAAAAAGCTCAGTAATCGAATGAGTTTATTCACACGCAAAGTAACTGACAAACTAACTAACAAATTGATCAACCAACCATCTGTTCATACAAACTTATAGATGATATTGAGAATAGACGAAATATTTTAACAGTGTTGGAGACAGATGGTTGAAAGTTAGGGGCGGCCAAACCAAAAACGTGGCATCAGTCATTGAAGTCATCAACTTCTGGTCTGAGCTATGTTGGCAAATGCAGACTACTTGATTGGAGTCCGCGCGACTAACGTAACTAATGGTTGGATACTGGGTGACATGGCTCAGAATCGATTACAATGGCGTAGGTGTATATACTCTTTGTCTTCCCTTAAACAGTGAGATTAAAATTAGTATATACCTTTCTTGCTAAGAACTAATTCTTTCTTCCTGTATCATATATGTTCAATCTGTTTTTATATATTACTACTATTGAAGTAACTACTTATATGAATTTGGTGTTCGTTTTATTATACTAATGAGGTGTGGCAACTTGGATCGATGCATATATGTGCCTAGTCCTTGGTTGTAGATGACTGATTGACGTATGTGTGTAATGCAAAATTAATAAGTTAACAAGTATGATTTGGGCACGTAACTAAATTAATGATTACCTAGATAGAATGTGAAAATATGTACTAGTCAATTGAGTAATAAAGCTTCGACAAAACTCAGATTAAAATATCAAACAATTACTATGACAGACCATCTATAACTGATCATAAAAATTTGAGTAATTAAATCTTTTTTTCACTAACTACTGCAAACGTACTAAAATCTTATATGAGTTGAAAAAAAAACAATAACACAACAAATAAATAATAATGAAAATAATATTGGATAAACATCTGATTTAGCTCGCATGATCAAACGCCTTGAATCCCGCATCCTTCTGGCGCGATGCAGTCAGTTAGGTAGCATTACTTAGTGAACATATCATATGGTGAACACAAAACTAATTTACCAAGTCACGATATTCAATTTAATTTATTCAGGGAATTCCAGTTACATCAATATTTCAACAAAATATTCACTAACGGAAGAGAAATTATCATTATTAATGAAAAAGTCAAGACAATAATGTAGAAATAAATAGTTGCTATTTAGTGAGAAGACATAGTGAGCAAAGCACATATATATACATAAAGAAATGAAGACAGTTTGAAATCAGCCATGCTTTTAATCTACTATTTGCTTTAATTATACATTACAGACAAGAACACTATAGTTATAACTTAGAACGTGAAGAAACTTTTAGCTCCCCTCCCACAGCTAACTGCTGTCCTTTAGTTCATTTGAGATTAATTAAATTCCCCATTTTATTGAACAATGCCAAAATGTTTTGCCTTAAATTTGCTATTCTTAATTGAAATTATTTTTTAATTTTTTTTAGGTTAATGATAATAATCCGAAGAAGAACTATAGACATCTTTATTAATTGTAATAACCAATGTATATAACTCTATAACTTATTCATTTCATCGGTTAGCAATAAAATGTCAACGAATCAGTTTGTTTATATCAGCTTAGAATTACGAGTTTTATATAATGAGAATATGATCAGAAATAAACATTTTGTAGCACAAGTGGGATGTCGATACTACTAATTATGGTAAAAGTAATAGCCACATTTATTGTGTTACATCATTTCAAGTGATAAAGATTTCATTTTTTTATCGGGACACGTGACCTAAAAATCTAGTGACGAACAAAATAATATAAGCAATATGTTTTGAGTTTAATCGCATACAGGTGTACAAATAGTAAGAATCTAATACAGTTAATCAACAATAATTAGTTATTCAGCTAATGAATTGGTTAGAAGTGATCACACGGGGAGCAGAACACCACCCCTCCGTTGAAACAAAACATAAGTTGAGTCTATTTGTGGTATAGATGCATTAAGATTCGATGTCGTAGATTAGTTACTATACGAGTCAGTTAGCACCATAGATTATGCATTCACGTATATTTTTGACCTATGATCACTTATTTTTTTTTTTGGAAAATTAGAAAGTAATGCAGTGATTATATTTCCTTTCTTCTTATTGTTAACACATTCAGTGTCAATAGTTGATAAAAAGAGGCATTAGCAACACACAAATATAGTCACTTATATTTTCAATATCGCTTGTGTTGCGTTCCTATTTGCATTTACAAATCATGTTAGTTTATCATCAAAATTCAGAAGCGAAAATCTCAAAAAGCTTTCGATTCTACATTAACGTTGGTGTGTATTTATTCGGTCATACATAATTTATACTGTTAAAAAATTAATTTTATTCAAAATCTTTTATATATTATTTAAGCTTCTTGTTAACATACATGCATTCTTGCCTGAAACAGATATTCACGGATTCTTGATAATCTCTAGTGATAACAGTTGAAACTCTGTCAGGACTACGTAACAATGCCTAAAGTTAATCGACAGTTTCCCTTGATGCTTAGACCAAACTTTCAAGAGAAATACGAAAAATGTTTAATTTCGACCAAATTTGTAGGAAATATAATTCAGCTTTTGATAACATGTATAATAATTAAAGTTAAACTACATATACAGTCGATGGCGTTTAACTTCAGCTATATCATGTAAATAAGTACAATTAGTAAGAATTTTGCAATTTATTTATATCATTAAATGAAAAGCCGTTTTAAAGTATATATATATATGACCTAAAATAGCGTGATCATTAGTCGGACCACTATATTTTCACACGTAAAACATGTGACAATTATCAAAATTACTATTAGGCGATCAATAAAGTGCATACTTATATTAAGCAACAAAGATATGTTGAGAATTCGAAATGTTTGCCACCCAGAAAAAGCTACATTGAAGCTAGTTAGGATTTAAGTGAATTCATTTGTTTAAACTTTTATTTTGATAGATTTCCGTTTAAGAAAGTTTGAGTGAAATTTCTTTTCATTGACTGTTGTATCGTGAGAATTTAACACAGTATTTTCGGAGAAATGCAGGTTTATTGAATGCAATATAGATGAGTTAGTGAATAAGCGTGATATAACAATGCAAGAAAATTAGACCAACAAACGAAGTTGAACCCTAAACAACAGCACATTTAACATTATTCATTCTTAACAACACAATATGATTCAAAGTAGAAATTTAAGAAAGAACACCAATTACTGGACAATAAAAACCCAGACGTAAGCACACAAAAATCGAAAATCCAAACATCTGTAGAATGAAATATGAGCAGTGCCCAAAGAATTCTTAGCCAAGGTAATGACAGCTACCTATTGTTCCTGTCAAGCTATGATGAAGACTACTTTTCCCTGCTTATTGACGGCTAGGTTCGAACCTACTACCAAGCATTTAGTAAAAAAAGGCTCTGAACAATAAGTCATTGCTCAACTATATGATTCTCAGGAGATGATGATAAAGAATCTCGCATACAGAGTATATGACTTCATTTGACTTATTATATATATAGTTTCATTAGTCTTCATAAAAACCATTTTATTTAATTGTCCATTATTGAAAAACAATAATGGGCGGCCAATGATGCTCTATGAAGGGTAACAGGCATAAATAATTAAAGAGCAAAACATTCACAACTATAGTACTATCCGAAACCACAGAATTGCGTCTATTAAAAAAATGAGAAATAACAGTGATGGGTAGTAATAAATTTAACTAGTCAAGTATTACCTTGTAACTCAACTGAAAAAGACAATTTAGCCATGCAAAAGCAATTAAAATAAGCATGTTTTAGGCATTGAAAAGTCAAAACAACCTTGAAAAGGCACTTCACAATTGAATATAACCTAGAATAGATCACATATCAAAATTAATTAGAAAATAATCACCAATATTCTCTAAAAAAACAACACGATCTTAAATACCAAAGTGAAAATATTAATGAATAAATAACAGTAGTGAATAACATTTGTCAATGACTTGAAAAAGCCTGATTAGAAAATTCTCTCAGATTGACAGAATTATGTAGTAAATATAAAATAATAAAATGTTTAAATAATCGACAGATAAATGGATAAACACTGAACAACTGATGCTTAGTTTTATTTAAATGTCATGAGTAAAAATTTGGAAAGGTACTAACACCAATGGTTAAAGTATTAATTTTATTGAGTTTCAATTACTATTAATGACTATGCCTCAGATTAGTTATATGATTGAGCAATACAATTTCGTATACATTTTTTTCTCAATACAATCGACTGTTGTTCATTTCAGTAAGTCATCAATATTAAATGTTGCATAAGTCAAGCTTTTATAAAGTTTGATAATTTAACATTAAGAAACTTGGATTTTTATAGAACTCACTAATTTAATGGATGATTTTTAAAAGTTAACTTGGTAGTATATCAAATACTTTTACTTATCTGTCTGTATTAGTGAGAAATATCAAATATAATCATTATTATCACATTATCGTAAATTTATTTACAACTTTTGTATTAATTTCTCCCATAATTATTGTTCATTTTATTAGGGAAAAATAAAAAAAAAGGAACATTCACAACTATAGACTGGGAATCGAATCTATAGCCTTCAGTTTTTTCCTTAAGGATGGCTAACCTTGAGATCGCTGAGCTGGTAAGCAATGGCATTATCCAATATCTAAATTCAACTAATTTATGATAAAGTGCAATTAACTTCCGATGCCGGTGGTAGCTTACATTCGCTACAATTAAACTACAATTTATGATGTAATGAGATAGTTCAATCCGAATGTACTTGGATGGAAAATAATATGTACTATGGTCAGTGTTTTTTCATTAAAAAACCGTAGGAGTAAATATATACAAACAAATTTGCATAATATCGGAAGAACAAAACACAGTTGTTAGAAATTCCATCAGTTAAATCACATGTGACGAAACCCTCCAGAAGTGAAAACAATGTAAAAAAAATATGTCTACAAATAATCTAATTTCATAGTTGAAATCACGAGTCGATCTAATCTAGGCAAACATTGAAAACCTGGAAGCACTAGATGATCATTTCGTCCTGGGATGGGACCTGTAGAAAGCCCATTCTACTACTGCATTATTTATCTGCTAACTGTAATTTAGACACTTGATCCAGCATGTGATTTCCTGAGTCTGATTGACCACATGTCAATTTTTAATCTATTCTCCCATTGGTTGTAATACACAGACAATCAATAATTTATCCATACTTGATTAACACTCAAAATTATATATGGATTATTAGCACTCACACATACACAAACACCCTTGGTTTCACTGTGTGCTTGCTCGTTGAACACTTGCGGATTTTATTAATCTTTAAACATAAAATCTCTCTATAACTGGTGTTCAGGCTTCTAAATAATCTCGAGTAAATTCATGACTCTACTAAAAGATTTAGCCGGCGTTAAATACTCAGTTAACGGGATATCATTATTTGGAGTCAGATATAGCCTCTACATACCCATCGAAATTGCGCGTCCAGGATGCCACATGCTGGACTCGAACCCTTAGCCTACAGGCCATTGAATCAGCATCAAATGATGTTAATGTCTAACTTCAATTGACCCATGATCCTGTCCAACTATCTTCCATTGTCTTCGTTCAGTAACTGCCAATGCTTCCTGGTTTTTAATGGTGGTCTAGTTAAGATCGACTCGTGAATTCAACAGTGAAAATATTATAATCTCTATAAATCCCCATACCGAAAATAAATTACAAGCAATCATATAAGAATAAATAAGCAAATGTGTGATAAGGTGAATGGAGTAGACTTAGTTTTTCACGCAGAACATACTAAAAAAATAAAATGCATCAACTAAATAATAACCGCATGAAGCATTTTCCATTCAGTTCAAACTGAAGACCATTATTCATTTATGACGAAAAAATTCTGAAAATCACTAGTATTTGAAATGATGAAGACAACTTTTAGCTCAACTGAATTTTTTGGTGATATTGTGTTCCCTAAATTGTTTGAATTAATGCCTTGACCCTAATATTTGGGGTTTTTGGATTAGCGTTTTGTAATTTTGAACAATAATCAGTTATTACTATCATTTAAGAATAGTTTGTGATTATTATTCAGTTATTATAATGACTTTTATGCTTTCCGTTTTTTATTATATTTGTCAAGTGAACAATTATCATTCATAGTTTTGATACGTAAATTATTTTCATTCTTATATTATTCTCTAACCCCCTGATTATTACGTAACCTCATTTGATAATATGGGTCTCGAATCACTTTATTATGCAATCTTGTGTGAATTAATTCTGGAGAATTCACTGTCAGTCTACACGACAATATCATCTTTGCTTAGTAATGTTATTATTATTAATGGCTTTATTATATTTTTGGTACAATATGGAATCCACAGTACAAAGTATTTTAAAGTTTTCGTTTCTTATTTCTCGATCGATCCTGATGATAGAAACTGAGAGATCACCAGTCCATGGATTGACATCTGAATAATATTCATTCTTATCAATGCATATTGCTACCCATCACGATGTCTCCGGTTGTACATTTTTGTAGCTTGTACGGTGAAGGGTTGTAAACTTTTTACAAACCCGCCTGAATAATTCATGCGATTAACAGACATAATAACGTGTTAAAACAAACAAAAACAAATAACTTGTTGAAATATCTAGATGGCAGTAACAGGTAACCCAGATAATCAAACAGGTCGCCCACTAAAAGTTAACATCACCTAAAACATTAGATTGATTCTAATCCACGGTAGATAATGAGTTAGTGTGTTTAAATAACATGGTTTTCAACTAACCAAAGTTTGTAGACTTGGACCTAACTGTACCATGGACAGCTTAATCTGCAGGATAGTATAATTAGTCTCCGGACAGAAAGGAAATTTAATCTAAAGGTCAGTAAATACACTTGTACTGGGTCAGTTACATTATTATTATTATTTCAGATTGCTTATAGGTATTACTAAAATTAGTATACTATTTTATGGTAACGCACCTTATAAACACTTTATGAGATTACATTACAATTGTGTGTGAAAGAGCAGTAATCAAATAGTGTAGTTCCCCTATCTGCGACTCATTCTATTCAATTAATCGAGCACAATTTTCTTAAAACGTAAAAATCACGTAACAAAAAAATAAAATCATTCTAATCTAAACTTTAGATTTGCACTGAACTATTGTACACTAGAATATTAGAAATCGAATAAAAGAAGACGAAATCAATGGTTAAATAAAATGAGTAAAGAGTCTATCAAGTGCACAACTTATAGTAGAAGAGAACAATTTAAACCACTTAATCTCATAGAATGCTAATGATTTATTATTCTAAAAAGCTGTAATCAATATAGAACTTTGACAATAGGTGAAAGAAAGAGAAAATGAATGAGTTTACATAAAAAGAAATACTTCAAACAATTACATGGAGGATATGAATGGTATACCTATTGCATAATTATTGAAATCTAACAGTTAAACCTAAAGTCTTGTTCGATTTATAGAATAAAGGAATCATTAGATGAATTGGATGAAAAGTTTAATTAAATAGAGCAATTGACAATAAAAAACAGTGAACCAAAAAAATCTTTGTTGAACACTTACTAATCTTCGTCGTTTTTTATTCCAACCTTCAGCTCTTCTCCTGGAGTCTGCACGACCGGAGGCTATTACAATGAAAATATAAATAGAAAAATAATATATTCTAAAAGCATAATGATGATTGTTTGCATGGGATATTTTTAACACATAATCAGGAATAATTAAGATTTATTAGTGAGAATCATATTAATCATGGTATATCTGATAAAATAAATAAATTATTTATTAAAATAATATCTTTCTATATTTAATTAGCATTAGCAATTAATATTTGTTGAATCATCTGTGGAAATAAAACAGTAATTTGTAATTGCCATCTCCACAAATCCCCATAGTGATAATCATGTGCTCGCCAGTATCTAGCTTCAGGATCAACTTCCTGGAATTTTAGTGAGAAGCCGTGAGCAGTGGAGTCCAGTCCGTGTTGTGTGTGAGTTAGTTATGAATGGTTGAAAAACATTATGAATCGATTAAAGTTAGATATTAACATCGTTGCCTGCACAGTGGTCTACAGGTTAAGCGTTCGCGTACAAAAACCGAAGGTTCTGGGTTCGAGTCCCACGTGAGGAATAGCGGATGAGTCCGACAGTAGGAAGAAAACGCTGTTCAATGTTTACAGGTTTTCAATCGTGGTCTAGCATAGATAGACTCGTGAATTGAACTGTGAAAATAATAAAGCAGTACATAAAGTAAGTTATCGAATCAACAACTTCATCATTGAACATTCAAATTCAAAGAGAATTGTATTTATTTTGGGTACATTACAAATATCGTTAGACTTTATGCGAGACTATAATTTACGGAAGAACCAATCACGCATAAGATAACAGGTCTCGAATTTTTGCGCGAAATTCACTCATTCATTTGGCTAAATAGAATCTTGGCATTATGACTGATGTCAGTTCGTGATGAAAACCCTAAATCTAATTTCTCACCTTAACCAACAACTGTAAATCATAATTCGAATTGCTCACACTAATTTATAACCCTCATTTGGTCCTGTTATCAGGTAGGCACTCTCACGGTAAGTTTAGCGTCACTCAAAGGTAGTCTCACCGATTTCTATGTTATTAATAAGTAAAGCTTCAATACTGAATGAATAAAATTCCAATTGACTAATGAAATAAATTATTTTATCAACTGTGCTATACTTTTTTTCAAAATGACGAATGAATTCTAAATAAAACATTTAAATAGAACTGAAAATTTACTATTTATATTTTACATTGAAGTGTAAATTCGACAGGATTAAATCACATTGCTGAATATTTAGAAAAAAACTTGGAAGTTTTTCAGTATATTTTAATTGTGTCATGTGAATGCTGATGTAATTTTCACAACATTAATCTTGGGAAGTGGAAATTAGTGAAAACATTGAATAAATCAATAATAAATACTGTACATGAATACTATCAGATATTTTAACGTCAATCAAGTATTTATTATGGAGATGAATTTGATGATGACTTAAAAAACTAACAGTTACGTAACCATTCTAATTTATGTACATAATAAACTCACTCTAATTGTAACACTTTGGAATACATACACAACAACCCTTCATTTGATTCACTTCTTCAATCAGTTATGCACAATGTAAAAGTGGTATATATGTGTAACGGATTACAGATACTATACTGCATCAGTACAGTGAAATGTCAAAGTATTATAAAAAGTAACAGTATTAATGATAGTAACAAAAATATGTTTTTTGTCATATCTCAATAAGTAGAAAATTGTATTTCTGACGTTTAGTGATTTAATGCAAGCCACTCCTTCATAGCAAATAAATAACAGAACGTAAATTAATACAAGTTTAAATAGTACAAAGGAAACAATGAAGATTATTTTTAGTACAATCAAAACTATAATATTAAATCATAGTGTGGTGTATGCTACTTGTGATTCCAGACATAAGTAGTATGTAATGCAAATCAGAAGTGGAATATTTGCGAGCAGAAGGTTGAGAAGATTAAAATGAAAAGAGAGAAGGGAATTGAAAGCAATCAAATTAACAACAGGATGAAGGAACAATGAATGCTGTAAGAGACAATTCAAAGAAGATGTGTAAATTATATGTGATTTTCACAGTTTGCTAAAGTACTGTGTGATTGTGTATTAAACAATGAATTGGTCTTCCCCACCTGAGTGTTCGTTTACTACGATAGTATTGATGATGGTAGGAAAGGTCAAGCGTAAAAATGATTTGAGAAATCATGAACTCGTGGTATAAAAAAGTCTCAAGATAATTGAGATACTGAGGATCTAGGTGAAGAGTGAAATCATCTGTTTTATCGGTAGTGATTCTAAGCCTTGTCATCTGAAATCTCTAGCTATGCTGAATACGATAATCGTACAAACATCAACCACGTATTCTGTACTTAACTCTACATGACTCAGGGAAACAATCAATGATTTTGAAGACTGATGCTACGGTTTAATCAAGCCAACTATAGAGATTATCAACCCATTCGTATTTCCCCTTCAAAAACAAATCATCATTATTAGCGTCTTTATTTTTATATATTTCTTAATAATTTATTAATACACGGATTACGAAAATGAAATTTCTTTTATATACTTTCAAATGTCATTCTGTATTTATTTGAACTTTTATACAGTTGACCTTCATTAATTTTCATATTATAAATGCCTTGCATGTACATAAATGTGACCAGACTATTGGAAGTATGGCGTACAAATGCATTATATATTATTTCTAAGTTTCATTCTACGTTCTCATAACACACACGATGTTTACAAAACGGATTTGTTTTATAAAAGTTATAACAACTAAGTTTAGTAAACGCATTTTGAAACTATACAAACAATCAATTATAAATGAAGAACAACCTGCCTCAAAAGCGAATAAATTAGAGCGAAGCAATCTATTAATAACAATAATCTTAGTGTACAGTCAATATCCATAACCATGACATGTACTTCAAAACAGACGGAGTCAGTCGGTCAGTTACGGAGTGGGACCAAGCACAATTATGCATCGGTCCAAGTTACCACACCTCATTAGCACAACAGGATGAACACCAAAGAGGTAGATGAAACTAACGATTTATATGAACATACAAAATTAATGCAACTGTATCACTCCTGATAGAGACGATCAGCAAATTTTTCAACATTAAAATCAAATATCGGGACCTCTGAGCCGAAACAACGCTTTTAATAATAATAATAATAATAATAATAATAGTATTAAAATGAAGTAGAAGAAAACCACTAAAAAGTAACCTGAAACACAAATGTAACATTATCGACCATAACTGAAAGGAAAAATACCAGATAAGGCGCAACGAAACTTTTTAAGTTAGCATTGTACACCTGTGACGGAGTTTCAAAGGAATATCAAGAAAAAACTATTCGGTGTTTCCTAGCTTTCACTGACTTTTCATTATTTCAGATCAGTCCTTACAACAGAAAAAAACAGATCCTTAAGGTTGAACATATTTTCACAACTCAGTGAACTAAGTAAGCTTATGATAAGTATCGAAATGCTGTAAATACTAACAAGTGCAACCATATGACAATATTGATATGCGTATTTATCAAATATTTATTTATAAAATGAACCCAGCATGACTTCAGTTTAAATGAAGAAAAGTAACCAGTAGAAATGAGGAATAATGCAACTATATATAAGATCTTTTTTATTTGTTCAAAATTAATTACAACTGGCAGATATTAAAAAAGAAAGAGAGATGTAAGGAAAACATTTATTCAAGTTCAATCATAGTTTATTTGTTTGTTTTTTAAACGACATATATATTGTATGCCGCAAAAATCGATCGGAATTGAAATGAATCATTGGGTTTAAAAACTCCATGGGTTTAGTCAGTGTATCCTGCATTATAAGATCTAAAAGTGTTAGGTTCGTGTGAACATAAAAACATTTTCCGGTCAATTACAAATCAATTGATTCTGATCATAAATAGATTGGTATTTATAAAAAAAACACGAGTGAACGTGAACAAAACACTCAACTTTTAGTCGTAAAAATTACTCCAAATGAAATAGTAGTGAGTTGAATATTCATTAAAAATAAATATTGAATAACAGGTTATATCAAATAAATACTTTATTGGAATCATAAACTGATCTAAGTAAGACCGCCACTGAGATGGAAGCGAAGGACGGCCGTTCTAGTTAAGTATGGGACTCCTCAGCAGTGTGTATTTACTAGCCTACAAACAAGAATCGAACCCAGGACTTTCAGGTATCGCGTACAAACATCTAACATTTAAACCACTGAGCCGCAATCCAACGTTGTAGGATTTTTAACTTCAATCAATCCACAATATTGTGCTACTATCTATTGTTTTTGGTGGTTAACTGTCTCACACCTAACACGGTTTAATTCCACTGGTCACAACTTGTGATCAGTGAGCAAATGATACTTGTTAGTAAAAAGTCCAACAATCTTCACAACCCCAAAACTGATGATTATTTTTGGTCTGATCAATAAGAAAAATAACTGGATCGATAGTGTGATTATTTGATAACTGAAGATTAAATAATTTATCACGGTATCATGTTCAAGATTTTAATGCAAAATACAATTAGAAAGTTTCTAAATTTTTTGAAGAATTTAATTCATTATTAATAGTAATCCATATTTTTGTCGCCAATAAACCGCTGATTATACTGTAGATTTTTCGAAACAACTTTCAGGTTACTCAGGTATATACTAGTTAGTAAACTAACAAAATGCAGTTAGTAGTCGACGATAACATGATACTATCTGAATTTCTCACGACATATGTTCACCACAGAATGTGTTAGATAATAACATGATTAACTTTAAAAGCGGTCAGTCTTCATCGACTTACTCCGTGAATACGATGTGGATTAATCAATTAAAATCTTCCGTTTAATTTAGATCTGACTTTTTTTCTATAACATGATACAAGATAGTTTTACCCATTGAGTTATTCAATCTTTGATGCTTCATATTAGTATAATTAATGACATGAAATATCAAGAAATCGACCACAGTTACACGGTATTCAGTAACTGTACTGATTCATTGAAGTTATGTGTCATTTAAATGGTCTAATTGTCTAAAGTTAGCAGCGGGATCTGAAGTTCATAGGTTCAAACTTCGATGAGCTCTTGCGTGAGCTTTATTTAGTCTCAAATACTAAGACGCAACAGTCCTTATAATTCCCCTAGGTTGTTAATGATACACGAACTGAGGTAAATCTACAACGAACACCGCCTACAAATTAAATCGATTACCATAAAGCCATTTCATTAATTGGATTATACTTGGAGAAAGTCTACCAATTAAACGAAACTCGTTTATGGACACATATACATAACATTCATGAAATATCAAGAAACGAACAAAGAAATAACAGCTTCTGTTTAAATTAACATACACGCGCGCAGAACTAATATTTATTCATCCATTCAATTATGTCACTCGCATATCGAGTATATATATATATATATATATATATATATATATATATATATATATATATATATATATATATATATATATATATATATATATATATATATATATATAATTTATTCACAGTACTACCACCATCTAATACTTTAGCTTAGTCACCTATCAAAAAACCTAATTCATCCAAAATAAAACGTTCAGAATAAAAATGAAGCGAATTCAGAGTACAAATAATATTGTTTATAGTAATAATAACAATTATATTTTTTTTGCTATTCCCTACATAAACCATAGAAGTGGATTATAATAACAGTATATTATCAAATTTATCAGTGGACTAACTTAGAAAACAACAGATTTGGATATATATATATATATATATATATATATATATATATATATATATTCATACTTAAGTATAGAATTATAATAAGGATTCCATTGAATAAACTATACACAAACCAATAATTTATCTTAATGACACACGCACCCATACATGGAAATATATCAAGATGAGAAAGGATATTGAAAAAAAAATGCTTTTATACAATCGATATAATCGTTACTGTATACATACTCAAAATATGTGGGTAACAATTAAAAATTTATTATTAAAGTATAGATATTATAAAATGATAATAATTAAACTATTAATTATATGAATGGATGAGTAAATATAT